>CAUZXS010003844.1:5000-62500 GCA_963585895.1 Sepioteuthis lessoniana | reverse complement strand
TTTTGCATCGGTTAACATCTTTAGAAATCGTAAAAATTCGTGGCAAAATATCATAGGCACTGTTCAATTCACTTAATAAATAGATTAAATAAATGAATTAACAAGATAGATAAAAATAACTTGAAGAAGAAATCCATATACTTGTCGCAAAAAATAAAGAAATAGTATTTTCCGTATCATTTTCTGAGCTAATTGTTTGTCTATTCCAGGGAATTTATATTTCCTTTATTTTATTTTTTTAATCTATCATATTTTTTCCTAACCTGAAATTCAGAAAATTATAATCCAAAATAAAATGAAGTCATTGTTCTGTACTGAATATGATACGATAGACTTTTGTTTTCAAAAGATTTTATTTTCGTTTCTGGCTTATTTTTTTTTTTTACTTTTGCCTTTACCTGCTTAAGGAGCATTTTAAGCCCAGTGTTAAAGCATATTCTATTTATAAAATTATTTGATTAATTCTGAATATATAGATAAGAAGTACTCTATTTTCTATAGTCTTTAACAATTATCTCCTCTGAGGAATTATAATGATAGGGTGAGCATGAACAAAGACTTATTAAATTGTTTATTAAATTGAAAATTAGTTTATTCTATAAGTTAGAGTAATTTAATGCTGCTAACCAGTCCCAGTAGCTATTATATGCTGCAGAAATTTGGAGGAAGATATCAGAAAACTGAGTTTATTTGAGAATGATTACCTCAGGACTATAGTGAGAGTCTATTGCACAAATCACAATGGCCAATATAAAAAGTGACTTTGAAATCTTGAATAAATTACTGACATATCATTTAGAGTATTCAAACTATTGTCCTCGTCTTTATTGCAATATACATGTTTTGGTCAATGTGCCCTTAGGCCTTCTTTTGGTTTCATGTTGAACTTGGGAGCCTTCATGTAGAATTTAGGCACCATCTCAGAACTTTGAACCAAACCTTTTATTTGATCCATAAGGGTAGATTATTCTTATTTATTTGGAGGTTGTTGGTTCAATCCTGACTACAAGCAAAAATAATGAAGAATACTTATCATAGCTTAAGACCTAGTCATGGTTAACAAAATTAGAACAATCTACCATTGTAGATTAAAGAAAGTGTTCAGTTCAAAGATCTGTGAAGGTTCTGAATTTGACAAGAAACACCTGAAGAAGGACATATCAGCCAAAATGTTGCATACATAACAATAAAGATGAGGACAATAGTTTGAATACTCTAAATAATATAAACTATTAAGCTTTATTCCAAAAATTCCCTGACATTACCAAAAAGGAAAAAATAGAACTGGTTTGGTCATATGGAACACAAAGATAATATCTGCTATGTTAATGATTTATGCAAGAATAATTTTGCCATCAAAAGATAGAGGATAACCATCAAAGTTATGAAATAATCTAATAAGAGAGGGACAAAAGTACCTTTGGTAACAGTTGAAAGACAAGCAAAAAGCAGAATGAAATGGAGGTCTTGTGTGAGGAAACCTTGTGGATTTATGTACATAATAAATAATAATAAAAACCAACAAAAATTTCATTTTGTCTAATTTTTGTTTTATTACATTAACATATATACAAAGTCCGAACATTACAATAATGATTTTTATTCTAAAAAGTTTTCAACTCAATGTGCTTGTTATCAGATACATAAAAAAAAGTTCTGTCATGGCCTGAGTTGACTTAAACCCATAATTATTATCTGTTTACCTTCTTAAGGAACAGTGATTGTGTCTGATATTACTATGATTATTGAAATATATTTGTATATAAGACTGACATATTGGAGAAAAGGTTTGAAATCAGTGTCATATATTCTGGTATATTGTCATAAGCACCAAATACCCCCATTATAATCTATTCTCTAGAAATTTTTATTTTTCCTATTCTTGTATTTTGGACCTTTATTTCTAAAACTTTTTTTAAAATCCTAAACAATAGTTTATAGAAGTGTTGCAACAGGTTTAAATTATGTTTAATCATTGAGAATATATAAATAATTTAGGGAATTGTGATGTCAGTGGTGATGCAGTTTTAGTCATAGACAGACACATAATCTTCACTATAATAATAAGATAACCAAGTTTTGGGGAAATAATTCTATAGATAAGTCATCTGAAAGCTGTATGCAACCAATGAGCCATGTGTTAATATTGATACATATTCTACAAATTTTAAGTCTGTGTATGAAATGCTGAGAAATTTTAATCTAAAAATTTATAGGATTTATAATCATGCCTTCAAAATATTTTTTTTAAATGGACAGATAACTTAAAAATTATATTGAATGTTAAATAACATTTTAGAATTAATCAAAGAATACCAAAATCTGCCAGTTCAAGTGCAATGAAAATATGCATTCTGTGAAGATGATACCTGATACCCAGAAATATTTTATGAAAGCCAAAGTACACAACTACTGATTTCTATGAAGATTATAAATAATCAGGAAAAATTTGTTTGTCTTTGCTAGATAACTGAAGAAATGCTCTTAAGTTAATTTAAACAATTTTAATCTTTTATAAACAATTGTAACTTCAAGTAACTATTTCAAATAAAAATAATTTGGATACAGTTTCAAGTATTCCTATCAAACATGAATGGTTATATTTAATGATAATCATTTGTTTGTTCACAGTCTTATGGTTTCATATTTTCCTATCAAATACTAATAATTTTTAAACATCTATTTGGCACATAAATAGAACTCTAACAGTTTCTACCACTCTGGGTCAGAGTGGTCCAGGGAGTAATGACAATGAAGGAGTACTCTCATTAGAGTTTCAGTACTGGAGCCTCACCACTGGATGCAGTTTAATATCATATCCAAGACACTCTTGTTTTGGTGGGAAGGGGTATTACCCTCCTTTAGAGGATGCAGTTGGTTCTTATAAACCCTGTCAACAGAATGGGCTGATATGCGGTGCATTCATTAAGTTTCCAGACTTTTTTTGTACAGGCATTTAAAATTGTCATAGACCCTTGAAAATTCAGTATATTATTGCTATACATCTTATGAGATGACTGACCAATTTTTATGATTTCAGCTTCAAATGAACAGCTACAGCAGCAATTGGAATACACCCTGCTAAAGCCTGTGATTGTCACAGCTGGTGAATTTCAAAAATTCAATCTGACACTTTAGAAGAATGATATGCAATAAAATTCTGTTCTAAACTTGGAAAAAATGCCACAGAAACGTATGTAATGCTTCAGACTGCTTTTTGACCATCTTGCATGAATCGAGCATCAGTTTTTGAGTGGCATAAGAGATTCAAGGAAGGCAGGGAGTCAATGAGGGATGATGAGAGGTGTGGGAGAAGTAAGGAAGTCAATACACCAGAGTTGATTGGCCAAAGGGTTAAGGTTAGGGTTACTATGTTGAGGTTTTAAGGGAGTTCAAGAAGAGAATCCATCAGAAGAGGCCAGCACTCTTCAAATCGGGTCGGTGGCATTTCCACCGGGACAATGCACCAGTCCACAACTCCTTCCTTGTCATTGACTATTTGAACAAGATGGGCATCAAGACAGTTTGTCACCCTCCTTATAGTCCAGACCTTGCTCCCTGTGACTTTTTGTTATTCCTTAAGCTCAGAGGCTGTCGTTATGAGACAATTGAGGAGATGAAAGAGGCTCTGACGAAGGTCATTGACACGCTCACACAAGAGGACTTTCATGGGGCCTTCTAGAAGTTGTTGGAACAGTACAAGTGCATTGCAGCCGGAGGAGATTACTTTGAAGGAGACTCGAGTTTCATGTGTGTTCTATCAATAAAAGTGCCCATACAAAAAAGTCTCAAAACTTATTTAATGATCCTCGTAATTTACAAAATTATATAATTTTAAGAAACTAATAATAATCTTTTGTAAACAATTGTAGCTTGAAGTAACTATTCTTAAAACAAATAACTTGCATACAGTTAAACGGTCCGTTCCTATTGAGGATTTCTGAGGAAGAGAGAGTTTCGCGGGCTTTCTTCAATTTTTGGTGCTGCTAGGAAATATAGTTCGGGCTGAATAGGACAGGTCATCCTGATTGGGTGAAAATGGTCGGCGACTCTAACAGTCAAATTAAATTACGCACCAAACAAAAAATACAAGGTTCTTTCTGCTACATAAGCCAGCTGCCTCTAAAAAATGGTAAAACTCGCCCCCAACAAGTGTCCAGAGAATGACACTTAACTGCATCCGATGACCAGGCTTGAATCTTAGAGGTATTACAACTTTGGGTCTGAGTGGACCTGAGAGTAATGCCCATGAAGTGGTACTCCACATTCTCCAAAGCTCTACCCTAAGTTGTAATACCTGTTAGGGTTTCATCTATGGGTCAAATAGAACTACTCAATCTTTTACTAGAGATTATTATTTGTTAAAATAGAATTATTAGCGCTAAAAAGCAATACTTAAAATCATCTAAATGTGGGCAAACATTAGATAACAATACTTGAAACCATTTAACTGTGTGCAAAGAAATGATTGATATTATTAAATGTGTGCAAACAAATGATTAATATTAAATTATATAGGATATTTGATGAATAGAATTACTAATGTTAAATAGCAATACTTGAAATTTTTATACTGTGTGCAAACAAATGTGGTCTGGCTCATTTAAGAATCATATTACTCACAAAATATTCATTTACAAATCATAAATGTAGGATTTTAGATTAGATAACCATCAAGGGCTGACATACCATTAAACCAAATAACTTAAGTAACCTAACCTGAACTCTTTAACCTTGGTATGGCAACCAGTCTAGGAGAAGGATAACTCTGATTTCAAACCAGTTGTAGACCTGGAGAGGGATGGTCTCTGTCAAATTATTTGAGGCCAAAACATGGTACAGGAGTAATACCCATAAGACCAAACCAAATTACAGGATGAGACTCTCTTTAAGTTTCAATTTAAAGGGGGTTTTATTTGTTTTTATTGTTTATTCATAGTATCCCTGTTAGGAGTACTAACCTATATTATATAAGAGTTGTAAGATGGTCATTATTAAGAAATAAAGGATATTGAGTCATTTTTATTGAAGTTTAAGATAATTAGTCATATTTAAAGGATATTTTGTTTTTAGTGTTCATTCACTACAGGTTATTGTTTTGTTTACACTGAACATGGTGTACATAAGATGGCTTCAGGTTTGCTCTAACATCTCAGATACCTTCAAAAACCCCTAAAAATTTAATAAATATTTAATTTTATTATTTTCTTGACTTAGAGAGATAGTATCAATCTAATTAAAAAATCTTTTACATTAGGTTTTAACCAAAATATATTTATCTTATTTTTGAGAAAAATTTAGTTAACTGAATAGGCAGGTAGTTTATAGTAGAGCTATTCTTTTCATTAGGTTACTAATTCATATATATATATATATATATATATATATATATATATATATATATATATATATATATCTGCTAAATTTTTTAAGGATAAGATTACTGGTTTATGAAAAAGCCAAGGTTAATAATAATGCTATCAGTATCATCATCAACAAAGCATGCTGACAACAGTTTCCCTTGATTCTCTCAAGCCATCCATTCTTATTGGTCATTGCTTTTGGCAAGTCCTCTAGACGGCATCCAGTGTCCCCCTCAGAGCTGATAAAAGTAAGTTTTTGCTAGTTGTCCAACATAGGTGTGTCCATGTGTAAAAGTACAGAGGAGAATATCACTTATGAGTGCATCTTTACTTCACCAGCAGTGCTTAGTATGTCTTGCTTGTCTTACTAGGGTGCTGCTTCAAGGATTTGTTCAAACAGCATGCAACATCCTTATGTAGTTCCCATCAAGCTTTTTCTCTAGGTGTTTTGTTAGAGTCCAAATGGTGCAACCATAAGCTCTCAAAAAAACAATCACATAGCCCCCCCCCCAAAAAAAAAACCCCAGGTTATTAAAAGATAAGATTGAAAATAGATGATTAAAGATTCATTTCTGATTTTATTTTTCCAAATGAAATATTTTCTTTTTTACTAAGTGATCTTTGAAGGGGAATATACAAATTAGCTCACTCCAATTTGTAAATAATTGTAGCTTCAAGTAGATATTGCTGATACATTTAATTTGCATATAATCTAATCTTTTCAGGCACCTCAGGTGATGTAATGGTTAGCAAGCTTAATTACCAAACCTTCACAACTGAGTTTGAGTCATTCATACAAACTTGTTTCATATTTAGAAGTGTGATGGGATTAGAAAAAAATTGTATAAGCTGTTTGAGGAATTTGGATTTAGATTAGATATAACAACAGACCTAAAAATAACTGATTATCTTGATGTTACTTTAAACTTATATAGTGGAACAGTATCTCCATTTAGAAAAAGGAACCAGGATCTGCGTTATGTAAACAGGGGATCTAATCACCCAATACAAGTGTTTAAACATGTACCTAAGGGAATAGAGCATAGATTATCAAATAACTCCTCCAACAGGGAAATTTTTGAACGAACTAAGCAGGAATATGAGGAGGCTTTAAAGAATGACGGATATAGGGTCAATTTAGAATATAGGAATAGGGATAGAATTGGTACACAAGGAAGGAGAAATAGACCTAGGAAAATTTCATGGTTTAATCCCCCTTACAACATGGAAGTAGTTAATAACTTGGGAAAGGAGTTCTTCAAGATATTAAAAAGAAACTTCCCTAGTGGTAACCAATTACATAAGGTATTTAATAAGAATTGTATTAAATTAAGCTACAGTTGCATGCCAAACATTAATGGAATAATAAATAGGAGTAATATAGCTAAATTAGGTACAAAGAAAAATAAGGAGATTGATAAATGCAACTGTAGGGATAAGGTTAGGTGTCCCCTCAAAGGCAAATGTAAGCAGGAATGTGTAGTGTATAAAGTAGAAGTATATAGTGATTCGAATAATAAGGGAAATAAAAAGACATACTTTGGGTCGACACAAGGGGATTTTAAAACTAGGTACTATAACCATAGAACAAGTTTTTCGCACGAGAAGTATAAGTATAGTACTGCTTTATCTAGTTATGTGTGGGAACTTAAGGAAAAACAAGGAGTAGATCCTATAATGAAATGGGATGTAATAAAGAAATGCCGCAAATATAGGGCAGGTAATAGAGCTTGCAATCTTTGCATGGAGGAAAAATTGGTAATAGCAAATTGTAAAAGTAAGAATATGTTAAATAAAAGATCGAAGGTGTTAAATAGTTGTAGACACAAAAGGGTGTGGTTACTATATAATTAGGAATAGGTTATAGAGAATATTTTTTTTTTTTTTCTTTTCTTCAAATAAAAATATGGTATCTGTAATTTAGTTATTTATATTTTTTTAATTTTTTTTTTGCAATTTCTTGGCTAGGTGGGGTTTTGGTGAATAAAAGAAGGCGATTTCTCCTTAAAATTTAGTCGAAATTAGGCTTCCTGATGATCCGTTAAGGTGAAACTTTAGTAGAAGATTTTCGACTCGCGATTTAAGTTAATTATATATATATATATATATATATAAACAGGATTTAGCATTAAATAGCCAACAAGGGTTGATATATCATTAAATCAAACAACTTAACCTAACCTGAATGTGCAAGAGTCTTTGATTATGTCAAAATCAAATGAATTGGGCAGGATATTGTTTGCATGGAAGATCAAAATCTTCTCAAATGTCTATTCTACAGTGAACTATTACATGACAAGCATTCTCAACATAAACCCAGGAAATGCTACAAAGTTAATGTCAAAAACAATCTTAAATCACTGAAAATTGATATTCTGGGCTGAAAAGAGTTAGTAATGAGAAGTTAGTAATAGAGAAAGACAATTAAAACAGGATGTGCTTCCTTTGAGGAGAGCTGCAAAAGCTAGAACTGCCTGGAGGTGTAATGTTTGTGATTGTGTTCTCTCTACAGTTGGACACATCAATCACATGAAGTCTCATAAGAGATGTAAACAGGACACACTTCCTTTAAGACAAGGGAATAACTCTTGTGTCATTGGCAGTAAAGTTTGCAGGTATCTGTCAAACTTAAAAGGGCACATATGGTGCTGTACCTTCTAGAACTGAATCAAGTAACATTTACAGTCATCACTCTGTTTGTCTGTTATCTTTGAGAGAGAGAGAGAGAGAGAGAGAGAGAGAGAGAGAGAGAGAGATGACTTGGTTTGGTTTATTTGTTTAGTAGCATATCAACTCCTCGTGGGTTATTTAATGAAAGTTTAATTTGTTTCTAAATGTTTGATTACAACCATAACTCTATTTTTGATATTTTATTGCATTAAAAAAAAATTATATTGTTTCACTTGTCTATAATTATTTGTTTGCAGACGGTTATATGGTTTCATATTTTCAAGTCAAATTCTAAGAATTTTTAAACATCTATTTGGCCCATAAATAGGACTTTAACAGTTACTACCACTCGGGATCAGTGTAGTCCAGGGAGTAATGGCAATGAAGGAGTACTCTTTTTAGAGCTACAGTACTGGAGTCTCACCACTGGATACAGTTTTGTATTATATCATGGCGTTCTATACTACAGGCCACTTCATAGCGCACACAACTCATTAGACTGGAGGGTGGTTTTATTGCAGCGAGAGAATTAGGTCATTTTAGTTTCAATTTGAGCTAACTGCTGTGTAAGTAAAGTTGGTGACCTTAGTTGAGGGTGACCCTAAGGCTCCTTTTTCAATAGCTACTACACTAAGGTGTAGGGGAGAGCACTACTCCATTCTCTGGATTGTTCCACTTTACCCTTGATCCTTACCTTATAATGGTGAATGTTAAGCAAAGCGGCATCAAGTACCATTTTTTAATCTTAGGTATAACTTGACCAAGGATTGAACCCTGGTCTCCCAGACTATTGGCAAACACTCTACTCATTAAGCCATACTGTGTATATACCCTTGTGTTGTTGGCTCAAGAAATTCAAAGGAATCTTTTAATTTTACCTTTGGTTGGAATATTATCTAATTTATTTAGTTGAAATAAGTATATTTGATTACTTTAGTTTGAGATGATACATTATTTTTAAATTGTAAAAAGGAAACTTTGGGGCTTAAATTCACTTGTAAAAAAAGATTTACTTAAGTTTAAAGCTTTAACATTTTTAAATTAAAGTTTAATTTATTTTTGGCATTTTCTCTCTTAAAGTTTGTCCATCATTTTTTAATTAAAGTTTAAAGAATTATTTATTGATAAAATGCAATTCTTTTTGAGTAATTTGTATTATTTTAAGAAGTAAAACAATAAAACATTAAACAAATTTGGACAGAATTTAATTTATTTTTTTCAAAGACATAAAGCAAACTATTTTTTATTATAAAATGAATTAAAAATGTTTTTTTTCATAAATTTAAAGTCATTACTTAATTTGATATTTATTTTTGATGTTGTTAAAAAAAAACATTGTTAGTGTGGGTGAAAACATTACATCAATGAAATTAAAGTTTAATTTTCTCAAATTTTTAACTATGATAAAAATTAGCATAAGTCAACATTTTTCTATCAAAAGTTTAAGTTTGAATAATAAATTTGAATAAAATTTTAATAGAGAAAGGTTCATTAACATTTCTCTATTAAAACTTTATCCAACATTTTCATTAAAAGTAAAAAAAAGCAAATTTCTTTGTGCTTTTGTTTCCAAAGTTAAAGAATAAATGATTATTTTTACTACATTAGTTACTAACTGGTGAATTGTAATGATTTTACTTATAAGAATTAAAGAAAAAAATAACATTAATAAATTTTATTACATAGAGTTAATGTCAATATTTTGATTAATTTTTTTTAGTCTTTTGATGTTTTCATTTTTTTGTGCTTGTTTTAATGTTTTTATTGCAAAATTTATTTTAAAAGAATCATAATAATACCATTTTATTTATCACATTTATTTTAATATTTTTCTGATATTGTTAAAGGACAAAATGTATTATTTTTACTTTTAGTTGTTTTGCTTTAAGGTAAAAAAAGTTTTATTTTATATATATTTTATATTTATATACTTTAAAGTGTATTGTTGTATACTCATGATAATCATAATGATATCTGTCATAACAGTACATATACAAATGCAAATACAGTCAAATACAGATACAGGCAACTCTGTTGTTCAGGTACGAATTGGTTTTATAAACTTCTGACTTCAGCCCATAGTGACACAAGGAGAGAGACACATTTCTTACTATGCTAACCCCATCCCAACGCACAGTGCATCTTGTGGTGTTTAAGATCTCTGTTGGTAGGGATCAGAAAATCTTAACCTCCACCGCAATGTTAGAAAACTCAACTCTATGCCTCAATGGCAGAAACTCAATTGTCTACCTGCATGGTCCAATGTCAACCTTCAACTCCTCTTTTTCAAAATCCTCAAATTCTCAGGACTATCTCTTCTGGGCATGATGTCATCCACAATCCAGCCCCATTTCCTGTCTGGGGTGTATTATGACAATGGTGATTGTCATATCCTTTGCATGTGAGCATAAAACTGTACCCAATGACTGTGCACCTGAATTAAGAGCTGAATAGTTCAAAGCTTTACCAAACTGAATTTATCATTCAGTTTGGTAAAGCTTTGAACTATTCAGCTCTTAATTCAGGTGCACAGTCATTGGGTACAGTTTTATGCTCACATGCAAAGGATATGACAATCACCATTGTCATAATACACCCCAGACAGGAAATGAGGCTGGATTGTGGATGACATCATGCCCAGAAGAGATAGTCCTGAGAATTTAACAAAAAATGATTAATACAAAAAATTATTCCTTAATTATATAACAGTATTAAAATAACCAAACTAAAGGAAAGGCTACTTATGAATGTTTTTAAATTCAATATTAAGTTTTAAAGTAATAAAACTTTTTAATTTCTTGTTTAATGGCATTATGCAACCATTACTATTTTTTGTTTGATTAAAAACAGTTTTATTGTTGATAATTAAACGATTAATAATATTGTGCAAAACTGCAAACCTGACAGTATTCCCCAAACAAAACCATACCCAAGGTAACTCTCTAAAATTTTTTGTTTTAATTTATTGTTGTGTGTATTTGGGTGGGGTGGGTGGATAAAAACTGTAATTAAGAGTATAATTAATTTAGCTTGAAAATTTACCCCTAAATTGAAATAGTAAGAGAAATATTTGCTAAAGAGGTTTAATCTATCATTTCATATATTACTTAAATCCTAGCCATGCCCCAGTAGTGCTTTGTTTGCTTGCAAAACAAATTATAGAAGCCAGCAAGACAAAACTATGTGTGGTGAAATTAATAAAATACCAGTTTATTGCTTTCCAAAAAACAAAGACAAGAGAGCAATGGCTAAAAACGTTTCTAAATGCCAATTCCAATGTTATTAACAATATTGTTATTTGTCAACTACATTGACCTTCAAATTTTGATACCAGAGAAATTCATGAAAAAATCCACCATTTGTATGGCCAGGTGTGTTAAGTAGTCAAATACCAACACCCTCAGCTGTTCAAAGGAATATAAAAAACCTCCAGTACTATTAGAAATCAAATTGCTGGTGAACTTAATGCTTTTTTAGAATTAGATAAAATTAATTATACAAATTTGAAAGAAAGTCTGCTTAACAACAAAAAGACTTTGTATGTCCAGTTGGATGAAAATATTTTAACTGTTCAATCATCAAAATTTGTTGATGGTATTCCTCTCTTTATGTTGGGAATTTCATCATGGAGTTAAGTGTTATTTTAGCAGCCTGTCCAAAAACCATATACAGTTGATACTTGGTCAAAACTGGAAAAAAATCATCTGATATTTAAATTCAGTGGCTTTTGATCACAAGAAAAATACCCTGAGTCAACAATTTATAGCAATGGCTTCCAAAATGGTTGGAATAGAATACAGCTCAGATATAGTTATACATGTTTTTGGGTATTATGTAACATCAGACATTGTATAACAGATTAAGAGATGATTTTCAATTTAACCTCATTAGCAACATTAGGAAGGATGATGTCAGCAAAAAATGTTTCTATATCATAGCAAACAACTATTTGGTAAATTAGTTGACAATCCATCTCTACTTGCTCAAACAGTAATAGGTATAATGTTGATATGTCTCAATGGGGGTCCAAAATTTCTTTCAAAATTCATTCCAATTTCAAAATTAACATCAGCCTTTTTATTTGAACAAAATGAGTTAACAGTCCAGGCCATCACATCTCTACCAGCTGATGTAAAGGCTATTATATGTGATAGCAACCAAGTAAATCAAGCTTTTTTAAAATCATATCCTACACTTCCTGAAAAACCTTTGTTAACTGAAGATAATAAACATTTGCTTTTTGATTACGTTGATCTGTGGAAAAATATTTGTATTTGTGGCTGACAGAAAAAATAGAACTAATCTTTGATGATGATGGAGTAAGACGAGTTGCATAATTGGCACATCTTATACATTTATATCATTTTGAATCTGAAAGACAAGTCAAACGTTCAGATTTAAATGAGATTTCCATTGCTTCAAAGCCAATAGAAAGACAGGTTTCTACTTGCTTCAGAGTGTTTTCTGAAAAAAACATATAATGCTTTTCTCACTCAGTCTAGAATAAGTGTAGATAAGAATGATACTGCCTTCTTCATAAACAAGGTTTTGACATGGTGCAAAATTCTAAATGTTAAGTCTCTTCAAATTGATAAATTATGTAATGATCCTCTACAAGCTGAAATCAGATCTCCAAATGACACCTGACATGATTTTTATCATTGAATAATTTTGTTTTATTTGTCTATATTTCTGAGATGATTGATTGTTATATACACACTTCGGTTGATGTCTTCTAGCCTTCTTAGGTTCTGTTTGTCAAACCCAGTAACTGCAATGTAAATTTAAACCTAACTCTTTATTCATTCACAGGGAATAGATTGAATAAAGGGTTCAGTGACACCTGTAAATAATATAAATATTTCTGATTCAATATTATAGGTATTATATCTTTTACCAGAAATCATAATTACCTCTTTGTGTTGTTTAATAATTATCAGTGTCTATAGCAAAAATACATATTTTTATTTATTTAACTTTCAACACATCCTATTATCCTCAGGTGTGAATCAAAATGTTATTCTAAGTATTTTCAAAAGTGGTTGACTTAATTTTCTTCTAAGATTTCTGAAAATCATAAATTTTTCAATAGGCCTCCAGTTCTGGCTCTCAGTTGTCCCATGAGTTGGTCTGTAGTATAGAATGCCATGTATCATATCCAAGACACTGCTTTTTTGGTGGGAAGGGGTCTTACCTCCCTGCAGAGGATGCAGTTGGCATCTTTTAAGTCAGAATGGCTTATAATTTACACAATCATATAATTTAAAGAAAATAATAATAATCTTTTGTTAACAATTGTAACTTCAAGTAACTATTCTTAATACAAATAATTTGCACACAGTTTTATGGTTTCAAGTATTCCTATCTAATACAAATAATTTTCAAACAAATCTATTGGCCTAAAGATAGAACTGCTGACTTCTATCAAGATTGTTAATAATTTGGAAAAATTTGTTCATCTTTGCTAGATGACTAAAGAAATGCTCTTAAGTTAATTTACACAATTTCAAGTAACTGATGTAAGCAATTGTAGATTAAGCTAACTATTCTTAATTCAAATATTTTGCACATGGTTAATTGATTTTTAGAACTCCTATCTAACATTATTGTTTGTTTGTGTTTTATGGCATATCAACCTTTGTAGGTTATTTAATGCCAAATTCACTTTTATACGAATAAACAGTTCTATTTCAAACAATTCAGGTTAGCATAAGTATGCAGTTTAATTATTAAAAACATTTCTATTTCAAGCTATTCAGTGTAGTCAAACAGTTCTAATTTATACAATTCAGTTTAGTATAATATAATTTTTGTTTACAAACAGTTAAATGTCAAAACAGTTCCATTTCAAAGAATTAAATTTAGCATAAGTACAGTTGCAATGTCAAAAACAGTTCTATTTCAAACAATTCAGTTTAACATATATATGTAGTTTAAACATCAAAACATTTCTATTGCAAACAATTCAGTTTAGCATAAGTACACAGTTTAAATGTCAAAACAGTCCTATTTCAAGCAATTCAGTTTAGCATAAGTATGCAGTTTAGTTCTATTTTGACCCATAGATAGGACTCTATCAGGTGCTCCCACTCTGGGCCAGAGTGGACCTGGGAGTGATGGCAATGAAGGGGTACTCCATATTCCCCAAAGCTTCAGCATTACTGGAACCTCACCGTCTGATAGTTTAGTGTCATATCCAGGACACTCATTAGGGAGGGGCTTACCCCTCTGCAGAGATGCATATCTAACGTTAATAATTGTTTAATAATAATAATAATTTGTTTGCACACAGTTATATGGTTTCATGTATTCCTATTTAATAAAAATAATTTTTTAACAGTTTTATTTGTCCCATAGATGGAACCCTAACAGATACTATCACTGTAAGTCAGTGTGAACCTGGGAGTTATAAAAGGGTGACTCTACACTTTCCAGAACTCTAGAATTGGAGCCTCACCACCAGATCCAGTGTCATACTAAGAATACCCCTTTTTATATTGGGTCTTACCCATAGATGTTACCCTAACGGATACTACCACATGGAAATTGGTCAAATTTCTAATACAAATAATTTGCACATCTAAAATTAGATAGGAATATTTAAAATCATACAACTGAATGCTAACTATTTGTATTACAATGTGTAAATTATTTACATTAGATAGGAATACTTGATATCATATAAATGTTTCAAAACTTTTAAGAAACTACTATGTAAATATAAATTTACAATGTACATAGTTACCTAATATCTAGGCATAAAATAACCCTAAAGAGGTTGAGATACCATTTAAATCAATCAATCGAAACCATTTGGTGTAAATGTTTTATGAATAACAAAGATTGTAAAAAACAATCCCTTACATAGATGAGTACCTCAGTTTGTAATGAGTAAAATAACACATTTTTTCCAAGTAATATAATGGTTTGATATTTTTATGAGTTCTGATTTGTTAGATTTTATTAGGGAATACAAAACTGGAAGAACCTTTGTGGGTTATTTAATACCAAAGCCATCCTTGTAGAAGAACAGTAGGGGTATTATTTAATCCATAACTACAAGGATAAGGGAATTCATACCTTTCCCAAGGGTATTAGTCTGAAAAGGAACTTAATAGCACAACTGGATTTTGAACTCACATGCTATGATGTCACAGTTCAGCACATTTAGCCACTGTGTTATGAAGATTCTGACCAGTCAAATTTTCCAGCTATTTTTTTGTTTTACAAAAACAGAACTGCATTTTTTTTCTTTTTTGAATTGAAGTCATTTTCCAATCATTTTGTTTTGTTTTTAAGAACAAGTTATAAATCCACTTACACAGAACATTGAGTCTATTTTAGGTGTCAGAAATATTCTAGGCTCTTAGTTATTACACATTCCAGTTTGAAATTTTCAAGAATCCTTTGTTTTATTCTGTACAATCTTTGTTTTTAACAAATAAGAAAAGATGAAAGAATGTGATCATCACATTTAACAACTTCTCTTTATTCTCCTTAGCAGGAATTAAAAAAATGATTTCAAAGTCAGGTAACTGACCATGGGCACTATGAATGTTTTCTGATACTGACAACTGGTATTGTATACCAGAGGCCGCTGAAAAGCTCTCACCCTTACCTAGAAAGCAATGATTTGTCCTGACATAGAAGTACATGCTATATTAAGTGAATTTATTGATGAGGGTGAATCAAAACATTTGCAATATTTGATATGTGCTATTTATCGGTACATGACTGAAGTAGTCACATAACTGAAGCAGTTTAAGCCATAGAAAGTACTTGGTGTAGTTGGTAGTATCATGGTAGTAAGTGTTCTAACTTGTCATGCATTGTGTGATTTGAAAGCCATACAGATGAACATCCAATGTAGTCTAATTTAGGAACTTAGGCTTTATAAGTTCAAACAGGGCCATAATGTGGAAGCAACCAAAAATCTTTGTGTGAGAGGTAAAGATGCAGTTGATTACAGTACAGTAACCAGATTGTTAAAAAAATTTCACTTGGGTTGTAAGAACTGCAATGATCAAGCAAGGTCAAGTAAGCCTAAAGTTGAATTCTGAGACTGTACTCCAAACTTTTGACTCACCCGAGTAGAAGACAATTTGATAGAAAGAAAGAAAATGGATATAGAGAAAATACTGAAAAACAAGTAAACCTTGAAATCTTAGACCGGTTTCTAGAGAATATCTGAAATTAGTAATTAGGAGTCTGTTCTCAACAAAGGACCAAACATTTTTCTGTAGGGATACTAAACTAGAAATGAAACTTATTGGACCCAGGGCTAAGTTTGAATTATTTTTGGATTCACAAATCCTGAACCGAGTCTGCCTGGGATCCAGCAGCCTCAGGTGGTGGTGGCCTCTGTGTCTAAGGGTACCCCACAGTAAGTCACTCACTAGTTACTAGTGTGCCTATCTGAAAGCCATCCAAATGTCTGTGTGTTATCATAGAAGCCCTGGCAATTGTGAGAAATCTTTATCTATAGGATCGATGAATAGTCACGGACAATGTAGCTGGGGACCATGTTTAGAGACCAATCCCTAAGAAACTTCACATAAATGCAATTCAACATATGGCCCTGGCTTAATCCACATCAGGTAAATGCCATTTTATACCCCCACACACTAAGTTTTAACTATTTAATTATTGGGTTTGAAAAAATAAGGGTTCTCATTGAGAGGAGTGATGTGTTTAACAATAACCATCTCCAAGTTCAATAACAGTGTATAGTAGGAAATAAAATTGGCAGTTCAAATCCTGGACTAGGCTGTTTAACTTTGTATTAATGCTCTTGAGAAAGGCATGAATCTATCTCTTTTCTCTTTGGCTATCGGTAAATAGTAGGACAGACTGGATTCTTTAGCCTTGGTAAAGCAACCAGTTTAGAAGAAAAAAATCTGAATTCAAACCAGATGTATTCTGCTTAAAAATTTGACCTTGTGTCACACTCTACTTATGGTAGAATGGTAGAGTAAGTACAAATACTTGGTATATTGAGTCTCTCAAGTTTCTGTTACAAGGGGAGCATGAATATTGTAACAAATTATGCATACCAAGTTTGCAATAAAATGTGGTTCAATATTGTTGCAGAAGAGTTTTTTGGATGCCATGAAAAAAAGGTTAATGCTGAAATATAAAACTAAGTTAAAACAAACAACGGGAGTTAGATTGAAGCAGACCTTATCTTTTTATATATTATTTTTGGTAATGAGCATCAGTTTACAAAAAGATAAGTTGTGTGAGCATTCATTTTTGTATGTGTACAGTGTATGTAAATGTTTTAGTCTTCTTTTTAACAGCTTACTTGTGTGATGATCCTGAAATTTCTTAAAGGATAAAACTTATTTATCATTGTGAAATTTTGGGGTTGCTACAGACAAATGCTGGGATTTTGGTCTATTCATTAGCTTTTTGGCAGTAAAATAGGGATAAGTTCTTTTTGAAAACCATGACACGGGTCATTTTATATTAGATATGGTGATACATGTGGGTTCAGGATCATCACATTTCTTTAATCCTTCCAACAAATTTCAATAAAAATGGAGTCATTTTCTTCTTGGTTAGGCCAAGAGCTTTTCAGCATACAATTTGAATGCTTTCGAAAACTGATAAATCCAGCACTCAATTCTTGTCTTTTTCTTAAAGACTAATAAACATAGAAAGAGGATGACTTGATTGAATCTAATCTCTATATAAGAAAAAGTGATAAAACATCTGCTACATTCATAGCAGAGGAATAATAATTATTAAGTAATAATATTTATTAACAGGAATAGTGGCTACATATTTAATCCATTGTATATATGGAATAATTTAACCCTATCCTGGCTGAAAAAATAATAATGTTATTTACCTGCCTGATTGGCTGTATTGCTATGAAATAATATAGAAACGGAATTTCAGGTCAATCAGTTGTTTTTATATATATATATATATATATATATATATATATATATATATTTCTTGGGAGCAGTGCAAATACCAACCACCAGAGTTCTAGAAATTTAAGTAGAAAATAAACTGGATACTTTCTAAATATGAAGTGTAATAAGAAAAAAAATACAACTATATATATATATGTACAATTTCCTTTTCATATATTTGTTGACTTATATAAAAATTGCCTATTAGAGTTTGAGTCAATTCAAAGTGTCTAATCATGGGCTAATTTGCTTTTTTAATGCAAGAGCTTGACTTCTAATAAGTGAAGTAAATCCCATGGTTTCAAGTTATCTTACTGCTCATGAAAAATTTTTAAAAAGTTTTCATTAAATTTAGTTCTCATAGAACAAACATTTCTAAAAAAAAAAAATTACCCAGGACATACCCTATTTTGGGATGTGTTCTTAGCCCTCTGCATAGGATGGAATTGGCATATTTTATATCCTACAAATAGAAAAATATAAAAATTGGCTAAAAACTATAAATATCTAGTTTTTCAGGAAAATTTTTATGATTTAGTGCAATACTAAAGTTAAATAGAATATCCATTTGTCTACAAGTTACATATCCATATTTCCTCCTTGCAGCCAAGTAAGATATTCTTCCACTCTCTCTCTCAATGAATGATTGGATTAACTAAATAGATGTTACTTTTTCAGATCAAACACTAGTTCAACTCTGGTGGAATTGCCTTGTGATAACTTTATCTATCCTAAAGTAGTATAGTGAATATAAATTATTGTATATTGAGTTGCAGAAGATCTGATCAGCTCTGATGATCTATTAAGCTCTGAAATTCTCATAAACTCCAACAATATGCTGTCAAAGGCTGAAAAGGAAAAAGAGCTCCAAAGATTCCTCTGTACCAGCAATACCATTATCCATAAAATAGAATATGCAATTATATACTGATCTCGTAAGTTTGTTAGAATTAAATTCTTATATCACTGGATGCATCATACTTATGGCCTTCTGCCAAACTATATTTTTATAATTAAATAATTAATTAAAAAAAAAAGTTAGTCCCTATCCATCCAATACTAAAATTTCTTAAGATAAAATGTCATTGTATTTGCATATGATCTATACATATTCTCCAGTATACTTTAAATCTGGGATCTCCACACACTAAAAAATAAAAATACACAAATAAATAATTAGAATAATTTTTCAGCTGTTTAAATTGGGCTTTTATTTGGAAGAGCATGTAATTTGTCCTAAAAACATTTTTCATGCTAAAGTAGATTTAAGATTGCATTTTATTTATTTTTATTGTTATCTAATATTACTTTGGTTATACCATGACTGAGAAAATTTACAATTTTCATGTGGCAGTTAAAGTATGGGTGACCAAAAAAGAAAAAAAAATCATTTTTCTTTGCACACTAAGTATCTAAGGTAGCCAAAGAAGAATTATATTATGCTTGAAAAATCTTCCATACATGATAATTTCATATTTTCTCGAAGTGATGAAAAATTTTAATTTTCCATAAAAATTTTTGGTACATATTTTGATAGCCTTAACATTTGATTATTAAAACAATAAATTTAGTAACATTATTTTAGAAGCATTCAAGGATGCTGATGATAAATAAATACTAGGTGCATACGATAAGTTTCCAGACTTTTTTTGTACAGGCATTTAAAATTGTCATAGACTCTTGAAAATTCAGTATCTTATTGCTATACATCTTATGAGATGACTGACCAATTTTTATGATTTCAGCTTCAAATGAACAGCTACAGCAGCAATTGGAATACACTCTACTAAAACCTAATTGTCACAGCTGGTAAATTTCAAAAATGCAATCTGACACTTTAGAAGAATGATATGCAATAAAATTCTGTTCTAAACTTGGAAAAAATGCCACAGAAACGTATAGAATGCTTCAGACTGCTTTTTGACCATCTTGCATGAATCGAGCATCAGTTTTTGAGTGGCATAAGAGATTCAAGGAAGGTAGGTAGTCTGTGAGGGATGATGAGAGGTGTAGGAGGAGTAAGGAAGTCAATACACCAGAGTTGATTGGCCAAAAGGTTAGGGTTAGGGTTACTATGTTGAGGTTTTAAGGGAGTTCAGGAAGAGATTCCGTCGGAAGAGGCCAGCACTCTTCAAATCGGGTTAGTGGCATTTTCACCAGTCCACAACTCCTTCCTTGTCACTGACTATTTGACCAAGATGGGCATCAATACAGTTCCTCAACCTCCCTATCATCTAGACCTTGCTCCCTGTGACTTTTAGTTATTCCTTAAGCTCAGAGGCTGCTGTTATGAGACAATTGAGGAGATGAAAGAGGCTGTGATGAAGGTCATTGACACGCTCACACAAGAGGACTTTCATGGGGCCTTCCAGAAGTTGTTGGAACAGTACAACAAGTGCATTGCAGCCGGAGGAGATTACTTCAAAGGGGACTAGCGGTTAGAGTGTTCGCTAATGGCCCGGGAGACCTGGGTTCAATCCCAGGTCGAGTCATACCAAAGACTCAAAAAATGGTACTTGATGCCTCCTTGCTTAACACTCAGCATTATAAGGTACGGATCAAGGGTAAAGTAGAGCAATCCAGGGAAGGAGTAGCGCCCTCCCCTACACCTTGGTGTAGTAGCTATCGAAAAGGGAGCCTTCGGGTTACCCTCGACTATGGTCGCCAACTTTACTTTACTTACTATCAATAAAAGTGCCCATACGAAAAAAGTCTGGAATCTTATCATATGCACCTTGTAAATACTGCATTTGAGGGGCTAAGATGTACTAAAAAATGACCTTTGAGTTTTTTGGCTGAAATGTATTTGATTAAGGTGTATATAAATGTCAGAAAAGAAAAACAAACAAAAAATAAAAATGCCCTTTGAGTTTTTAGGCTTTGAAGATGATAGTTTTGCTTGTAGCAAAACATTAAATGTTTTTTCCTCATACCTTTTATGTTTTGGTTTATGTTCAACTGTAGTAGTAGCTTGCTTTTTATAAAATGTTTTCTGCTTTATTTTCTTTTGGGATGTTTTATTACTGTAAGTCGTGTAGGATATTTTCATTATTAGGATTTTCTAGCTTTATATTCAACTATAGTTAGCTTGTTTTGATGCAAATTTTCTACAAAAGGGATTTTCTAATGTAATGTACTTCTAGCTTGCTTTTTAAATACAGTAATGTCTTCTGCTATAGTTAAAGTGCCTTTGTAATATCATCTAATATTGGTAGCTTGCTTTAAACATTACAGAAAAATTAAGTCTAAAAAGGTTTGGCTTCATATTACCCTTACTGTGCATTTTATCTGCAAAAATAGGAGAAAAATTTGAACATGAAATTATTTTTTTCTTCTGAAATTTGTGTTTACATTTGTAAAAAATGTTAATCAGAACATTTCAGTGTTTTTAAAATAATTATAAAATTTTAAAATAATCTAAAATGTGAAAATTTTTTTAATAATTTTACAATGATTTATATATGAAACAATAATTTCATTAACAATAAAATAATTTTGGGACAAAATTATCTAATAATTTTAATATATTTTTAATACAATAAATAATGTATGTAATATAATACTTAAAATGCAATGTAGGGTAATGGCAATAAATAAGTCACAAATTGTTTTTTGTAAATAAAATCAAATCATAAATGGCAATTTTCTTAAGGACAGAAATTTTTGTGGCTGACACCAGCTAAATATTTTACGGATTTTTTTAGTTTGTCCAAATCTGAGATGTCTTACAGAACCATTTGCATTTTGCTAATGAGCATTACTTTTTCACTAAGTGTATTGGCTATTGCTAATCTTCATAATAAAAAAGAACTTGCTTAATGATTTGGGTCAATTAAAACTTTTGTTTTTAATTGAAAATCAAACATATTTACAGTTGAAGTCAGACGTTTATAAACACTTAAGCTAAATACATTTAAATTTAGTTTATCACAATGGCTGCCATTTAACTGGGTCATCATCATGTACTGCTAGCATGGATTTCCCTGACCCTCTCCCACCACTTATCCCTATCATCCATTGTTCTCAGTAGGTCTTCCCATGCAACATCCTGTATCAGTACACAGCTGTTGTAGATAGGTTCTAGCTGGTTGCCCTACCTTTGCTTGTCCACTGCACCCTTACCTCTCCAGTAGTGTCCCGCATAGTTTTCGAGATGGGTAGTAAGTGTCTGTACAGCTGCTGCTTTGTGGGATACTGCCTCCAGGACTTCTTCAATATAGCTTGCAGCATTCTTGTGCAATTGCCGTCAAGCTCTATCTCCATGTTTAGTCAGTGTCCATGTGGTGCATCCATACAGCAGTATTGGCATGACCGCTACTTGTAAAAAAACTGCTTTATTTTATCTAAGTCAGACTTCCATATGACTGATAGCTTATTAATAGCAGCTCAAGTCTTCACTAGTCGTGTGTTGATACCATTTTCGGTAGATGAGACACTGCTTCCGAGGGAAGTGAACTTGTCCACTAATTTCAGAGATCTACCATTTAATGTGTAGATGTCACCTCTTTGATAAAAGCACATGAACTCTGTTCTGTCTGAGTAATGATTCCATATTAGGTCAGCTAGGTTCAAGATTATATTTTAAGAATGCAAAATGACAAAATAATAATAGATAATTGTTTCAGTGTTTGTTGCATTCCCAGAGAACTGGAAGTTTACAGCTACTATGACAGCTATTCCTTTAAACAGCAAGGAATATTCCAGAAAATGATGGCACTACTGTTGAAGCTTCTAATAGGCTAATGAGTCAATTGAAGATATACCAGTTGATATATTTCAAGATTTACTATATTAACGATTCAACCAGGCACTAATGCTACTTATAGGCTCTGACTCAGGGAGCCTTCCCAGCACCTGATCTATAAAGGGGTAAAAGCTGAGCTCAGGTAACAACCCGAGGTGTACACATTCCTGCAGGGCACATCATGCTAAACCAACCATGTGTCACATCCCAACACTGTATTCGTATGAAGGGATAGTTATTGTATTTTAAAGCCTAACTTCCAGCAAGCTTCAGTACCTCTTTGCTTGACATCATGGGAAGATCAATAAGAAATCAGACAAGACCCTAGAAAAATATATTTTGGACTGCTACAAAACAAGTTCATCCTAGGGAGCAATTTCTAAACACCTGATTGGAAACATGTTTATCTGTACAAACAAGTATAAACACTATGGAATCATACAGCTGTCACACCAGTCAGGAAGGAAAAAGGTTCTGTCTCCAAGAGATGAATGTATTTTGATACAAAAAATACAAATCAATCTCAGAACAGCAGCGAGTACCTTATGAAGATGCTAGTGTGTAAGAGAGAAAGAGAGAGGACAGATATAAAGTATCATATTGTCATAGTCTGCTTCAGTAACAGACTGCAGCCTATGCAGATGATCTATTGGTCTTTACATAAACTCAGATAAAACAGTTCATATGTTTTAATCAAGATGGTGCCATTTCTTCTTAAATGGCCTGGCCTCTGAAATTAATAGACCAGTAAACCTTGGTCACAATATCTCATCTTTCTTTCTTTTTAATGGCAAAGATGGCTTTGGCATTAAATAACCCTTCAAAATTGATATGCCATTAAAAACTTTTTTTCAGGGAATACCCTTCATTAAAAGGTGGAATCGAAAAGTGACTTTCTGTTGGAAGCATTTTCAACCAATGCAATCCAATTCTTAAAACCAGATTGATTCCAGTCAATGAGAACTGGTAAAGTAGTGATTCTAATGACTCAAGGACGAGGAATCTTTACTAAGATTAAATAACAGAGATTTTGAAAAACTGAGTTTAAGTGTATTTAAAGTGTGTGTGTGTGTGTGTGTGTAAAATATATATATATATATATATATTATGAAAAATTTAAAAAACTAACACTTTTTGAGTTTCAGGCTTTGATGAAAATTTTTCTGGCTTTGAAGATGATTAAAGTTTTTTCCTTATCTCTTAATGTTTCTAATAGACTTCTATGTCCTGTCAGCTGGGGTTGCAGAATATGTTAACTGCACCTTTGCAAAGGGGGTAATAAAAAAAACAACAAACCAATCTCCAAGAAATATCCTGGGTAAACCATCTGATGGTGAAGCTTCAATCCTGAAGTTGTGGAGCACCCCTTCATTGCCATTACTACTAGGTCCACTCTGATTCTGAGTGGTAGTACCTGTTAGGATCCCATCTACAGATCAAATAAAACTATTCTATCAATTATTAAACTTGAAACCACTTCACTATATGTAAACAAATTAATATTAAATGTAATTATTAGTATTAGATAGCAATACTTGAAACCATTTAACTGTGTGCAAACAAAAGATCTTTAACTCATTTAAAAATGAAGTTACCTATAAACAATTCACTTACAAATCATATTATATATATATATATATATATATATATATATATATATATATATATATATATATATATGCATAAACAGGATTTGGCATTAAATAACCATCAAGGATTGATATGCCATTATACCAAATAACCTGATGTACTTCTAGTTTGCTTTAAAGCAAACTGCAGCACTTTCTGAAAGGCCCACCTAAGCCTTCAATTTTTTATGATGAGGGTGGAGAGAAAAAAAAACTTTTTTCCCCCCATTTCTGATCTTCTGTAGTAAAAATTGTTGCGGCACATTTGACATAAAATGACCTTGAATTTTTTTTTAGTAGTGCAGCCATATCTCCTCATGAGGCTTACTTCTCAAAAGTTTGCCCATACCTGATTAAATTATTACTTGAATACACTAAAGATTTTTTTTCTACTGAATATGACATGAAATGGGGGTATAATTTTATGCTGTCAAATATGGTTTTGTTGACTCATCTTGGGAACACATTTTAGTGTTCCCAAGAGGAGTCAACAAAACCATATTAAAGATTTTTTTATATGATGAAAAATTGTTGAATCTAGTATTATTTCTAATTATTAAACCAAGTGCTAGCTTTTTCAACTTATTTAGTCAAATTAATGCAAAAAGTTGCAAGATCCCTAATTTGAGATAATTAGGTTTCATCAATTTTTAAAAATTTTTTTAAAATTTCTACTCACTTTTAATGTTCTTCAATAACACTTCCAGTCATAATGTTTCCAAATTTACCAATAACAACATAATAAAGTAGAGAAAAGATATAAGATGAGAGAGGGGAAAAAAGAGAGAGGGGTAGAATAGATAATTTTTATATATAAATTTTTTTTAAAAGAAATATTTACTGTTTTTAAAATAAATTTTGAATACTAATTATGACACAGTTTTAAAACGGAATGTTAAAAGCTTTCTCATTTTTTTCATGTCATTTTAAAAAATAAATATAATTCAGAAGATATGTTACCAATTATATATCCTGATAATGGTTTAATGTAAAAACCAAAACATTTAACATTGGTAAATAATTCAACAATGAATAAAATACTCAGAATATCTTTTTCTGTTTATTTTTTTACTGTTTTAAAATATACTGACAGAAAATAAAAATGCAAAACCCTGAAAGCCATTATTAATTTTGACCTGGGTCCAGTATGAGCATGAAGTGAGAGTACTGTTTATATTATTTTGGAACCTGGGTATATAATGGCCTGTATAGGGCAACTAATGAGAATCGCACTTGTTGGTAATGGTCTGCTAGTCTAACTCACAAACCATTAGAATAGTTGCAGAGACACAAACTCATCATCATCATGTCACGCTGCCAGCACGGATTTCCCTGACCCTCTCTTGCCACCCATCACTATCATCCATCGCTCCCAGGAGGTCTTCCAGGCTACATCCTGTATTGGCACAGAACTGTTGTATATAGGTTCTAGCTGGTCATCCTGCCTTTGTTCATCCATGTGAAGGGGTCCACATTAGTATGTTGCTTATGAGCTTGTGTGAAGGGGTCCACAGAAGTATGTTGCTTTACACAATGACAATTCTCCTGTTTGGGAGTTTTGCTGTGAAATGGGGATTCAGATTTTTGGCATGTTGTCTATTCATGCGTATTGTGCCTAACTTATCTGCCAAGATAAGTTTAAAATACTAACAGTTTGGAAAAACTTAATCCACAGCTCATGTTGCTTACTGGGCAGTGTTACAGTAATTCTAAGCTGTTTATTTAATGAAGTGATGGTGTAAAATCTCAAGTCAGCAAATTGAAAATGCCGGACTTCAGATGAATGAAATCTTTGGTACACAAAGTGAATTTTAATAATATGTGGACTCACAATAATGGGGATTACATGTCTAATTGCTGTATGACCACTTGTTTCACATCTCAACCATCCAAATAAGATGAACAAGACATGCAGAGCAAGCAGGAGAAATAAAGATGAACTCATAAGTGACATTTTCCAGTGGATTTCCACACATGGACACACCAGTATTGGCTGACCAGCAAGGACTTACATTCATCAGCTTTGTGCAGACACTAGATGCCGTCTAGAAGACCTATCAAGAGTGATAGTTAATAGATGATGAGAGAGAGTCAAGGGATTCTGCACAATCAGCATGAATTGATGATGATAAAAAAAAAAAAAAATCATAACTTCAAATAACTATTCTCATTACAAATAATTTAGTTATATCGTATCAAGTATTCCTATTCAATCCTAATAATTTTAAAGCATCTATTTGACATGTTGTGTAAGAGATGCGTGTATAATTATAATAGATGAACTGGTGGATTTTTATTGACAGGAACTTAACAAAACCAAATAATGAATGTCTCTATTTCTAGAGACATCCTTCTGCAGTTATTTCTGCTTTGTTTTCTATTGAAATGTTTTATTATTACCGTAAAACTGCAGGATATTTTCATAATTGGAATTTCTTGAAAATAGAAGTCAGTGAAACTTTTTCTATTTTTGTATTTGGCAGCATATAAGACACCCCCACCACCCAAATTCACCTTGCAAAACTTTAGGTTTTGATGATGAAGATTTTTCTATTTTTAATGATGAATCAAGTTTTTCTTACAGAACATTAAATATTCCCCTCATCCACATCTTAATGTTGTCAAATTAATTTGCTACTTGTAGCATGGTTTCACTCTATGTTTTGCAGGCAGCTTGGTTACTTCCTGACAGACTCACAGTACTCAAAGCACGACTATTGCATTATTACATATTCACACCATATATTGCATAATACTTATTTAGCTATCATAATCCTTACCTACTATAGTTTATTTTTTATCTGGTATCAAATATTTTTTAATTTTTTTTTATCATTCATTGTAGATAGCTGGACAATTAAGAGAAAAGTTACAAAATTTCTCCAGGCAGAATAAGCTGCTTTATATATTGATGTTCAACTGTTGCAATCTGCTTTTTCTCTTTCAATATTTTATTACTGTAAATTACTGAGGTTATTTTCATAATTGGGATTCCTTGAACATAACTTTAACTGTACAGAACAAAGAATTTTTACTAGGGTCAAATGACAGGAATTGTGAAAAACTGCATGTAAATATCCAACTTCAACTGTAGATAGAAAAGGTTCTTATCTCATTTAGTGACATATATATGGGATGACGGCATATTTAACTGAGGAGGATTGGTATACATTTGTAAAGTGGGGAAGATGTGAGCAGTTGCAGGGGACATTTGGATTGTTGTAGGAAATACAGGCATCATGTGTGTCATCTGGTGTCCACTGGTAGTCGTTGTAATAAGGCTAGGAAATTGAGGGATCTTTATGGCCAGATCATCAGGACTGACAACCTGATCAACCTGAGAAGATGCGAGATGAGGATGCAGTGCAGATGATATATGAAGCTCAGAACTCTGTTCTTGGTTGTGTCCGTGTGCTTGATCACTCTCCTGTTTTTCGTCATTGGTGGAAGCCTTTTTCTGAGATTTTGGGGACAGTTGAACTTTGGTGTCTTCACCAATGTTGGGATCAGGGTGATGGAGTTGGTGAGATGAAAGATTAGACCCGTTTGGGAGGTCAAGGTTCATCTGCTCTTGTGATTGCTGAAGACCATTTCCATCTCCATTGTTATAGACTGATGAGACAAAGCTTGGAGGAACACAACTCAACTTCCTACGACCTTTATTCAATTGATTATGCTTTACCAATCGGTCCCGACGACTAAAAGCGAATCCACAGATCTGGCATTTAAATGGACGTTCACCAGTATGGATTCTACGATGAACTTTGAGATGGTCACTGCGTGAGAGCCCTTTGCCACATATATCACATTTGTAACGTTTTTCACTCATGTGTGAGCCCATGTGACGTACCAGATGATGGTTACGTGAAAAAGTTACACCGCATGTTTCACAACGGTAGGGTCGAAGCCCTGTGTGGATGGTTGTGTGCAGCTTGAGGTGATCTCGTCGAGACAATGTTTTGCCACAAATATTACAAGTGAATGGTTTGAGAGTTTGTGGTTGTTGCTGAGGGTGATGATGATGATGATGATAACTCTGTTGGTGTTGGGGATCTTGGTTACTGAGGCCTGCATTACCTGCATGGGGAACTTCAATAGGCAATTCCAAGGAATTAGTTCCCCTGCACTGTTGATGGTCAGCCTCACTGATTGTATTATCTCCACTACTGTCACTCCCATGATGGGGAGGAAGATGATGGTGATGAGGTTGTTGATGGTTGTGCTGTTGCTGTGGGCGGCGTTCAAAAGATTGGATGTTACTGGTGATGGGAAAGGTTGTCCGTCCAATATTGCAGGCAGGTTTTTCTAATGAAAAGTGTCCATCTTTGGCTGAATTCATGGAATTTTGAGGATCATTTGCAGACATCTTGGTGAGTTTTTAAAAATCTTTTTATCTACATCAAATCTGAAAAATAAATTAAAAATGAAAATCAGTTTTATGGTTTTGGCTTTGGAACTGGATAAACCAAAAAGATTTTCACCTTGTTGGCAGAGTTTAAAACATGCTGACTATATCCCCTGTAGACCCCACCACCACCTAAAAGAGAGTATCTGATGGTGAGAACCCAGACCTGGGGGAGTAGAAAGTACTTCTTCACTGCCATTACTCCCAGATTCACTCCGACCCAGAGTGGTAGTACCTGTTAGAGTCAAATAGGTTCTGTTTATAAATTATTCTGTAATATTCAAAGCTCTGCCAGTGAAAAAAAGAAAAGAGAAATAACAAAAAGAATAGAACTGTCGAATGAGGAAAGCATCTGAACACTAAGAAGAAGAAAAAAAAAATACTACTAATACCAAAGAATATCCAAAGCAGACACCATCATGCAAAAAAAAGAAAAAAAAAAAAAAAAAAAAAAGAGTACCTCAGAAGAACAAGAAAACCTCTCATAACCAAACTTAACCCAGAATACACCGACTGCATCTCTGCAGAGGGGTAAAACTCCCCCAGCAAGTGTCCTGGATATGACACAAAGAAATCTGATGCTAAGGCTACAGTAATGCTGGAGCTATGGGGAATGTTGAGTACCCCTTCATTGCCATTGCTCCAAGGTCTACTCTAGCCTGGAGTGGTAACACCTAATAGGGTTCTATTTATGGGTCAAATAGAACTGTTTGACATTTAAACTAGATGCAAACAAACGACTTATGCTTAATTGAATTGTTTAAAATAGAACTGTTTGATCATTTAACTGCGTGGAAACAAATGATTGATGTTTAATTGAACTGTTGCTGATACATAGCAATGCTTGGAACCATTTACCTTTGTTGACTTATGCTAAATTGAATTCTTAGAAATAGAACTGTTTGATCATTTAACTGTGTGTATCTACACAGTGTGTTTACAAATCAAATATATCTGTAAAAACAGGATTTGGCACTGAATAACCAACAATGGTTGATATGCCATAAAACCAAACCAAAAGCAAACTATGCAGCAGAAATCTTATCAAAGACATAAATATCTGGGCAGTCCCCTTTCTAAGATACTCTAAACTATTCTTAAAAAGGATGAAAGGACCTCAGACAAAGAACAAGGAAACTGATGACAATGCACAAGGCCTTATACCTAAAGATGGCACAAACTCTAAGTTTTAAGCAAAGTAGGAAGAGAACTTGTTAGTATAGAATACTGTGTAGATACAACAACTATTCAGAAACTCAAGGAATATATTAAAAAGAGCAAAAAGACTGACTACAGCAGCCAGTAACAGTAATATCAATAGGAACAATTTAAGGGGAAAAAATTCAGAAAACAAAAATGGGAAGAAAAAGAACTGTATGGATATTTTAAATGACAAACTAAAAGATTTACACATAAAATGACCCAGATATGGCTAAGAAGAAGAAACCTGAAAAGAGAAACAGAATCTTTTTTTATTGCAGCACAAAATAATGTCATAAGAACCAACTATGTCAAAACAAAAATTGATCATATACAAAGAATAGTTAGTGTAGGCTATGTGGTGATAGAGATGAAACAGTTAATCATGTAAGTGAATGTAGTAAACTGGCACAAAAGGAATACAAGAACTGACATGACTGGGTGGGAAAGGTGATCTGCTAGAAATTGTGCAAGAGATAAAAAAGAAAAAGTATATGCACAAACCAGAATCTGTTCTAGAAAATGAAATGCACCAAATTCTCTGGAATATGAAGATACAAATGGATTACTCAATCCCAGCTAGAAGATCAGACTCAGTATTAATTAAGAAGAAAAGAACTTGTCATCAAGTGGATCTTTACTGTTCCAACGAGATAAACAAATACTCGGATCTTGCCAGAGAGCTGAAAAAGCCGTGGAACAGGAATATGATGGTGATACCAATTGTAGTTGGTGCACTTGGAACAGTCCCTAAATGTGTGGAAAAGAGACTGGGGTAATCGAAGATCAGAGGAAGAATCAAGACCATCCAAACCACAACACTGTTGAGATCGGCAAGAATTCTGAGAAGAGTCCTGTAAAGAATTGCTGTCACTCTAGTCCGAGTGACAACAACAATAATAATTTGAAAATATGTCTTCAAAACAATTAAAATCCGAATCATGAGATCTGGGGAGGAAGGGCTGGTAGGTCAAATATATTTCTTAGTGTGTGAGTGGAAAGTATGGAGAAGTTATGTTATCGAATTGACTTAGAAATTCAAAAGAATTGGAACAACTTCCAATCCTAATTTTTTTTGCAAAAGTTTCACACACACAATAAAAATTTCCAGCTATAAAATCATTAAACAAAAAAAAAAAAAGTAAAAAAATAAATAAATAAATAAAATATTGTATAGTGATTTTATTGCTAATCAAAATAAGATTGACAGTTTTCTTTCTTTTTAAACCATTATTTAAGTTACTTAAGCGAAGCTCATGCTGGATAATTATTTGTCATTATATATCAAATGATTAAAAAAAATACTTTCTTCGATTTCTTTCTTGTTAATGAACCCATCCCCAATTTTCAGGTTATTAATTAATATAATTGATTTAAACAATTTTGATTGCAAAATAAAATTAGAAAGTGTTATTCATTTATTTCTAAAGAAATAGAGAAAGAAAGAACATTAAACTTGCTTGTTAGAAATACAAACAAAAATATTCGAGACTTAAAGGGTATTCCTAGCATTTTATATATTTTTCAAATTATGGTGGGGGAATCGGGTTTTAAAGTTAATGAATTACATTTATAACTTTTTTAATGGTAAAGAATATTAGCATAAAAATTAAACATGCCGAAAAAAAAAAAAAAAAATTACATTGTAATTGTACATAAGAAAAAAATTGATTCATGCAAAAAGAACATACTTTTTAATCCAAGTTATTAAATAAGCAAAAGCATATACATGTTTACTATTTAACTGTAACAATAAACAAATAAAAAAAAAAAATTAAACTTAAAAGAAAAACAAAACAATACTAAAAGAATTATCACAGATCATAAAAACTATCAATATACTATCGTAGAGTTTAGACACTTCAAATCACTTTTTTAAGAGAAAGAGAAAATTGATCTATTTCTCTGACTCCTTGAAAGTTAAGTCAATAAATAATTGCTACACAAAAATAATAATATTCGGGGATTCCAATTCAATCAACAAAATTTAATTTACAAATGTGAACGAATTCAGTGCTAAATGCTGAATAAAAGATTTAATAATAATAATAATAATTTTAAAAGGAGGTAAAAGTGAAATTAAGCATGTTGTAAATTTCAAACACCTGAACCATATTAATAGCTTTTTAAACACTAAACTTAGTGTTTTGTTTATCAGAACAGATTATCAGGACTAATTTGTTTATATAAATAAAATTAATTAGATGATAATATTAATTAATGCAATTTGGAGAATCAAGACGAATAATTAACTCTCAGAAATTGTTACCAAAAAAGGTTCCATGAATGTTTTCTTCTCAAAAAATCCACAGGGTCAGATGATTCCCTACGTCTTTTCGTTACATTCATTTATATCGACTTCGGGTTTCCAAATATTGTAAACACATTTTTATTTCAGACAAGGGAGACAAAAATATGGCTAAAAATAATGGCTAAGAACAAGTAGAATAAAAAAGAAAAACAAACTATTTACTATATTTAGGCAAAAATATCAAAACGTGAAATAAGAGAGTTTTATTTTATTTTGAACTTATATACAACTTATGTTTTAATATACGAAAATTAAATATCTGGAAAAAAATACAAGTTTTCTTAAATATCTTGATAATGTTTTTACGTAAAAAACCCAAACTTTTCCCTTTTTGTGTTAAAAAAACAAAACACGATGGGCGGGATAAAAAACAACAGACTTACTCGTTGTTGTTCATGATTTTTTAACATGCCTCATAAAGCAAATACGTTTTATTTTCAAATCTTGAATTTTAAAAATCAATGTCACAAAACGAGTATATTGTGGGAGGTAAAATTAAATTAGAAAAAAAACCCTACTTATCAAAAAGAGCTAATAATTAGCTTTCTGTATTGCTTACAACAAAAAGGACATCATGTACTCTGCTTAATGTACTTTTATTTTTTTCAAATTCATAGACGGCAGTCATCAAGTAAAGTTTTCTTTCTAAAACTAATACTACAAAATCCTGGTTTCTGTATATTAATATATAAAATCTAAAAAATAAAAATAAAAACATTGTGAAAAAGAGAATGAATCAATCAGTTTTATCTAAAAAAAAAAAATAATAAAAAATATTAGAACCCCCACCTCAAGAAAACGCGTGGTCTTTCGTTTTATTACATACTTTGTATTTTCAACATGTAAAAATTAATTGAATTAAAATTTAATATTCAAGGAAAAATACATTTTTTTCAATTAAGAATTAAAATAATAATTTTAATTTACTTTAATTCTTGATTGAAAAAAATGTATTTTTACACGGTATTTTTTTACTTTTTAATATATGTATTTTAACCGAAAACTGTAATACTAAATAATTCATTATTTAATTAAAAAAACCAAAAAACCCTATTTTTGAACCGTAACCCGAACACATTAAAAATGATTTTTTTTACTCCACAACAGACAGTAACTACTTCAGTTTTGCTTAAATAAATAAATAAATAAAAGTTTTGCTTTTTTTAAATAACGAAGTGACTATTTAAGAAAAAAGAAGTTTTAAAAGGTCTCTGTACTTTCTAAAACTGATCAATAAATTAAATAAGCACAGTACCCACCTCTCTCTGTTTTCTTTTTATGCCTGCCTCAAGTGCTGCTACTGGATTGTCAATTTTGGCGGGAAATAATTCCCACGTATATTTTCTGCTAAGTTTTGTAGATCGCTTTATCTCACATGGATGTTGTCAAAAAAGTAAGGGGGATTACTTACTTTTAGAGATCAGAAATAAAGTAATATTTTCGTTTAAAAACATCTGAAATAATTTTCTTTCTCTATCCTATTTGATTTATAATACAATATTCTTTTAAAAATTACAAACAAACAACATTATCTGGATTATGAAAAATTAAAATTACTGAAAAGAAACTCGTTTTCAGAAGTATATATCCCTTTGGTTAGTTTACTACATAGAAATGAATCAATTTATTTTTCTGTAGTTTATAATGACATTTTTGATCCTTTTCACTTGCTTGATTGATTTTAACGGCCTGTCAATCCACCTAGGGATATTTTATGCCTAGGGATTAGGGAAAAGCGTTCATTATATTTTCATATTTACCTTGTTTTGTGTAGTTGTTTTGTGTACAAAAAAAGAAACTTTTTTTGTATTAGGTCCTATCGAATATGAATAATTAAAAAAAAGATCTATTTGAACCACTGATGGGATCCTAACAGGTATTACCACTCCAGATCAGAGTAAATCTGAGAGTAATGGCAATCTTGGGGTGACACCATATTATCCAGATCTCCAGAACTTGAGCCTCATCATTAAATATAGTTTATTGTCATAACCAGGACACCTTTTTTTTTTTTTTTTGAGAATCTTACCTCGCTGCAGGGGATACAGTCAGTGTATTCTAAAAGCCCCACCCACTAACAGGGCAGCAAGAATTCAAACTTGACTTATTGATACCTAGTTCAGAAGAAAAATTTTCTAATAATACTAAATAATTTTCAATGCTATTTTCTGCTTTCAACTAAAAAAAAATTAATTTTGAGTGTGATTCAACAGCTTTGAGCATGTTGCAGTAAAAACTAACAATAAATAAATAAAACAATCATTTGATTATTCTTAAGACAAAGAATCAATGCAATCAAGAAACTTAAATTGCATTTAATTTTTCGAGATTGTCATTGAGCATTTCAAGAAATTACAAATTATTATTGGTTCTTTCAGGGAAGCATGGTGTTATAATGTTACCAAGTAAGTGATATTGTTTCAGTCAGTAATTGTATAAATATCTATTTATGTGATGATATACAAAATGTTGAATTAGACCTAAAATGGGGTAGAAAGCTGGTTTTTACTATCCTATCATTAACTTAACTAGTTCCAATCACTGACCCAAACATACCATACTATTTTTTTCACTATAATGTCACAGTTGTTCAGGAATTTTATCCAAATAGTTAAAAACTAGTAAAAATTTTCAGTTACAATCATCATTTTACTCCTTGTGAGTTTTTCACACCAGCTCTAACAGGTGGTTTGTTGCAAGTTTGAGAGACAGCAAGTCTCCTCATGTCTCCAGGACACTTCTCCGTATTCTTGTTGATTTTAACCATGCTGTAGTTTGGATGGTCTTGATTTTTCCTCTAATCTCCTGTTCCCTTAGTTTCTTTTCCAGGCCTTTGGGGACTGTTCTCTGGGATCCAACTACAATTGGTATCACAGTTACCTTTGTTCTATATATATTTTTAGCACTCTGGCAAGATCCTGGTATTTCTCCTGTTTTTTGCTTTCTTTTATTTTCCCTCTATAGTCTGATAAAATGGAAAACTCTACGAGATGACAAGTACTTCGCATTGATTAACACTAGGTTTAATATTATTATATCAGTCTTTGTGAGTTTTTCACATTAGTTTTAATTGGAAGTCTTTTATTGGAGTCTGGGTATCTGAAAGTCTCTTTATGTCTCCAGGACTCTTCTGAGTATTCAAGCCAACTTTAAAAATATTGCAGTCTAAATGTTTTCAATTCTTCTTTGAATTTTCTATTCCTCCAACTTTTTCCAAGCCTTTAGGGATCATTCCAAGTACACAATCTAAAATTGGTATCACCATCACCCCCATGTTCCATAGCTTTTTTTAGTTTTCTGGTTTGGTTTGGTTTGGTTTGGTTTGGTTTGGTTTTATGACACATCAACCATTTTAGGTCATTAATGCCAAATCCATTTTTATTTATATTAACAGTTTTATTTCAAACAATCCAGGTTAGCATAAGTACACAATTTAAATGTCAAAAACAGTTCTATTTCAAATGATTCGGTTTAGTATAAGTATACAGTTTAGCTCTATTTGACCTATAGATAAGACTCTACCAGTGCTACTACTCTGGAACAGAGTGCTAGTCTTCTGATGTTATGTGATTAACCATTTCATCTCTGTCTCCACATAACTTACACTTGCTAGTTCTCTGGGAAGGTCTGAGTATTTGTCCTACTTTTTGACTGTTCCTTAATAGCAATTTTTGCTTTTATATAATTGGTTTTTATGGCATTATTTTGTGCCTCTATAAGAAGAGATTAAGTTTCTCTCTTAAGGTTTTCCATTTGTAGCCATGTCCAGGTCTTTTCATATGAGATTTTGCCAGTTTGTCGCTTGAAATATTCATGAGTTGTTTTTCTTCCCATTGCTGTTTTCTACTTTTTGTTGTTGTTCTTTTTATCTTTATTTTATTAGTGCTATTATTAGCTGTTGCAATAAGTCTTTCTTGGCTCTTTTTAATGTATTTTTTAAGACCTTGTATTGATGCATTGATGCAATCCTCAGTGCTAGTGAGACCTCTTTCTCCTTCTTTTCTTAACACATAGAGTCTGTCTATATCATGTTTTGGCTGTAAAGCCTTGTGCATAGTCATCAATTTCCTTGTCCTATTTGTTTGAATTCCTCCTTTGTTTGTTTTAAGAATGGTCCCAAGTATCTTACAAGAGGGAACTACCCAGAGGTTTATCTCTTTAATAAGATTCCTGCAACAGAGCTCGGTTTTGAGAAGTTTTTGGTTTTTCTGAGGTACCCATTTTTTCTTTTTTTTTTTTTACCTTCATCACTATTTTTTTGATGGTATCTGCTTTTAATATTCCTGGGTACTTGTAATTTTCCTTCTCCTCTAGCATTCTGGTGCTTTCCTGATTTGATAGTTCTCTTTCTCTTTTCCCTCTTTTCATTATCAGCATAGCACATTTTTCAATACCATATTCAATTCTTTAATTCTGGTTGTATATTCTTATGGTTTATATCAGGGTCTCCAGTTCTTTTTTATTTTAGCAAATATCTTGATATCATCCATATAAATAAAATGATTTATCTTTTCTTATAATTTTGAAAATTTGTAGCCCCCTGTGCATTTCCTAAGTAGATAATTGAGTGGCATCATTGCTCTAATAAATAGCACTGGCAAGATTGATCTCGTTGGAAGATGCCTCTTTGGGTTTTCTGCTCTGCTTGAGTTTTCCCTCCTGCTACTTATGCAACTATTATCATCATCATTATTATTATTATTATTACTACTACAACAATAACAATCTGCTTTTAAACTGTATCTTTAATCTATTCTACTATGCTGTGTATACATGTGTGTGTGTGTGTGTGTAAAGGGATATTGACTATACCAGGTTGAACTAGGACATCTTATCTGTTGTCACTGGTCATCATCATATGGCTAAACATGCTATTTCTAATCAAATGTAATAAGATAGAAACTTTGATATGAAGTTCTAAAATGTTTTTGATCTTATAAATGGTAGGGTGAACAATTTCAGATCCATGGCCAGTTGTATGTTGCTGTTCCTGAAAAAGAATTCTATACATGCAAATAATGCAATAAAAAAAACTCTACATATGTAAATGATGCCATAACAATCCTATAGACAATTGCGACATTTCCCTGTATTTTAAAAAAAGTTTTCCTAATCAATAACTGGTGAAACTCTGATGAGTGAAATGTACATAATAGATATACAAGGGGATTAAAAAATATCAACACCCTTATGGTAGCATCTTTATGATATAACTTCAGACAGTTTCAACATTTTCACCATCCCTGTCAACACATTATTGGAATTGCCCACAGGTGATTAAAAAAAAATGTTGATATTTGTATGGGAGTATCTTTATCAGAAAAGCAGAACTAGTATTACAGAGACCACCAGAGGAAGATTTCAATAATATTTTGACAGAGATGGTGAACAGATGAAGTATTTGAAACCATATCATTAAGGAACTTCCATAGAAATATTGACTTTCTTAATCACACTTTATAAACACTCCACCATTTATTTAACAGTATATCAACCTTTGTGGGTTATTCAATGCCAAAGCTATTCTTGTTGAAGAACAGTAGTGATACTATTTAACCAACTGATTGGCAGGGTGATAAGGAGGTCCATAACTTTCTCAAGGGTATTAGTTTGAAAGTAAATGTAATAGGATGACTGGAGCTTGAATTTGCTTACTATGCTGTCATAGTTGTGTGGATTAAATAAAAAGTAAAAAAAAACAATAACATGAAAAAATAAAAATGAAAATAAAGTAAACACAAAATAAAATAAATACAAAAATAACATTCCCCAGAGGCTTTTGATAGGAAGTGCAGTCCGCACATTCCTGAGAAGATGGGCTTCCTTGTGCCCCCCAAAACTTGACCTCATTTCCCTTGACATACCTTGACTGAGATGAATGGCTTTTTTTTCTCTTGGTTGCCAGTTGGAGCACATGTGCTTACTAAGGCCCTCTTATGATGTCTCCTTCTTGTAGCAGTGTCAGCTGAATATACTGACTGACCACAAATACACATGGCTGACCATCAAATTCACAATTTGTCAAAATGATTCTCAAACCCCTTATACTCAATACCGATGATTCACAATTTGCCAAAAAATGATTCCAGAGATTACTCTAATACCTTGACTAGGAAGCATGGTTTTTTCTGCTGGTTCGAGAAAGCATTCCTCACTACAAAATAGTCATAAACCCCCAAAATAAAAATTGAGCTTAAAAATATCCTTGCCTTTTTTCCTTTCTCTCCTTAATTCCTTTGCTGCTTCTACAAACAAAAAGAAGGTAACAAGTAAATGAGGATAAGAAGAAAAGATAGTTACCAATGTCATAATTTCCAAACAACACACCACCAAAACCTTCTTATATTCCATGCAGTCCAGTACATTAGCCACTATTAATCCAAATTTGTTTTCACATCTCATTTCAGAAACTAAACAGAATTTTTCATAAGAATTCTTGTTTGTGTCTTATTTATATTTTTGTATTCATAGAGTCTCACTAAAATATATACTGGATTAGAATTGTTTGATCTAAACAGTTTGCATTGTTTCTTTTTCCTAAGCAAAATTGGGTTATCCTGCTAGTCTTGACATAAATCACTTTATTTCTTTTTAGGTGGAGTGCACAGTACTTTTTTCTCTTCATTCCATAAAGCTCCAGCAATACTGGAACCTCACCATTAGATTGTTTAGTGTTGTTATATTCTGAGTTGTTGATATCTGTGATATGAATGTTGTGGGCGAGAAATGCGTATGGTTGCAAAACAAAGAACGTATAGGTACTCACAATAACACAGTAATGATATTATAGAAAATTTTTATAAATAGATTAAGTACAGAGAGTAGAATGGAGAAATATGTTCACAGTTAAAGAATGAATTCAGTGGTAGTAGTTAGAAAGTTCATGTACTGCCCTTGTCTCGTGGTGAAGGGATGGTTTTCTCGGAATTAGGGCAGCGTTCGTAGCGGCGGCGATCGTTTGATGTATCGGATGACAGGCGCCAGACGGTGGCGAAGAATCTTTAACACGAGTCGTGTGAAAGAACAAGTCTGGTGATAATTATTTGGTCCGTCTATTTATATATTTTCTGTAGGCTCAGAAATGGCAATTTTTGCGCCCCGCGGGAAGTGTTCCGATTGGATATTTATTAATGTATTATTTTTTTGTTAATTTATCGCAAACGGAAGTTCTGCACGGAGCCCATGCGTGAGCGACTAACTTTTCATTTTGAGTTGAGAACTCGAAGTGGTAACTTCCGTTTTTTTTTCTTTTCTTCTTTTCTTTCTTTTTGTTTTTTCAAATCAAGGCAAGATCTCGTCTTATAACAGTGTCATATCCAGGAAACTTGTTGGAGTGGGCGGGGGCTTACCCCTCTGCAAAGAAGCAGTCAGTGTATTCTACAGCCTCAGTCAACTGGGCAATCAAAGTAAGTGAGTTCAAACGCAAGTCATGCTTTTATGTTCACTTTTGGACTAATATCTTTGGGAAAGGTATGGACCATATTATCCTCCTTGCTATAGGTTAAATGTTATCACTGCTGTTCTCTTACAAGGATGCCTTGGGCTTTAAATAACCCATAAAGTTTTATATGCTATTAAATAAACAAACAAAATGAAGTTAAGCAGTGATTATCTGACTCAGTACTTAGATGGGTGATTACTTAGGAACAGCTGGTTCTGTAAGCCAGCTGAAACCAGACTAAGCAAAGCTTGGTATTTATCCCTTCCTCCATGGTGTTGGGATATGTTAATGTTGGGTGCCTTGTGGGAAGCATTTCTCTCTAGGGATGGGAACAAAAATTGCTCATGTCCTGTCAGCATTTGCATCAGGCATTTGACAATTACTAGTGCCCTTACTTCTTTTTTGGCAAGGGGGTAGGTGCTTGCCTGGAGTGAACACCCCTCGGAATGTGAGCCATTAATTTTCTGAGCCCATATGGCACTGATGCCAGTAGCACAATCTTACACAAAAAGTCTCTTAGACAAATGATTGAATGATTGATTTTAATAGCATGTCATCCCATCTAGGGTTATTCTATGCTTAGAGGTTATGGAATCACATTCATTGTATGTTCCTATTTACAGTTTTTTTTTTGCAGTTGCTTATGGTTTTTTTTTTGTTAATGATCCAACTGAATACCAATAATTTTTTAACAAGATCTATTTCTGCCAGAGATGGAACCCACATAAGCAGAGCCAGTCCTAGGGTTTCATGTCCTTTCCCAATCTATGATACAAAGGCCCCTCCTCCCCACTCTACTTTTTCTGCTGAGGATACAGTCAAAGCATTTTAAGCCCCGCTGTCTGAGACCCAGCAAAGCTAAGTAAATATTAACATCTTCAGGATTATTTCTAAAAATTTGAATTTAGAAAAAGAAAAAAAATGTGTCCCTTTTAGAGATTGGAGTTAGCTCCCCTGTATCTGTTTACATTCAGTTATGTGAGATGTAAGCACATCATTTTTACAGTTGTAATTTTTTTACTTGAAACACTTCTTTCTTTCTCATCTTTTAAGAAACGTGTAATATGCCAAGACTAAGTTGACTGTTTTCTCCCTCGGGGCACTATTTACCCCTTTCACGTTTATTTAAGGAAATCGATGAATACATTCCTATTTCCTTCGTTTTAAATTTTTAAAATCTTGCCCCATGAAAAAAGGAAAGAATCAATTTTTCAAGGTGAGAGAATTTTTTTTCTTCTGTTTTTACACTTGAAACATCTATTTTTTGTTTATTTAAAAAAAAAAAACAACAACATTATTTCTGTCGATACTTACGATTTAAAAAAAAAAGTAAAATATATTATGTTTAAAAATAAAGTCTTACGTTTTTTTGTTTTAAGGTTTACTTTCAACTTAACTTTTCTTTACAGAAAAATAATTCTTGTTTGAAGTGATCACATAAGTAAATACCGACTACATAGTCACGTTGTCTTTAGTTTTTCATAAATGAAAGAATGATTAATTAAAAAAATCATTAACTTTTTAAATCTTATTTTAGACCATATTGTATTTTTACATCGGAAGCAATTGTGGGTTTTGACAAATATTTAGCAATCACAAATACGAAAAGGTACACACTATTTTTTTACGATTGATATATATGTTTCCTAGATTTTAAAGAAAAACAAAATAGAAAAATTACGTAGTGCACGTGTTCGACAAGGAAATTAAGACACGTGTTCATCACTCTTGTGAATTTTATTCTAAAAGTATAATTTTATTTTTAACCGTGATTAAATTTTTGTTTTAAAACTTTGAATTTATATGGATTTATTTTTCTTTTTCGTTGCAAATATTCAATTTTAGAACAAGACTTAAAAACAGTTAAAACTATAATTCCTCTCATGAATTCAGAAAATATGTTGATTTAAAAGAACTTCGTACATAAAAGGAACAACAACAAAACGATTATAAACAAACATCGTAATTGTCTCAGTTTTTTTAAAAATATTATTCACTGTGTAACATTAAAAATACTTAAAGAAACTTATTTGTTTTATGACCAGCTCTTATTTTTTAAAGATTTTTCAGAAATTTAATAAAAAAAATAATAATTCAATTTTTTAGAATCATTAGACAAATATTAAACTTTGAAAATTAAATAAACATTAAACGTATTGTATTATATATTGAATATTAACTATTGACAAGAAACTTATTTGTTTGTTTTATAATGAGCATTTTTAAATAAGATTTTTCAGAAGTTTAAAATACAATTTTTAAAAGTGCTTCAATTTTTTCCTGAAAATTAAAAAGAATATTAAACATTAAATAAATATTACATAAACATTTAACCATTAACTACATTAAAGTACACATTAAATATATTAAACATTAATTTTTAGAAGTTACTGACAAGAAACTTGTTTATCTTATAATTAGCTTTATAAAAAGATTTTTTTTCAGAAATTTCAAGTTAAATTTCAGAAAGTAGTTAAAGAATTAATGATTTCAGAATCATTTGAAAAATATTAAGCGTTAGACAGGTATTAAATAAACATTTATTTTTGCTTTGATATAATTAGTCCTTATGGCACCATTTTGTGCTTCTTTTAATAGAGATTCAGTTCTCCTCTTCAGGTTTCCTCTTCATAGCCATGTCCAAATGTTCTAATATTTTCCTGATTGAACACTTCTATTCCTGTGTATGGCACATTTTTCAATGCAAAATTCCATTCTTATATCCTGGTTGTAGATTTAATAGTTTGTATCAGTATTTCTAGTTCTTTTTCATTTTTGTATTTTTATTTTATTTTTTCAGATAAAATATTATTTAAACTGGGTTAATTTATATGGCTTTAATCGTATTTGATTAGATATTTTTGGTTGAATTAAAATTTGCCCAGTAATTAAACAGAATTACTACCCCATCCCAATGAAGACAGAAGGAAAATATTTTTTTCTATTTTGACTTTATAAAACTTGAGACAAAAAGGACTTTGTACTATATTGATAAGAAGATAGCAAACAGATTTTTGCTTGATTGTGTGTGACAATCCTTGACAAGGTAAAGGATTCTTTCTTGATGTTGGTACCATGTAACCCAATACAACCTGTTGGATGCCATTTAGAGAAGAGATGGGCACCATTGCTTAATAGGCTGAAAACAGAAGAAACAATGTTTTCTTACTTTTAGTCTTACACTCTTTGTCAAGTTGGCCATTATAAATATTTAGATTCTTATTTTACTCCCTATAAGACCAAAATGTGACAGATACCTCCCCTTATTATTATTATTATTATTATTAGTTACTTGAAATCATATAACTGTGTAAACAAATTATTGTTATTCAATCAAAATAGTTACTTATAAACAATATAATTTTGTATGAATTATTTGTGTTAGGTTGGAATATTTGATACCGTATCACTGTGCTAATAAATGATTATCATAGTCAAATGAAAAGTTTTATTTAAAAAAAAGAAGATTGTTATGGAATGTTGAAAATATAGTTAAAGAATCAAATTTTAGCGTTAAATAACCCATGAGGAGTTGATATGCCATTAAACAAATAAACAAATGGGAAAACGAATTGATCCAAAAAAGTAAAAACAGTAAAAATCAGAACATTGAGTGAGAAGATATCTTGGTAAAATGGAGTATTTCTACCTTTGGTTTATGATTATATATCCATCTTTCATACTCGGTTTCAATCTCTCTCACTTCCTTCTATTCAGTCTTTGTGTTGTGACATATAATCTCCTCAAGTATAAGTAAATTATGACATTTGGACTTTTTTTTCCAGATTATTGTAATCATTAATTTTTATTCTTATATATTCATTTTTTCCCTGTTAAAAATCCAAAAATAAATAAGATGATACTCTGTACTTTAACCTTTTTCTTACTGATTCAAATATACCTACTAGGTGAAAAATCTGTGACAAAGATGTCTGCTGCTGTATCTGTATTCAATGAAACCACCATTGTGTTATTCATAATTTGAAGTATTATGTTTCTCATGTTCTGGCATGCAGAGTTTGGTTTTCATTCTGCCTGCCTGTACATTTGATATCAGTACACATGGTAGGTAAGGGTTTAAGAGAGTGCCTAACATCAGCTTTCCTGTCTCAGGGTCTGGTATTAAACCTAGAAAACTTATAGTTGCACAGTTTGCCTTGAATAGATGAGTTGAGAGGCAGATTAGGCCCTTTTAGCCTTAGTAAGGCAACCAGTCAAGGAGAAGGAAAAATGCTGAATTCAAAATCCTAAGAGAATCAGTGGCACACTGGTGCCCCCTTTTTTCTGTTATCAGCTCATCCAGAAAATATAGCTGATTCTCTATAAGTAGTCTAACAGTTAACATCTTTGTTGATGTTGAGCAGTTATGTTATCCACAACAGGAGAACCTGATAGTAATTTCATTACTTAAAAGTACATCAGTGAGTGAGGGAGTTGCAGTTTGCATAGCAGTTATTGTCATAGGAAATAGAATCAGCAAGTCAAGTTCAAATCCTAGATAAGGCTGTTTACATTTTACTTTGTGCTAATGCACTTGAGAAAGGCATGAATCTGTCTGTTCTTCACTCCAGCTGTGGATAAATAGTTGGGCAGACTGGGTTCTTCAGCCTTGGTAAAGCTTTAAATCTATTATCAATTGTGTATTTAAAAAATGGTTATTTGTTAGTGATTCCATCAGATTTATAAATTGTTTGTAAAATGATGTCTGAGTGACTCAATGAAATTAACTTGCAAAAATTAATAATCATCTTTTAAAAACTCTTTAAATTGTATAACTGGTTTTATATGGAAATGAAAATTTTTTTTTTTTTTTTTAAACAGAATTGATCCTATTCTTGTTTGAAAGAAGATTGCCAGAAGAATGACTCAGCCAATCCTAAACTCTGAGGAAGTGGCAGAACTGTGTTCTGGATTATCACAGGCAGCAACTCAGAATGGTAATATGTTGACTCTAAACATCATTCCTAAGGATCTTGCAGCCAAATTGGTTCCTGGTATGGATTTGTCTGCTGAAATCCTTGAGAGCACAATGGAGACACCGATACAAAAATCTCCTCCCAAGAAAGAGAAGAAATTTAAATGCGTTTTTTGTGGCTTTGCTTTTTCTCTTAGCGGTGACCTCAAACGACACGAGATGACCCATACAGGTCTAAAACAATTCAAGTGTGATGTGTGTGAGAATGCTTTTGCCCGAGCAGCCACCCTCAAAATCCATAAAATGCGACACAGTGGAGAAAAGCCATTTCCCTGTGATATATGTGGAGCAGCATTTGCACTTAATAGCAGACTGAAACGGCACAAAATGTCGCATACTGGTGAGCGTCCATTCAGGTGTGACATCTGTGGTCATACATTTATTGTGAGCCGGGACCTTAAAGTTCATAAGATGACGCACACTGAGCGGGAAAACAAAAATTACTCATGTGATCTGTGTGGGACCAAGTTTGTTCACAAAAGCACCATGAGAGCACATAAAAAGACTGTGCACATTGATACGACCCCGTTTAAGTGTAAGATTTGCGGTTCTGCTTTTCAGGTGAGTGAAGAGCTGAAGGAGCACAAGAAAATTCACATTGGAGAGAAGATCTTTAAGTGTGACATCTGTGGAAACAGCTTTGCACGGAAACTGACTCTCAGACGTCATGAACTAACCCACTCAGGGGTGAAGAATTATCACTGTGATATCTGTGGGTCATCATTCTCCCGAGGAAACACATTAAAGATCCACCGAATGACACACACTGGAGATAAGCCATTCAAATGTGATATCTGCAGAGCCTCATTTGCACTCAATGTCAGATTGAAAAGACACATGATGATTCATTCTGGAGAGAGACCATTTAAGTGTGATGTTTGTGGAGCAGCTTTTGCTCTTAGTAATCGATTGAAGAGACACAAATCAACTCACTTTGAAAAAAAACTAAAAAATGATTACTATGAGAAAACAGGCAGTGTTGATTTGAATCAATCTGCAGCCACAAGTTTATCCACAAGTAATAATAGCCAGCTCTCCAAATCTCAGGAAATGGTGAAAAGATCTGCCACCAGAAAAGTTAAAGGTGTTAGAAGCAAAAGTAAAAATAAATTATTTGTTTGCCAAATTTGTGGTAAAGAATTTCTTCAGGAAATGAATTTCAAGAAGCACCTCATGGGACATGGATTAAATAGGGAGAAATGTATCTCTTCGGGAATTGAGATGCAGGGATCAGGTTCATTATTTAATTTTCAGGTAACTCATAAAAAATGGTTGCAGGAGAAAGTGAAAAAAAAAAAATTCTCTTGTAACCAGTGTAAGTTTTCTACTCTATCCAATGCAAAATTTGAACAGCACAAAAAAATACATGACAGGGAGACACTTAGTGTAAAACGCCACAACTATGACACACGTCATTCGTCTGGCTTATCCAAGAAGATATCTATTGCAAGTGGTGGTGGAACTCTTCAGGAAAACCTCACAAAACAAACAAGTATTAATGGTGATATTTCTTCTGTAGAAACGCTAAATCCTAAAAATTCCCTTGAAAAATCTAATTATAACTGCAATATTTTGACAGATTCTCAACCGACCCTTATATTGAGTGAAAACAGAGAATCTAAGGACAGGAATATGGCATGTGAGGCAAATGATAAACTCCTTACACATGAAGCAACACCTGCAGAGACTGACAGGGTGCATCAGTGTTGTTTGTGTGATTTTGTTTTTGATTCTAAAGCTGAGATGTTCTCTCACATCCAAAATCACACAAATAACAATCTTGTTACAGTTTCTAAAGAAAACTAATTATTTTATCTTGGTAAAAATATTACTAGGGTGAGTCAAAACTTTAGCAATTTTTGGTTATATGAAGCACAATTCAGCAGCTTCAGATGCTTTTCTGGAAGGCAAGAAGATATTGAACCACATGATATCGTGAGATGCCGAGCTTGCCTGATACTTTCCGAGTGCCACAACTCTAGGTAAATAGTAGGGCTGACTAGGGCTTTTAAACCTTGGTATGGCCATCTTTCTAGGAGAAGAAAAATTCTTAATTCAAACCTGCTCATGAGGAGGGGTTTGATAAATACATATTTGTCATATTTGCCTCTGGCTTGAGCACTGTCTCAGAATCCACATTTTTAACCCTACCTGACTTTGCCTGATCACCGAGGTTCTTGCAGCCCGAGTGAAATTTCTTGACCCATCTGGTTACTGTACTGTGATCAATCGCACCTTCACCTTTTGCACAACTAATGTTTTTGGTTACTTCTGTGGCATTATGGCCCAATTCTAACTCATAAATTGTAAGTTCCTGAATTAGACCTCATTGTACATTTACCTATGCTACTTTCAAATCACACACAGAATAGCACAATGGACCACATGTGAGTGCATCAACTACCATGATACTACCAACCACAGTTTGAACTGCTTTGTCCTATTGCTGACAAGCGCTTACTAAAATATTGCAAAACTTTTGACTCATGCTAGCAAAAAAAGTAGAAAAATAAGAGTGCAACACTTTAAAACAAATCTAAATACTAATACGTTCAACTGGAGAACATTCTAAGTAATAAACATTTGATTGAGAAAGAAGACAATTTGATTTTATCAATGTTTCCATGTTTTATTTTTGTTTGATGATAAAATATCAACTACTGACAAGCTTTGATTTCTAGGATTTTATTTTTTATCCTTCAGATTGACCAAAATTTTTTTTTTTAAAAATACAAAAGGAATTATGAAGAGTTGCTTGTTTGGAGCAGCAGTTCTGAGTCTTTATGTAAATTACTTATTTGAATCATTAACTTGTCCAAATTTACACATGTCCTGGGTATGACACTAAATTGCATCCAGTTGTGAGGCTACAGTTCTAGAGCTCTTGAGAGTGTGGAGTCATCTTCTTATTGTCATTACTCAATCATTACCATTTCCCATGTATGTTCTACTATTTACCCATAGTTGGTGGGAAGTTTGAGAAGAATTCCTGCCTTTCACAAAGATCTTATCCCAATTATCATCATCAAGGCATGTCAACAGCATGGATTCCCTTGACTCTCTCACCATCCATCCTGATCAGTCATCGCTCTTGGTAGGTCTTCTAGATGGCATCCAGCATTTGCACAGAGCTGATGAATGTAAGTCTTTGCTGGTCAGCCAATATTGGTGTGCCCATGTATAGGAGTCCATAGGTGAATGTTACTTATGAGTTCAGCCCTACTCTTCCAGCAGTGCTCAATATATTTAGTTTGTCTTGGATGGTTTGTGATGGGAGGTAAGTGGCCATTCATCTGTTGTTTTGTAGGGTGCTGCTTCCAGGATTTGTTCCAAACAATAGTTATTATCCTATAAGTGAAATGTAACAAGCTTTATCCTGGAAATGGCTGGTGAGCTTTATAGCATGTTAACCCTTATTATGTTACTTTATACCAAAAACATAATAAGTATCCTGAGTATGACACTAAACTGTATCCAGTGATGAGGCTACAGTTCTGGAGCTCTGGGTAGTATGGCATCACCCTTTTCATAGTCATTACTCCCTGGTTTACATTTATTCTTATTTGATTCATCTTTGTGTTTTCCATGTCAACAAATTGAATAAGGTTTGGAAAAAACCCAACGTTTTGAGTAAATAAAATTTAATTTCTGATGAAACAATCCTTATAGCAAAACATGTTTATTTAATTTTCCATATTTTGTTCTTTTTCTCATACCATCAGATTTTATTCCAACCTATATACAAGGTGCTGTAGAAATACTATCTATATTTTAAACTGTCAGGTGTGTTGCATGTGAACTTAGGTAAGTGGTAATGGTAGCTCCATCTAGCTTATGACTTACCATTTTTTTCTCATATATGATTAGTTACAATCATGACTTGGACTGATGCACACCATGCATTTGCTGTTGAAATGGTTTTTTTAAGACTGGTGACTCTGTAATTGCTAGAAAGAGAGCTTTTTGTGCCCACTTCATATTATGTCAAGATGATATAAAATCAATACCAATATGGGATGAAAATTCTATATAGAACAGTTTCCATCAATAACTCTAGTTGAATTATTATGTTAACTTTTGAACTAATATGCTTGGGAAAGGTATGAACCCCATTATTTTCCCAGCTATGTGTTATATAGTACCATTATTGTCCTTCTACAAGGATAGTTTTGGCATAAATAATCGACAAAGGTTGATATACCATTAAACAAAGAAACCGATCTGAACTGATGTACAAATATCAAATAATGAATGACCTTTAGTCGTGGAAGAATTGCCCAAAATTATAAAATTCAAGGTTCAAATTAATTAAATATTACACTGTGGGATAAAAGGTGCCAAGTGTGTTGAACTTTGCAGTAAATCTAAAGACCCTGTATATTTTATGACTCTTCCTTTCAAGGTTGGACTGAAGACATTTTAGCACACTCTCATATATATATATATATATACACTTTGTACATACTAAATGTATACATACTATCCCACTCTCTAAACATGTCTAGGACATTAAAAATAGATATGGAGTTGATCCTATATTGAAGTTAGGAATTATTAAGAGATCTTGTAATTACAAGGCAAGTAATAGATTTTACCTTTTCTACATGGAGAAGAAGCTGGCTCTTGCCATGTTCCCCAATCCTGAAAAATTGCTAGATTAAAAATCTGAGACATTAAACAGATGTAGGAACAAAATAAATGGCTGTTTAATGGTTAACTATGTTTTATTCCCTCTCTATGCAAATTCTACTGTGTTCTTGTATACATTTATCCATTAGTTCCTGTAACTTTCTGATTGAGTTGAAGATCTGTTTTGGTGAAACTTGGGTAGTAAGCTTCTGTTACCTGTTTGGTTCTCTAAACCAGCTCTACGTATGTATTGTGCATGTTTTCAATCTTTATTATATTGTGGCTCACTCAGTTTTATTTCTATTTTTTTTGATGAAGTCAGTATTATAATTCATTCAGTTTTTCTTTTTCTGATAAATCAATTTCTTTTTTCATTATATATAAATAACATTATTTACTATATTTGTAAATTGTGTGTGCTCAGTATCATGGTGAGAGCATATGATAGATTTAAGTTAGGATAGTGTAGACACAGGGGACAGCTCCTAGTGACTGTTAGTTTCTTGCCTGTGTGATCATCAAACCAAGTGGTTCCCATGTGGTGAGTATCCCTTTATATACTGTTATGTATGGAGGTGTTTGTGGTGTAATGTTTATCATCATAGGAAATGGACAAAGCTGTTTACATTCCACATAGCGCTAATACTCTATGAAAAGGTATGAATTCAACTATTCTCTTTTCAGTAGGGCAGACTGGGCTCTTTAACCTTGGTATGGGAACCAGTCCAGGAGAAGGAAAACTCTGAATTCAAACCTGTTAAACTCGGCTTAAAAAATAGATATGTAGAGGGGTTGGTAAACATATATATATATACTGTTATATGAGGCGTGATGGGTGGGGTGATCTAGTTTGTTGGACATTCTAGAAAAGGCAGTCTAGTTTATACTACATGGCTATTTATATGGGTCTATTATATGATATGTATGTAAATACACATGAATGTATGCTCTTATACATATATATATATATATTTTAATGCAGTTTGCTGTATTTATAAATAAAGAGTGCTCAAAATCAGTGATAGATCTAAGTTAGGATAGCAGAGACAAAGAGTCAGTGACACTTAGTGACTGTAATTTTCTTACCTATGTGATCATCAGACCAAGTGCATTTGGTCTGATGATCACATTGGTGAGAAACTGACAGTCACCAAGTGCTGTGCCTTTGCTATCCTAACTTAGATCTGTGTATATATATATATATATATATATATATATATTTAGCAAATAAACTAATCATTATAAAAACATTTTTCTTTAATCAAGAAAGTGCTCAAATACTGACCAATAGAACTGGATAAAACCAAAAATAAATGGTTTCATCATCTTCATAATGAAAAGTTTCATCTTCCGACAATATATATATATATATATATATGTATGTAAGGCATATAAACATTACACCATGAATGCTTCCATACATAACAGTATATAAAGGGATACCCACCAGATGGGAACCACTTGGTTTGATGATTGCACAGGCAAGAAACTAACAGTCACTAAATGCTGTCGCCTTTGTCTTAGTTAAATCTAGCATATGCTCTATCACTGATATTGAGCACTCACAATTTTAAAAATTTAGTAAACAGCGTTATCAATATATAATAAAAAACATGCTCTATCACTGATATTGAGCACTCACAATTTTATAAATTTACCTAACGATGAAAAACTAAGGTTATTTTCTGAATCAGCACCATCTAATTATCTAAAATACATGTTTTGTTTCTTGGTACCAAAAATTGTGTTGACCAGTGTTATTTACCCATAGCTGGCGAGAGAATAGTTGGATGAATACCTTTTCCAAGGATTTTAGCACCATGTGAAATGAAAACAGTCTTGTTCAGAAATTGAACTCAGATCACCATGTCCATTCCCTATGATGATAACCATGAGTGCCTGAGTATATATATATATATATATTTGATAAAGTAGGATAGACACTGTGCTTCTGTTTATTTTATAAATGATCCTTTTCAAGTCTTCATATGAGTTGTATGAAAAAATGAATTCAAAAAGGCATCATATTTTTCTCAACTACTTTCAGCCCCAGTTGGAGCCATCTTTGAAGGAATGAACAGTGAAGTGACAAATACAATGATGAGTCATATGCATTTATATAAATGAGTCAAAATGTTTAAAATAGAAGTACCAAATTTTTCCTATTTATTGCCAAAATTCAAATTAACTGATAAACTTTATCAGTTATACACCTTAGTACACCTGTTAATTAAGGTGACATAAAAAATGAAACACTAAAATTCATCTCATCACTTTTATCCCTTCACTATGGAAGGAAACTAAGCACTTTGAAAGCTTTTGTTTTCACAGTGGGAAAGAAACCTCAACTAGAGACATGTCAATTGAATGCACCTATTCCATTGTACATGAGGAACATCATGAAAATGGTTTCACCATAACATTAAAAAACTCATTAAGGATGATGAATTTGTTTATTCAATGAATAACTTGGAATTATGTGCTTGGACATCATTTGTTAATGTGGTGAAAAACTTATTAGACAATCACCAGGCTGAAAACTACAAGTTGTGAGTGGAAAAGTTGTTGAAATGTCTACAGGACATAGGCATTAATATGAGTATTAAGGTTCATTTTTTTACATAGCCATGTAGATAAATTTCTGGATAATTACTGCGATGTGAGTGATGAGCAAGGAGAACAGTTCCATCAGGATATCGAAAAATGGAAGCGTGCTACTAAGGACAGGGAGACAAACAAATGATAGCTGACTACTGCTGGAGTATCAAAAAGGACTTAAATGATATTGAAGATAACAATCAAAAAAGAAAAAAAATTTACCAAAGATCTTATGTTCACAAAGCTTATATTTCTGCTGTTAGTTTATTTAACTTGATGTAAATACTTGTTGGTCTTGGTATATGCAATCATGTTATTTTTAAAAACTTAAGGTTTGATTGTTATTGCAAAAATAGTATTTCCCAATAAATAGACCAATATTTGTTGGTTTAAATACGAATTGAGAGGTTTCTACGATTTTTCTTTGAGAAATATTGCCATTGGTCAATATCATATATAAAGAAAACAAATGAAAAAAATTATTTTTTCCAAAAATGAGGCATTTCTGTATGGCAAAAAAATAAGGTCATTTTCAGATCCAACACCCTCAAATTAGAAAAGATGTTTGGTGCCTTGACACCATTTCAAAATTTTTTGTTGTTGACAAGTGCAATTGGGCAGACTGGGCTCTTTAATATCAGCATAGCAATTAGTCTAGAGAAAGGAAAACTGAATTTAGATCTGTTTAACTCTGCTTAAAAAATTGACTTTGTGTCTCTTCCTGCATGTGTGGAGGGATTGGTAAATATATTTTTTATTGAACCTCTCTGCACAAGCAAGATGCGATACAAGCTTAATTTTAAGCTGAATTAGCTGGTTTGACTTTTTTCTAGACCAGTTGCAATACCAAAGTTAAAGAGCTCAGTCCGCCTTGTTATTTAGCTATAGCTGGAGAAAGAATAGTTGGATTCATACCTTTACCAAGGGTTTATGTGAAATGTAAACAGCCTAGATCAGGATTTGAACTAGGGTTGCAGTGTCCATTTCCAATGATGGTACACCATGAGCACTTCCATATTAATATAACTGGTTCTTGTGATCAACATGTTTGTGTTAGATACTCACCATGACTCTCTTGGCTGGTCCATCTATCTTTCCATTACTTGCTTCTTTGAAGGCTGCTGACCTCTACACTGTTTTGTTTCAAGGAACAAATATCTCTTGTGAGGAACAACAAACCAGCCACTTCTGTATGTACACTTTATTTATTTCATCTATTTTACTGACCAGGTTAGGAATTACTGAGTACAAGATGGAAAATGTCTCATCACTTCAATGGGTCTCAGCTTACTGATTAACTTGTTCAACTATTTTTCCTGTGTCGTTTGATCATGTAATGTCTTAACCAATCAACATAGATTCAAACTGACCCTGGGTTCACTTACTCAAATAACTGAATCACAGTGTTTTCTATTGTTTAACAGTTATAATCTAATTTGAATGCTACACTACCTATCAATAATAGATTCCACCAAACTATTATGTAACAGTCTGTTGCTTCTTCCATCAGGATCAAGTGACAACTTTTTGAGAAATCCAATTATGTAGTAGTAGATATTTCAGGATTTTTAGTCTTATATGTGTATCAAAGTTACACCTTACTTGAAACCTTGTTTTAATAAAAATAACCAGTAAAATGTTTTCATTTTTATTATAAAACAACTAACTGTAGTTGATATCTTCCGTTAGAAGTAGTATAATACCAATATTCTCAGCACTCTACTTTGGGCCCTCTGACTACACATCAAGGAATTTTCTAACTTGGTGGGCGGTTTTTATTCTGCTTACGTCATTTTTCCCTTATTTCCATTTGTATTTGGAAAGTTCTACTACACCAGAACTATGGCAAGTGCCTTTAGCACTTGACACTTTGTGTAACTGCCTTTGTTACTAGTACCTTGGACTAAACTTCTAAAGGGAAGTGATGAAGGAGCTAACCAATTTTGGTCCTTACTTACAGATAATCACCTTCATTTTCAATGATTGCAGCCCAACAACAAGTGCCTTGGTTATCATCATAGGAAATGAAATCAGTAAGCCAAGTTCAAATCCAGAACAAGACTGCATTTCTTTTTGTGATAATGCACTTGTTAAAGTCATGAATCCATTTGTTCTCCTTCCAGTTATTTAGGGCAAACTGGGTTCTTTAGCCTTGGCATGGCAACCAGTCAAGAAGAAGAAAAACTCTTAAATCAAACCAGCTGTACTCTACCTAAAAATTGGCCTTATGTCACATCCTGCCCATGGCAGAGAAATTAGGTAAATATATACTTTGGCTGTTTTTGTTCATCTAAGTCACTTTTCCCTTTTCCCATTTATATTTGGAATGTGCTACTACCTCAGGCAGTACTTTGCATAACTCCTCTTATTGCTAATACCTTGGGCCAATCTCAATCCCTGATGGCCTTACTCAGGGTATTAGTGCTATGTATTAGAATGTTAATACCCTGAGTGGGTGGGACAATAGTTTATAAATAAAAGGGTGTCTTTTATTTATATATTATAGTTTATATAATGTAAACATTGGTCAGTTCTTTTTGGTTCTTACATTAAAATTGATGTGTGTCAAATTTATCTCCATAGGAGAAGCAAGTGAATACGACACCATACATACTTTTTAAATAGTGCAAGGGTTATCACCATAGAAAATAGAATTGGCAACCTATGTTAAAAGCTTGGATGAAGCTGTCTGTGTTTCCCTTTGGATTAATACCATTGGGAAAGGCATAAATCCCTCTGTTCTCCCTCCAGCTCTGAGAAAATAGTAAGACAGACTTGGTTTTTCAGCCTTAGAAATGCTACCTTCTAGTTTAAAAGGAAAACTGAATTCAAACCTGTTAAACCAGCTGCTATACAAAGGTTTGTCACGTGGTCTACCACTGAGAGGAGAGAAATAAGAAACTTCCCCTACCCCTCTGTGTTTGAATTAGCAGGCCGCCAAAGATTGACCGTTAAAAGAGGAATAAGGAATGCAGGTCAACTTCGGAAGGAAGAAAAGAATGTGGGTCAAGCTATCTGTACCCCATAACCTCGCCTGGGTGAAAGAGATAGTTGTCCTAATGAATCGCCAGGGAAAGGAAGAGAAAAGGCTAAATGATTGGCCAGAACCCTAAAGCGGAAGTAGCCCCCTTTTCGTCAGCGGAAATAGGGATAAGGAAATCAGTTTTGAAGATAGATGTCGCCGTGAACAGATGGGGCGAATCTCATGCCAAGACTCCAGGTGAAGAAGCGAAATAGAATCTTGGACAAGAAGAACTGGGGCCTTCTAGCCAAGGCTATAAAAAAACACCGCTAGCCTGTAAAAGAGAAAATACTCTCCGAAGGAACCCGTTAAAAAGCTAAGTACTGCAATTACATATTCTCTCTCTCTCTCAATTTAAAGAAAGAAGAAAGAAAAGAAAAAAAGGAAGAAAGACATTTATATTTATGTATTATCTGCTGATAATATAGCCGACATGTTGAATATGTGTGTCTGCGTGTATATAAAAAACCTTGTTATATTTTAATGTCTCCACGTGTTGAAATTTATTCATTGTGTTGTCTGCCTATCAAGTTGTCAATTGCATGCTCTTTTTTCAGCTCCATTCGCCTCATGTTATTCTCGCCTAAATTGTCCTATTCTTTCCTTTAAAAATATTATACAGGAAACCGGAATTGTTGACTACTATAATTAATATTATTATATCAAAACCTAGAGGCCCATATCTTCCATTATCCTAGGGGTAGGAGGAGGTAGTGGCCTGGTGGGTGTGTGTGTAATGTGAAATTTGGAAACCCCTTGCCAGCGGCGGTCAGTCTAACCCCAAATTAACCCCAACATAATCTGCCAGTTTCCCTACGCCCAAAAAGGGAATCTTAACTGGAACTTATTTTGCGAGGGATCAAATGCCAAGCTGAAAAAAATGCCAATTGCGAAAAATAAACTCCTGTCTTGGGATTAATATTTTATATCGCGTCACAGGTTCAGTCTGCCCTACTATTTACCTATAGCTGGAGGTAGAATAATGGATTCAAACCTTTTCCAAGGATCTTAGCACTATGTAAAATGCAAACACCCTTGTCCAGTATTTGAACTTGGGTCACTGTGTCCATTTCCTCGGACAGTAACCATTATACCATAAATGCCTTGGGTAAACATATAGATAGTTTTAAGTAAAAAATTTTTATGGTTGTAGATATGAAGATTATTATCTATAATCTGTTACAGACTTGAATTTAATAAAATATTTTTATTCAAGTTTTAATGACTTAATCCATAAATGGTTATTGGCTATTGACAAAACAAAGGTGTGACAAACGAAATCATGCATAATACATGCATATATTGTTGCATATATGAGTCTGTGCATTAATATATGGAAATGAAAGTGTGTAATAATAAATAAACATGCATATATATGCTTAGGTAGTAATATCAAATTTAAAGTTTTACATATCTATATATATAATGCTATTTTTCATAAATAGGTCATAGCTCATCTGGTAAAGATTGGTTGATGGATGGGTTCATTTGTTTAACAGCATATCAACTCTTTTAGGGTTATTTAATGCCAAAATTTGATTAATTTCTAAATATTTAATTGTAATCATGACAATATTTTCAATATTCATTTCAATTTTTTTTCAATTGTACTTTTTTTTATTCATCTACAATCATTTGTTTGCATGTAATACAATATCAAGTATTCCTATCTAATACTAATAATATTTGTATGGTTCCAAGTATTCCCATCTAAAAGCTAATAATTTATACATAATTATGTGGCTTCAAGTAATTATTTCTATTTGATGATAATTATTTGTTAGCACATAGTCATATTTACTTATTGGCAATACTGTCTGTGTTTATGTATATTTGTGTGTGTGCATGTATAATAGATTTAATGACAAACATATACAATACCAACCATAAATAAGTACACTACTAACTTTTTAAAAAAAAAGTTAGTTTTCCTCTAAGGCAAAGATATTAGGATTTTATTATTTCTAGTGAAACATTATACAAGCAAAACAGATATTATGAGGTATAATTTATTACCAAAACTCAACAGTATTGAAACTTTTTAACTGAAAACATTAACAATACAGTTTAAAAATATGTATACCTTTGTATATATATTTTATGCAATTTTATTTTTGGTTACAGAGTTTCAAATGCTGTAGAGTTTTGTAATAAATGAGACCTAATAACATCCATATTGATTGAATAATGTTCTACTGAGAAATTATAAAATCTTTGGTTTAGAAGAATATTACCTTTTTTCTAAAAATTAGTAGGGGTGTACTTATTTATAGGCAAAACTATATTCTATGAATAGGATATGATTTGACATCAGTATTAATGGCAGTCAAATATTAAATAAGATTATTAATCTCATATACATAGAAGCTTGTAAATCTATATAGTGTTTTAGAAAAATTGATATCCTTTCATAATCTAATAACTTGACCAATTCTTATTCAAATGATTTCAAATTCTAACTGTATGTGTAGAAACAAATCAAAATTCAATCTTTAATGGTTTATGTATTTTTTTCATTTTCAGGTATAGAAATGCCATTCTCTTGAAAAGGAAAATGTTTAAACATTAAACATCAAATTTTGAGTTTAAAT
>CAUZXS010003843.1:287500-757500 GCA_963585895.1 Sepioteuthis lessoniana | reverse complement strand
ACCTACCACCCATCACGAAAATTATCGAAGTTAGATGAACCAGACATGTGGGACACTGCTGGATGAACTCATAAGCGATATACTCCTGTGGACCCCTTCCCATGTATGAGTAAAGGCAGGATGACCAGCTAGAACCTATATACAACAGTTCTGTGCCAATACAGGATATAGCTTTGAAGAGCTCCTGGGAGCAATGGACAATAGAGACGGGTGGCAAGAGAGGGTCAGGGAGATTTGTGCTGGCAGTGCAACATGATATATATATATATATATATATATATATATATATATATATATATATATATATATATATAGAGAGAGAGAGAGAGAGAGAGAGAGATAACATACACACACGTAAATTTTGGATGATTTATTTCAGCTTTTGTCATTATTATTATTTGATGGCTGTCCTTTGGGTCTTCTGTTAGTAGTCTGTTAGTAGTCAACTATAGAAATAGCATAAGAAAAAATGTGATTGTGTCTTATGAAGAATTTTATGCATGTGTGTGTGTATACACACACATATATATATATATATATAACATTTTCATTTTTTTAAGTTTTATCCTACTCTGCTGGCCAGCATTTGCGCACTTAGAGTTACCCAACATTTTTAAGCAATTTGTTTATTCTCAGTGTATATCAATATACAAATATCATTCAATAAATAAGGTGAATTTTGCTTTAGGAGTTAGTACTGTTTACAGTTGCACTCTTTTCAAGGAAATCAATACTGATGGCTCCTATTCCAACTATAATAGGAGACTGCATCTGATGATGAGGCTCCAATCTTAGAGTTTGGCAAATGTGAAGTACCTCTTCATTACTATTACTCTCAGGTTCACTGGGGTATCTGCATATCCTGTTATGCCACCCAAACAACTTACAGACTATGTCAAAGGAATCTTCCAGTCAGTATTCAACAATTATCATTACTCTCAGGTCCACTGACCTGTTAGGGTCCCATCTATGGGTCAAATAGAAGTATTTAATTCTTAATTATATTTGAAACCATGTGTTAATAGAAGGATTTCATTTGTTTTTTTAGGGCAGATTTTCATGGGTTTAAAATAACTAGCCATATTTTTTTTTTTATTATCTTCTTCATGAAACATTATTATGAACACTGTCAGCAAAATTTATGCCAATCAACATTTTATGGCATGAAATTAAAATAAATCTATGAAAGGTTAGTAATAAGTAATTATTCTTAAATGGTTCTCAACAGGGTGCTGAGTTCAATCAAAATTCAAAGACAAATGACTTGTTCTGAGAAAATTTTTATTGCTTCTAAATAGATTGACTTTAGAGAATTTCTTTTTAAGCCAAGTCTCAAAGCCCTACCACAAGAGTTGCTACTTATATATTTCACAAAACCTGGTTTCTTAAGGGACTGATGAGAAATTCCATTGTTATCACTAACACATTATTTGAAATTAAGCATGACTTGTATAATCATAATGAAATATACATTGCAAAAAGATTTATTTTCCGTTTCAGTATTCACAAAATTTGGATCAAGGGTTAAATTAATGCAACAAGTACAAAAACTAACCAAATCATGTTGCAAGCATGTTCCTGTTACATCATTGAAGTTAAGCATCAATGGGCCTGCTCAGTACTTAGATGAGTGACCACTTAATAATAGCATATACTATAAGCAATTTAAGCCCTTTGTGTAAATTTTATTCCAATATTTATTTGGTTTTTGTTCTTGTATCATTATTAATCTTAATCATCATCATTGGTTCAAATATTGTCAGTCTCAAGTTGTATAGGTATGGTATTATATATGTGACACGATGCGTAGCAATTCATTTCCGTTTGTGTTGGCACCACTCAGACGATCTCTGTCTGTTTTGGCGTGAAACCCACACAAAAGGCCTGAGGATGAGATCTCCCGCAAGACTGGAAGTGGAGGAGGGAAGGAAGGTCTGAGAGAAGACAGAGAGAGCAGTTGACAAAGGAAAGGGAAGAGAACGGTTGGCTTGAGAAAGCAATCCAGAGAGGGACACAGTCACAGCACAAGGAGGTAGTGAGAAAATGGAGGCAGGGCAGAGAAGAGAGTCAACAGAAGTCAGAAAGACGGCTGCTACGACCTGTTGACCAACAGAGGCCAGGTTAACCAATGCGAGAAGATGGCAGCATTGTTAGTGGCTTTGTAGAAGTTTTGCACAAATATTCGCCACGAGAGCCTGCAAATGCACAGAGAGCTGCACAAAAAGGGTCACACAGACTTCCCCCTTCTTGTACTTGGAGCTGACCCAAGTCCGTGTTTATTCGTTTGTTCTTTTTCACCCTCTCACTTGTGTTTTGGGTATCTGTAAAGAAATGTGTGATGCCCCTGGTCGAAAACCACTAGATGAATCACTGGCCATGAGTAGTTTGGTTTAAAGAAGGTGATATAGTGGGGGTCGCTATATATATATATATATATATTTTTTTTTTACTTTTATAATTTATATATCCTGCAGAAGAGAAATAAATGCTGCACTCAAATCCTACTCTGAAAATCCACAAGAAACTAGGCTGTGATTGTAAATAGAAGAATCAGATAAGGATACTTTAATCCTAGGTAGAACAAATCCTGATCCTTGGCAGAAGTGCTGATCTCTATGTAAGTAAATCCACCGTTTATCACAGGAATTATGCTCGTACTTACATAAAATGGACTGGATAGAAAGACAAATTCTGTCCCATGTCTCCACAGAGAAGATTTGTCTGAAAACCAATTAAGTTTAACTGTAATAACTTCATTAGAAAAGATTTCCTGTGTTATGCAGAATCTAAATATCATAATTGTTTATATCAACCTACTTATCTATGATATGCATGGATGCTTACATTAGTGTTATTGTAACAAGTTACCAAACAAGCCACTGATCTATTAATGATTCAAGTGATGCCATTCAATCTATACTAAATGACCTGTAGTCTAATGGTTAGGAAATAGATACACCGACCAAAATTCAAATCATGAATGAGGCTATTTGTGTTTCACTTTGATGCTAATGCCCTCAGGAAAGCATGAATTCATTTCTTTTTCACCCAGCTATAAATAAATAGCAGGGCATAGTGGGTTCTTTAGCCTTGTTGCAGCAATCATTCTAAAAAAAGGAAAATTCTGAATTCAAAGTATTTGTACACCACTTTAAAAATATTGAACTTGTATCATATCCAGCCTGTGGCTAAGGGGTTGTACATATGAGATAACCTGTGAACATGTCTGTTGTAACATGATATTGATGCTACTATTTACGAAGGAGTAAAGGATTCAAATCAGCATTCATAGTTAACAGCTGTCCATAATGATTGATGCATCTATTTAGGAAGGAGTAAAAGCTTCAAATAAGCATTCATTGTTAACGGCTGTCCATAATGATATTGATGCGTCTATTTAGGAAGGAGTAAAAGATTCAAATAAGCATTCATTGTCGACAGCTGTCCATAATGATATTGATGCGTCTATTTAGGAAAAAGTAAAAAGATTCAAATAAGCATTCATTGTTAACAGCTGTTCATAATGATATTGATGCTTCTATTTAGGAAGGAGTAAAGGATTCATATTTCTATTTCCTAGTTACCTCCATTATACTGAAAATTTGGATGATTAAAAAATGATATTGATAAAACCGATCTCTGCAAAAAAAAAGTTTGTGGCAAATTGGGCTGGAAATTATCTTATTCTAAGTTAGAGCATTTCAAGTGTATTGTTATGATAGAAATCTCTATATGATGTAATACTTTTGCTAGGATACAGTGACACACACACACTTGCCCAGTCAGTTGGGGGTGTAGAATATACCGACTGCACCTCTGCAAAGGGGTAAGATCCCCCCAATAAGTGTCCTGAATATGACACTAAACAGTCTGATGGTGAGGTTCCAGTGATGCTGGGGCTTTGGGGAATGCGGAGCACCCCTTCATTGCCGTTGCTCCCAGGTCCACTCTGGGTTAAATAGAACTAATGACATACTTATGCTAAACTGAACTATTTCGTAAAAGTGGATTTGGCATTAAATCACCTACAAAGGTTGATATACCATAAAAAAAAACAAGCAAACAAATGCATACACACAGAGGTAATTTTTCTCAAGCATTCATTATAATAACCAGGTGTATTTATGTTACTGCATCACATCCAAAAATGGCACCTTGAAGCAAGAACTTTGTTAGTGTAAGAGTGTTAAAATAGTCTTAAAGAATAAAGTAATTTCCAATTATAAATGAGTAGAGTGTTTGCTAATGGCTCGGGAGACCGGGGTTCAATCCCAGGTTCAGTCATACCAAAGACTCAAAAAAATGGTACTTGATCTTGCTTTGCTTAACACTCAGCATTATGAGGTTTGGATCAAAGGTAAAGTGGGGCGATCCAGGGAATGGAGTAGCGCCCTCCCCTACATCTTGGTGTGGTAGCTATTGAAAAGGGAGCCCTCGGGTCCCCCTCGACTAAGGGAGACAACTTTACTTTACTTACTTACTAATCTGTACAAGAAAAACTTGTATGAATAAAATCTTAATTTCAACAACTTGGTTTTCATTTTCTCAAATTTCTTATCCACATCTTTCTATGACAAATCATTAATTTTTTTGAGCAGTCATTAATTTGCCAAGAGCATAACCTTACTGAGTAGTGCGGAGAAACTTAAAACAAAAACAATTATATAATAACTGGAAAAAAACTCAACAAACAAAAATTTGGCAATTATAAATTTACTTCAACAGGTCATTCTATATAAGAAACCAACCTCTTCAGATAGCTATCAACCCAATGGAGAGAAAAAAAAATTATAAAAATAAAAAAATGAATAGACAAATCAAGAGGTGGAGGACAAAAGATACAGGCTAGCAGTTGGTGTCATTAATAGATCTCATATCATCGTGTATCAATTTGTTCTGTATGAAATTTATAAATTTACATATTAATCATCATGCATTGAGCACTCCTGGAGATTTATAAGAATCTTATATTCTTGAATTGAATCATTCCAAACTCATCTTCTTTGGATATATTTACCCAACTCCTCCACACAAGCAGAATGTGAAACTCGGTCAATATTTTTAATGGAGTTTAAATTTAAAATCTGAGTTTTCCTTCATTGAGACTGGTTGTTATACCAAGGTTTGGGGGTGCCCGTGGTGTAATGGTTATCATCGTAGGAAATGGACACGGTGACACGAGTTCAAATCCTAGACGAGACTGATTGCATTTCACATAGCACTAATACCCTTGGGAAATGTATGAATCCAATTATTCTCCCTCTAGCTATGGGTAAATGGTAGGGCAGACTGGGTTCTTCAGCCTTGGTGAGGCAACTAGTCTAGGAGAAGGAAAACTCTAAATTCAAACCTGTTAAACTCAGTTTAAAGATTTACCTTGTGTCATATTCTGCCCGAGCAGAGAGGTTGGTAAATATGGTTATACCAAGGTTAAAGAATTCAGTCTGACTTACTATCTATCCATAGCTGGAGGGAGAATAGTTGGATTCATACCTTTCCCGAGAGTATTAGTGTCATGTGAAAATGCAAACAGGCTCGTTCAGAATTTGAACTCAGGTCATCATGTCCATTTCCTAAATTCCTTTACCATAAACTGAGGATTGTTAACAATAGTGTAAAACTCAAAGATTGTTCATAAATTTATAAAAAGTTACTAACTTTATTTATATAGCAGCCTTCTCTCTAGATCAGGTCTTCTCTAAATGGTCCTCTGGAGATGAAAAAAAAAAATCTTGGTAGGGGATGAATTTACTAGTTTGCATTTAGGAATCTTTCTAATAATGGAACAAAATCGCGGGATCATATAGACTCATTTCCAGATATCATATACCCAGCAGAATGCTTGATTGGATGTGATGGCCACACATGAAGTGTCTTTCATACACAATCCGTTTAAAATATACGGATCATTTAAATGAACAAATGATCTGCATCTTAACAACACAATCATATTTTCACTAAAGAAAACAATTATAATATTCTAAATGAATTAGTTTATAAAAATACTGAACAAAAAATATTCCTTTTTATAATAGATTATAAGGTATCCTTAGACAGAAAGAAAAGATTATTTCATCAGAATAAAACTATCGATTTAAAAAAGAAAAAAACTAGCAAAATGGTAAAATTAAAATACATTGCCAGAAATTTTAGGTTTGGTTGGTTTGGGTTTTTTATTTAATGGCATATCAACCTTTGTAGGTTATTTAATGCCAAATCTATTCTCCTAGAAAAATAGGGGTGGTACTATTTAACCCATAGCTGGGAGGATTAGGGGGGTTCATATCTTTCCCAAGGGTATTTGCCCAAAAGTGAACGTAATAGCGCGATTGGAGTATGAACTCGCTTACTACGATTCCGCAGTCCATCGCTTTAACCATTACACCACAAGGACACCCCCCAGAAATTTTAATTCTTCTCCAAGGTAAAAGATCTTTTAATGAATCAAATTGGAATTACATTATTATTATTATAAAAAACCCACCTCTAAACAAAGAAATCCAGATCTTCACTTGTTAAGTCAGTTTTAGTACTGCCAAATATTGGTTGATGTTGGTGTTATATGATTCAATATTCCATTTATAATAACTTTTGTGTATTTTGTCAAAATTTTAATCTTGAAACTGAAAACATTTTTATGAAAAAAACAAAAACAAAAAAAAAAACAACCCAATCCCCTCTCGTCATGGCATCTGCTGAGACTAAGAAAAAATACCAGCAATATTCAATTAATCTATTTGGGGGTGAATGGAAATTAAATTTGTGCTACTTAAGAGTGTGTCAAGTAAAATAATGAGAAACTCTGTTCTGTATGCTAAATACTTTTTGCTTTGTTCTGCACATCACAACCTTTTCAACACTGACAAACACGAAACTAACCACACACCCACCCATCAAAATCTGATGCCCAACTGAATCTTGATCTGAAATTATCACTGCATAATGTTCACTCAATGCAATTAATGAAAATATGATGGTGTTGTTAAGATGTAGATCATTTGTTCATTATTTGTTCTCTATTATATTTGTTCTATATATTTTAAACGGATTGTGTACAAAAGACACTTTACGTGTGGCTATCACATCCAATCAAGGATTCTGTTAGGTATATGATATCTGGCAACTAGTCTATATGATTCCGCAAGAAGCATTGGGTAGAGTGCACTAATAAGGAAGATTATGTTGTGAAATAAATATTTGATGAGAAAAACAATTCCTTAAAAAATGATATTTGTCTTTATTTCAAAAAACACTTCAGAATATGGGGGCTTTTTTCTTCTAAATTTCAGCATAGGAGGAAATAAGTGGTAAAGTTGGTGACCCAAAGCCTCCCTTCTTAATAGCTACTACATTGAGGTGTAGGGGAGGGTGCTACTACTACCTCCCCCCGGATTTCCCCACTTTACCCTTGATACATATCTTATAATGCTGAGTGTTAAGCAAGGAAGTATCAAGTACCATTTTTAAAGTCTTTGGTAGGACTCGACCTGGGATTGAACCCTGGTCTCCCAGGCCATTGGTGAACACTCTACCCAATGAGCTGGACTTAGGAAGAAATAGATAAATAAAAAATAAAAAGAGGAAGCTATAACAACTATCCTGAAGTTACACTTCCATACTTCTGGAATATTCTTCATTTACATATTCCATTTCTGTTGGTTAAGTCTTTGATGAAATTTGATATGCTTGATGGCTATAGCTTCACCCCAGTCCACTTAACCATGGCCCAGATGTTCTGAAAATGAATCAGAGTCACAGCCAATAACCTCTGCCACAACCACTGATATATATCTCTATCTTTCCCTTTCTTTCTTTTCCATCTCTCCTTATGACCCCCTCCTTTCATTGGTTGGTTTATTTATTTTTTTATTCATCTATTTCCTCTTATGCTGAACTTTAGGGGGAAAAAAAAACACATTCTGATGAAGTCTTTTTGAAATAAAGATAAAATGTCAATTTTTTTTAATCAATTGTTTGTTTCAGGTTAAAAATTATCTGTGTGACATCTTGTTTCTAGTGGAGGGCTTGGGTAAATAACAAGAAAGCACATTAGTGTAATGTTATTGTCAGTGGAAATGAAATAGATGATTAGAGTTCAAATCCTGGATGAGGCGGTTTACATTTCCTTTCGTCAAGGAGGAGGAGAAACTCTGAATTTAAACCAACAGTACTCTGCTTAAAAATATTATCTTGTACTGTTATTTTTTAGGTAACATCTATTCCTAGTAATAAATGCAAACTTTGCTTCACTTTTCATGAAAAGGAATTTGAAATATAATTACATTTTTATATGTAAGCATTTCCCAACCTCTCTGCATGAGAAGGGTGCGACACAAGGTCAATATTCAAGAGGCATTTAACAGGTTGGAATTCAGAGTTTTCCTTCCTCTAGACCAGTTGCCATACCAAGGTTAAAGAGATCAGTCTACCTTACTATTTACTCATAACTAGTGAGAGAATAATTGGATTCATACCTTTCCTAAGGGTATTAGCACAATGTGAAATACAAACAGCCTCATTCAGGATTTGCACTTGGTTCACCATGTCCATTTCCTATGACAATAACTATTACACTACCTCGTTTTTATATGTATGTTTTATATGTAACATGGCAAAAATATATAGAATTTATTGCGAAAAATCATCTTAAATCGATTGACTGATTTTAAGAGGACGTGATCCAGTCTCGGGCCAAAAGGTTAGAGAATAATTGTCACAACATATTAATATTCACATTTTGTGTAGTTGTTTCAAAAGGCTTTTTTTGCACACGGTTATATGATATCAAGTATTCTAATACTGACAATTTTTAAACAGTTCTTGTTGGGAATCTAACAAGTACTATCACTATGGATTAGAGTAAACCTGGGAGTAATGACAATCCAGGAGTACTTTACACACCTCAGATCTCCAGAAATTGAGTCTCACCATCCAGGGCAGTTTAATGTCATAACAAAGACACCCATTTTTTAGTTGTGGGGTTCTTACCCTTCTGCAGTGAATACAGTATATTCTAAGTTGTGGTGACAGGCAGTTATACAAAAAGAATGTAATAATTCACAGTAATATTTGCAACATATTAGTGGGATCTATGCACATGTTCAGCCAAAACTTTATAATTTTTTAAGGGAGATAACTATGAAATGTTAAATATAGACTACTTTCACTTCATTATTTGTAAGTAAAGTTCAGTTGGCAAACTTAGTCGAGGGTGACTCAAAGGCTCCTTTTTCAATATCTACTACACTAAGGTGTAGGGGATGGTGCAACTCCATTCCCAGGATTGCTCCACTTTACCCATGCTGAGTGTTAAACAAGGTGGCATCAAGTACCATTTTTTGAATCTTTGGTATGACTCGACCTGGGATTGTACCCCAGTCTCCCGGACCATTGGCGAACACTCTACCCACTTGGTGTGTGCGTACACACACACACACACACACGTGTGCTTGTATACACACATGTATTGCACAGACATTGGTGTAATACAGAGTATATTAAATTACACTCTACTCATTAAGCCATTGGTCCAGTTTTATCAATTTGTATCTATTCCCCTTTAATCATCTAAAACAAAATAATCTACATTTTTAATAGATAATGATATTCCTATACTATTTATCAACTTTTCAATATTCATTTATATTTACTAACAAGATTTATTAGCATAATGGTCATATATAATTTGGATAAGGATTTTTAGGTTTGGTTTGGTTTCTTTGTTTAATGGCATATCAACCTTTGTAGGTTATTTAATGCCAATGCCATTCTCCTAGAAGAACAGTTGTGGTACTATTTAACCCATAGCAGGGAGGATAAGGGGGTTCATACCTTTCCCAAGGGTATTTGCCCGAAAGTGAACGTAATAGCGCGACTGGAGTACGAACTCGTGTACTATGATCCCGCAGCCCGTCGCTTTAACTATTACACCACGAGGACACCCCCTAAGAATTTTTATAAGCAAGGTTTAATAAATAATTTATTTTTAATCTGAATTTTTTTTCTCCATAAACAGGCAATTTTTTGGTGAATAACTTTTATAATAAAGTCATTGCAGTAATAAGAAATAATCATAAATTCTTAACTCGGCTTTCTTATCCATTCATTTTGCCATAACTTAGTAACATAGTATATTGACCTCCAATCCAGCCAAACATGCCATTCCAAAGACGGCGGAAGTGCATATTCCATTGGTGTGGGCGAGCTTGGTTGACAATATGGGACAGGGTTAAAATCCCACAGTAAAGTCACAAACTGATGCACCGGAAGAGAGGGACCTGTAAACTGCATGACAGTTATTTCCGCTCAATGACGATCAAACATGCCATTCCAAAGACGGCGGAAGTGACACATTCCAATGGCCAGTAATGGGGAGATATTGAGTGGGCAATTGAACTATTATATAACTTAGTGAAGACAGGAAGTCAGTTAGTTTGGAGACCAGACCCGTTGGTGACAAGATGTGGTAGAGAAACCCAGCACCCGGTTGAGCAGCATCAGGAGAACGTGAAAGAAACGCTGATGGCCATAAGAGTGGGGGGTCAATATGTTGCAGTTCTGTTTGGTCTCCAACTCCCTCTCACACACAATCCTTTCAAATAAAGTGAGAGGTATATTTTTCTAAGAACTGTGTCGTCTTTATTGTGTCATGGTTATGATTCTGCATGCATATGTAGATGTATATGTATTATGTGTTTGTATAGTTGGTCATGGTTGTGACTATACAACAGTCATAAGACGAAACTCTTGCTTTTTTTTACATTTATCATAACATTAAATGAAAATTCAATTTTTGGATATTCACTATATAGATTCATTTTTAGTTTCATCTAAAAATATTGAGCTCAGTCCAGAATAGGAAATTCAAATGGACTTAGCATAATAACAAAAATAAATACAAAGAAAAAAAAAAGAAAGAAATTGAAGTTTTGTAGAAAATATTACATGTACAGAGATATTGTAGAGGTAAGAGAACTTTTATTATAACTTAATTTCCTCTGTCCCTAAGATGGATAAGAAATGGATAGTAATAGAAAATCTATTAATAGGATATAACTAGACATTAAGCTGAATGACTACCAAAGGTGAGGGTTTGGTTTGGTTTTATGGCATATCAACCTTTGTAGGTTATTTAATGCCAAATCCATTTTTATGTAAATAATCAGTTGTATTTAAAACAATTCGGTTTAGCATGAGTACACAGTTTGTCAAAAACATTTCTATTTCAAACTATTCAGTAATATATAACAAATCAGTTTAGTGTAAATACAGTTTCAGTGTCAAAAATAGTTCAATTTAAAACAATTCAGTTTAGCAAAAGCACGCAGTTTTAAATGTAAGTACAGTTTAATTGTAAAAAAATATTTTTATTTCGAGCTATTCAATTTACTCAAGCAATTCTACTTCAGCTTATTCAGTTTTGTAAAAGTACAGATTTTGTTTATACACAGTTATATCTCAGAACAGTTCCATGCCAAACAATCCAGTCCCGTTAAAAAAAAGTTTCAGTTATATGTAACAATTCAGTTAAGTGTAAATACAGTTTTAATGTCGAAAAACCCCCTCCAGTTCTATTTCAAACAATTCAGTTAAGCACAAGCACACGGTTCAAATGTAAGTACGGTTTAATTGTCAAAAACATTTCTATTTCAAGCTATTCAGTTTACTCAAACAATTCAGTTTAGCATAAGTATGCTGTTAGTTCTATTTAACCCATAGATAGGGCCCGATCAGGTGCTACCACTCCGGGCCAGAGTGGACCTGGGAGCAATGGCAATGAAGGGGTACTCTGCATTCCTCAAAGCTCCAGTACTGCTAGAACCTCACCATCAGATTGTTTAGTGTCATATCCAGGACACTCGTTTTGGGGGGGTTACTCCTCTGCAGAGTTGCAGTCAGTGTATTCTACAGCCCCAGCCGACTGGGCAAACTACCAAAGGTGAATCTTTTTTAATTTTTAAAAAACTTGTATACATAGTGATTAAAGAATTTATGCTTATTCATTGATAAGAGCAATTAAAAGCATATTAGCATTTAATTGATCTGTGCCTTTTCAGTCAGGAGTGGTATTTTTTTTTAATAATAATTTTATTCTATTACTTAAAAATCTGTTACCAACAATAAATATTAAAGTTTCAGATATTGTATTTTAATTTTTCATTTGTTTTCTTTCTTTTTATTAAATCTATATTCTTATTCATATTAATAGATTATTTTTTTCGGAAAGAAATCTCATAACCTATTATAAAAAGGGATATTTTAGAATTCAATATTTTGATAAAATTATTCATTTAAATGAAATTGTTTTTAAATGTTTTCTTTCATGAAAATGGCACATCACTAGTAGCCATCATATCCAATCAGACATTCTGCTAGATTCACAATATTTGGCAAATAGTCTACATAATCCAGTGATTTTTATTCTCCTGTAATAATAAAAAATTTAAAAAAAAATCATAAATGGAAACTAGTAAATTCACCATCTGTGGACCGCTATGCTTTTATCCATCCTACCAAAATTTGATTCATACCCGGAGATCTATATGGATGACTTTGAGAAACTGTACCTTAAATGAAGATTTACAATAAGGAATAAAAACACCATCTTCAATAGTGTCAAACTAATCAACTTTGCCATCCAATAGGTAAAAAAAAACAAAACATTCTGGTTTTTTAAAACTGAATTACCCTACTTGATTCTATTCTTACTATTGATTACACATAGTGTAACAAAACATTCAGTAACTTATTTTAACTTCTATTGTGGAAAGAGTGAAGAATTATAATGAAATGAATCCCTTGTAACAGTTGTCAATGATGTTTCAATTTAGGAAAGACTCATAGGATTTAAACTAGGATTCCAGTTATCCATTATATCAAAATTTGGTGGTAGTGGGGGTCCCTGTGATGTAGTAGTTAAAGCACTAGATTGCGGAATCTTAGTACACAAGTTCAAACTCCAGTTGCACTATTATGTTCACTTTCGGATAAATACCCTTGGGAAAGGTATAAACCCCCTTATCCTCCCATCTATGGATTAAATAGTACCACTACTGTTTTTTCTAAAAGGATGGATTTGGCATTAAATAACCTAAGGTTGATATGCCATTAAATAACAAACAAATAAGATTTTGGACAATTAAAAAAAAAACAACGCCCAGCATGAATGTAGACAAAAAAAATTCTTTAGCTGTAAATTGAACTGAAAATAGCTTTAATTTCGAAGAGCATTTTGAATATATTGCTCCAATAAAAATCTTAAATGTGCCAATTTTGCCGAGTTATACATATATTATTCTAAGTGTACCGCCAATAAAAAAAAACAAAAACAAGGTTATCAGTTGAAAGAGGACCATATCTGTCAACAAAAGCTAAGTGTTTGTGAGGCTTGTGTTCTTACAGCTTTATGATTCAGAGACATGGGCACCATACAATCACCAAAATGTTTCACAATGTCCAAGATGTATACTGAACCTTGAGACCTTCCAATTCCAAAAAGTGAATGGAAAACGTCATCTGATAAATGGAAAAATAATTTTACAAGAAAATGAAGCACTAGTTTAAAAAGCAAAAGGTTAGGAGGAGTGAGGATGTTAAATTTCTATCAGACAGGGGGATCAAAAATATATCTAACAAGTAATGTATGTAGATATTTATCAAACCTTTCTGTATGAGAAGGATGTGACAAGGTCAATTTTAAAGAAGAATTTAACAGGTTTGAATTGAGAGTTTTCCTTCTCCCAGATTGGTTGCCTAACCAAGTCTAAAGAACTCAGTCTGCCCTATTTACCCATAGCTAGAGAGAAGAACAGGTGGATTTATGCCTTTGCCAAGGGCATTCCTGCAAAGTGATATGCAAACAGCCTTAACCAGGATTTGAACTTAGATTATCATCATGGAAAATGGACATGACAATCATTACACCAGGAATGTCTCCATGTAATGTATATATTTACCCAGTCCCTCCACCACAAGCAAGAAGTGACAAACATCAATTTTTAAGTAGAGTAAATCTGGTTTGAAATCAGAGTTATCCTTCTCCTAGACTAGTTGCCTAACCAAGCCTAACTCAATTCCCACTCCATCAGTTCCTCTTAATTCATTGCTATATTATCTATGTTGGTGTCATTTTCAATCAAAGGCTCATCTTATAAGCTATTTAATGAATCAGAAGAGAGAAGTAAATCAGATCTACATAGACCAGTCAACTGGGGTTGGAGAATACACAGACTGCATCTCTGTAAATAGGTAAGACGCCCCCCACCAATGAGTCTCCTTGATATGACACTAACCCACTTGATGATGAGGCTCCAGTTCTGGAGCTTTGGGGAATATGGAGTACCTCTTCATTGCCATTACTATCAGGTCCATACTGACTCAGACTAGTAGCACTTGACAGGGTCCTATCTACGAGTCAAATAGAACAATCTATGTGTGTAAACAAATGACTGATGTTAAATTCTGACTGTTATATAGTAATACTTAAAAAAACATTTAACTGTATGCAAAAAGAGCTCAAGCTCAAAATGTGTTTTATATATATATATTGATGTATAATTAGGATTTGGCATTAAATAACCTACAATAACCCTACCAAACCAAATCATATATACTTAATATATATGCATAAAGAAGATTTAGCATTAAATAACTTACAAGGGTTGATATGCCATAAAACCTATCCTAACCCAACCAAATCTCATGTGTATAAAGTGGATTTGGCATTAAATAACCTACAATGGTTGATTTGTCATAAAACCAAACCAATAAATGAATGCCCACTAATTCTGCTAAAAACAAAAGAGAAGAAGGTTTCAAGACAGTCAAGAGCAAAAGAAATTGACAACTACAAAAAGAAAAAGAAACAAGGAAGAAGCTGGAAAGAATTTACCTAGAACATTTGGTCTCAAGAGCTATCACTTGTAGGTTATTTAATGCCAAATCCTGTTTATATATATATATATATATATATGATTTGTTTGGTTTGGTTTCTTTGTTTAATGGTATATCAATCTTTGTAGGTTATTTAATGTCAAAGCCATTCTCCTAGAAGAACAGTAGTGGTACTATTTAACCCATAGCTGGGAGGATAAAGAGGTTCAAACCTTTCCCAAGGACATTTGCCCGAAAGTGAACATAATAGCGCGACTGGAGTACAAACTCGCTTATTACGATTCCACAGTCCATCGCTTTAACCATTACATCACGAGGACACCCCTATATGATTTGTAAATGAATAGTTTGTAGGTCACATTTTTAAATAAGCCAGAGCTCATTTGTTTGCAGAGTTAAATGGTTTCAAGTATTGCTATTTAACATTAATAACTCAATTTAACATTAGTTATTTGTTTGCACACAGTTAAATGGTTTAAATATAAAGATTAAATATTTCTATGTGACCCATAGATGAGACCCTATAACAGGTACTACCAAAAAGCTATCACTTGCATGAAGCATTAAGATTGTATGTCTACTCTTTCACTATATCATGTTTATTTTTCTTCTTTCTTTTCATATTATTTTATTAAAATATTATTAACCTTTCATTCTAAGTTTGTTTTTCATCTTTGTCATACCATGTGTTGTTTTTCTCTCTCAACAGATTGCTTTTTTTTTTTTTTTTTTTTTTTTTTCAGTTTTTAATGAACTCGCAATTGTAGCCATATGTGCAGTTTTCCCAACATGAGAAATTCGTAACAATATACATGAGAAATAATCACATACCAACTAGTAGTTATTTAAATTTACTCACATTTCAAAACAGTAACATTGCCAGTAAACAAAAAACTTTACTCTTCAAAATGTTTTGATTATAAAAACAAATAAAACAAAGTAAATTAATGGCAGAGGATTTGATTTTAATGGCATGTCAATCTATCTAGGGTTATTTTATGCTTAGAGGTTACAAAACCACATACATATTCACATTTTTTTTGTGTGGTTTGTTAGTTGGTTGTGTTTTATGATATATCAACCCTTGTAGATTATTTAATGCCAAATCCTGTTTATACACATTAAATATATGATTTGGTTTGGTTTTATGGCATATCAAACATTGTAGGTTATTAAATACCAAATCCTCTTTATGCATATATATTAAATATATATGATTTGCAAATTAATAGTTTGTAGGTAACATTTCTAAATGAGCCAGAGCTCATTTGTTTGCACAGAGTTAAATGGTTTCAAGTATTGCTTTTCAACACTAATAATTCAATTTAACATTACTTTTGTTTGTAGACAGTTTAATAGAAAAAGATCAAATATTTTTATTTGATACATAGATGGGATCCTAATACTCTGGGTCAGGTACTCCACATTCCCCAAAGCTCCAAAACTGAAGCCTCACCATCAAATGTAAAAGTTGGCGACCATAGTCGAGGGTGACCCAAAGGCTCCCTTTTCAATAGCTACTACACCGAAGTGTAAGGAAGAGTGCAACTCCTTTCCCTAGATGGCTCCACTTTACCCTTGATCCATACTTTTAATGCTGAGTGCTATGCAAGGAGGCATCAAGTACCATTTTTTGAGTCTTTGGTATGACTCAACCTGGTTTCCTGGGCCACCGGCGAACACTAATCGCTAGACCAATGGACCGGTCAGTTTAATGTAATACCTAGGACACTCATGGGGGAGAGGGTCTTATTTTTCTGTTGAGATGCAGCTGGTATATTCTACAGCCCTGGTTGACTGGGCTGTTTTGTGCGGTTGTTTCTAAATAGTTTTTTTGACAGTCCTATCAAATAAACTTTTTAAACAAATCTATTTAATTCATAGATGGGACCCTAACAGGTACTCTCACTTTGACTCAGAGTGGACATGGGAGTAATGGCAATCCACAAATCTCCAAAACTGGAGTCTCACCATTAGATGCAGTGTCATACTCAGGACACAAAAGTTAGCAAAGTAATCTGAAGAAATTTCTAGTTTGGTTTGGTTTTAAGGCATATCAACCATTGTAGGTTATTAAATGCTAAATCCTCTTTATACATATATATCAAATATATATGACTTGGTTTAGTTGGGTTTTATGGCATATCAACCATTGTAGGTTATTTAATGCCAAATACGTTTTATACATATATTGAATATATGATTTCTAAACACATTTTGTAGATAACATTTTTAAACAAGCCTGATCTCTTTTTTTTTTTTTAAACACATTTAAATGGTTTCACTTAATGTCAGACATTTCAGTTTAGTGTAAGTTAACAGTTTTTGTTTACACAAAGTTAAAATGTGAAAACAGTTCTATTTCGAACAAATCTGTTTAGCATAAGTACAGTTTAAATTTCAAACAGTTCTATTTGACCCTATCAGTGATGGCAATGAAGGAGTACTTCCCATTCCTCAAAGTTCCAGCATTACTGGATCATATTCAGGACACTCATTGGAGGAGGTTTTACCCCCTCTGCAGAGATGCAGTCAGTGTATTCTGCAACCCCAGCCAACTGGGCCAAAGAAATTTCTTGGATATAATAGGATAATTAGATGAAATTGACACACTTATTTATTGTGTACCAACCTGTAGAACTGATTATTAAGTCCACATATCTTCTCTTGAAGATGAAGAGCTTTCCTTCAAAAGTTATAAACAACTTTCATCTCAAATTTGAACATAGAGTATTCATATTTACCCAACCCCTCCGCTGGTCAATTTTTAAGCGAAGTTTAACAGGTTTGAATTCAGAGTTTTCCTTCTCCTAGACTAGTTGCCTCACCAAGGCTGAAGAACCTAGTCTGCTCTACTATTTACCTATAGCTGGAGGGAGAATAATTAGATTCATACCAGTAGGTGCCCATAGTGTAATAGTTATTGTCATAGGAAATGGACATGGCAACACGAGTTCAAATCCTGGACGACACTGATTGCATTTCACATAGCACTAATACCCTTGGGAAAGGTATAAATCTAATTATTCTTCCTCCAGCTATGGGTAAATAGTAGGACAGACTGGGTTCTTCAGCCTTGGTGGGTAACTAGTCTAGGAGAAGGAATACTCTGAATTCAAACCTGTTAAACTCCACATAAAAATTGACCTTGTATGATATCCTTCTCGAGTGGAGGGGGTTGGTAAATATGATAATTAGATTCATACCTTTTCCAAGTGTATGAGAGCTATGTGAAATGCAATCAGTCTTGTCCAGGATTTGAACTCATGTCGTCGTGTCCATTTCCTAAGACGATAACCATTACACCACTGGCACCTCCACCACACCACGGGCACCTCCACAAATAATTGAAGATAGAGTATTAGACCTGTTATCATGAGAACATGGATTCTAACCTTGGGGAAAATATAGATTTCAACTTATTTTCCAGCAAAAAGCAAGTTGGTATTAAAAATGGCAGAAGGATTAGGGAATTATAAATTTTTAGATGTTATCATATTGCAAAAAGGTTTTTTATAGCTGTATCTGACATGAACAAATTCTTCATGTGTATTAAATTTTATCTGATTTTCTATAAAAGATTAAAAAAAAAAATTTTTTAAATTAAAAGGAATGAGGAAAAGGCTTTTGAGGAAAAAAATGTCAGGAAGACCTGCCTCTATAAAACATTTTTCTGTTTCAGTAAGATATATTATCATCATTATTATTATTGTCTGTCATGCCTTCTTGGCATCAATCCTTTTTACTATCTTCTCACATCAACCTTTACAAAAAAAATCTTAGCACAGAACATATGCAATATTGATACAATATCTATAAACTGATCAAATTCTGTTAAGTAATTCATTCAATAGTTCCCAAAAATGATCCTTTAAATTCTTTTACTTACCATTATTTCTTAAATCATCCAATTTGATCTTAAAATTTTTGACACTATTGCTGTTTTTGATCTAATTAGGCGATTTGTTCCCAAAATATGTAACTCTACTAACAAAAAATCTAATTGGTTAGTAGACCTAGTTTTTGAAATCTGTCTTGACAGTCAATTTCCAGTTTGAGGAGAAATATTGAACAAAATGTCTACCATAGTTAGAAATTCTATTAATTACTTTGAAAGTTTCTGTTAGATCATCGCTCATTCATCTTTCTAGTAAAGTAAAAGTAAAGTTAGCGACTTTAAATCAAGGGTGAGCTGAAGGTTCCCTTTTCAATAGCTACTACACCGAGGTGTAGGGGAGGGCACTACTCCTTTCCCTGGATTGCTCCACTTTACCCTTGATGCTTACCTTATAATGCTGAGTGTTAAGTAAGGTGGCATCAAGTACCATTTTTTGAGTCTTTGGTATGACTCGACCTGGAATTGAACCCAGGTCTCCTGGACCATTAGCAAACATTCTACTCATTAGGCCAATGGCCCAGTCTAGTAAAGTAAATAGTCCTAATGTCTCAAATCTCTCCCTGTAACTGTAATCTTTTACTTTTTTTTTTAATTAGTTTTGTCACTCTTTGTATGTCCTCCAATCTCAATATTACACTCCGAGTCTAGATACTAGAACCCAGACCTATGCCCATGATGGATTCATGCCTTTGCCAAGGGCATTAGCACAAAGTGATATACAAACAGCTTTAACTAGGATTTGAACTTGGCTCATCATGTCCATTTCCATGATGATAATCATTACACCACAAATGTCTCCATGTAATGTATATATTTACCCAGTCCCTCCACCACAAACAAGAAGTGACACAACGTCAATTTTTAAGTAGAGTAAAGCTGGTTGAATTCAGAGTTTTCCATCTAAACTGGTTGCCAAACTAAGCCTAAAGAATGTGGTCTGCCCTACTATTTACCCATAGCTAGAGGGAAGAACAGATGGATTCATATCTTTGCCAAGGTGTTTAGCGCAAAGTGATATGCAAACAGCCTTAATAAGAATTTGAACTTGGGTCTCTGATTCCATTTCCTATGATTGGTTGGTTGGTTGGTTGGTTGGTTTCTTTGTTTAATGGCATATCAACATTTGTAGGTTATTTAATGCCAAAGCCATTTTCCTAGAAAATCAGTAGTGGTACTATTTAACCCATAGCTGGTAGGATAAGAGAGTTCATACCTTTCCCAAGGGTATTTGCCCGACTGGAGTACAAACTCGCTGACTATGATTCCACAGTCCATCGCTTTAACCATTACACCATGAGGACACCCCCCCATTTCCTATGACAATAACCATTATGCTAATTGAACCTACATATAATGTATGCAGTCAAGTTTTGTTTTTAAAGGTGAATCACATAAAAACTTATACAGTACTAGAAAATAAAGTTAATCAATTCCAACTTCATCAGTTCCCTATAATTCATCGTTGTATTACCTATGTTGGTGTCATTTTCAATCAAAGGCTTGTCTTATTTAATGACTCATAATAGAGGAGTAAATCAGATCTACATACCCAGTCAATTGGGGTTGTAGAATACACAGACAGCATCTCTGTAAACGAGTAAGACCCCATCCCAATGAGAGTCCTTGGTATGACATTAAACCATCCGATGGTGAAGCGCCAGTTCGGAAGCTTAGGGTAATGTGGAGTACCCCTTCATTGTTGTACTATCTCTGTTGGTATAAGAGGCACTCATAGTGCAATGATTATTGTCATATGAAGTGATTTTGGAAATTAAGAAATTCTTTCTTTTACATTAAAAAAAAAAAAAAAAAAAAAAAAAAAATCTATACCTTCTGGGAATGTCAAACCAAACCCTTATTTCAATCCACAGTGTTAAGATTGTTCTCATTCCATTCTCCATGTTAGTAGATAATCTCACGGCAGTTAATTCTTCCTAGTTAATCTATCCTTATTATTATAGTCACAATGCTTCAGTCTTATTCAGGTGTTAGTCATCATGGTTAATCTTCTGGGAATGTCAAACCAAACCCTTTATTCAATCCACAGATGTAGACCACTCAGGCTTAGAGGATATCTTGTATCCATTAATTCTTTCTAGATAATTCAGACTCAAGCAATCGAAGATTCTCATAGCATGGACAACAGAATGAGAACAATCACCTGCCATGGATTGAATGAAAGGTTCGGTTGGAAATTCTCAAAAAGATTATTGGTTGCAATAGACAACTGAAGATGGCCAGAAGAAATAATAGCCTAAATGTTGTGACTAAAACAACCAAGATAAGGATACTGACAATGAATAGAGAGTTATACTTACTTTTCTACTATGCTCAGAAGACAGGTAAATACAAGGGCGAGTCAAAAGTTTTGCAATATTTTAGTAGTATGTACTAGCTTGCCTAAATACAAGGGTGAGTCAAAAGTTTTGCAATATGTACTAGTTTGTAGTGCTTATATCACATGACTGAAGCAGTTCAAACCATTGAAGGTACATGTTATGGTTGGTAGTATTATGGTAGTTGGTGTGTTGACACATTGTGCATTGCTTCACATTATGAGTGTTTTGAAAGAGTCTAATTTTAGGAGGTGCCCATGGCATAATAGTTATCGTAGGAAATAGACACAGTGACACGAGTTCAAGCTCTGGACAAAGCTGATTGCATTTCACATAGCGCTAATATCCTTGGAAAAGATATGAATCCTCTTTTCTTCCTCTAGCTATGGGTAAATAGCAGGGCAGACCGGGTTCTGCAGCCTGGGTTAGGCAAACAGTCTAGAAGGAAAACTGAATCTAAACCTGTTAAACTCAGCTTAGAAATTGACCCTGTGTCCCATCCTACTCGTGCAGAGGGGTTGGTAAATACATAGTCTGATTTGGGAACTTCCGCTTCAAGAATTTGGACTGGACCATAACGTTGCAGAAATGATCAAAGTCCAGTAAGCAGATGATTCAAGAAATTTTGCTTGAGTTACAAGAATCTTGACAATCAGACAAGATCAGGTAGGCCCAAAACTGGATTCCGATGCTGTGCTCTAAGCTTTAGAGGCAGACTGAGAGAGTATCAAGTGACCTCAGCATCTCAGAGTCCACTATCCCAATTTCACGACCTCACCAAAAGCATCTGGAGCTACTGAACTGTGCCTAAAATTACAAAATTTTGGTTGGGGGTGGAAGGATACATTTTTTCAAACACAAATAACCTGCACATACACCATTATTCATTGATTGCGCAATGGGTATAATGTTATGTAATCAGCTCATTGGTCTAGTGGGTAGAGTGTTTGCCAATGGTCTGGGAGACCTGGGTTCAATCCCAGGTCGCGTCATACCAAAGACTTTAAAAATGGTACTTGATACCTCCTCACTTAACACTCAGCAATATAAGGTATGTATCAAGGGTAAAGTGGAGTAGTCCTGGGAAAGGAGTAGCGCCCTCCCCTACACCTCGGTGTAGTAGCTATTGAAAAGGGAGCCTCTGGTCGCCCTCGACTATGGTCGCTAACTTACTTTATAATGTTACAGTTTGGGAATACAATGGTTCTTGTTTTAACATTATCAATTTTTGTGAAATTTATTTCACCTTCTTCATCTTCTTACATAACAGCTAACTGTAGCTGTTCCCTTGCTACATCTATTCTGAAAGTGAGTAAAAAAAACTTCATAGAGTTGTTCCATTGTTACAACTTATACCTTCAGTATTCTAGGTTTTATTCAAGTAAACTCAAGTACAGGGTGTGAAAGCAAAATGAAAATATTCTAGTATAATAATAAACAACTATTATAAAACAAGATTAATTTTAATTAAAAAACAATAAACAACAAAATAAGAAGATAGACACAAAACAGTAAATTTACTCAATATGGCCACCATATTATTTTTTTATTGTTGTATCAACATGCCTTTGTAACGATTTGCATGCCATCAAAATAAATTCTTCAGACATTTTATTCCATTCCTTCTCAATAACAGTCTTAAGTGAACCAATTTTTTGGATGGGAAGTTGCATTCGTTTTGTTTACTAAAATGCCCCATATAGCATAATCAAGGGGGTTATGGTCTGGGCTTAAATCTTGTTTGATTGCTGCCGTCAGTTTTCTCATGGACTTTCAGTTCATTAATGTGCTTTCTTATTGATTGAAATTGTGGGGGTCCTTCTTAATCGCCATAGCAAAAAGCCTTCTTTTCATTTTTTATTCAATCCTTTACTCCCCCTTTTCCTTAAAAAGCTTTTTCTGCAAAAAAAGCTTTCTTTGCTTTGTATTCAGTAGACAAAGAAACATTGGCTTGGTTTCGATGTTAAGCAAATCATAGATTTTTTGTTGTTTCTTTTCCTGCTTATTCATATTGGGCTGAATTTTAATTTAAAAAAAAAAAAAAAGTGCTCAAATAATAGAGCTAATCATGAAAATTTACATTCATTCTGTTTTTTTCAAAAACTGGACTAATCAGACTAAAAAAAAAAAAAAGAAGTCTAAAAAATTATTCCTTGTTTTGCTTCCGCACCCAGTAGTAAAGGCATGAATCCAATCCTCCCTATTTCCTATTTTGCTTCCACACTTTCTAGTAAAGATATGAATCCAATTTACCCAATTCCATATTTTGCTTCAGCACCCTGTACTATTTTTTTTTTTTAATCAACTCTTTGCTCAATGACATTTTTAATAAAAGATTAATATCACATACTAAGACACACAGCCTTCTCTGTCAGCAGCAAGTGAAAGAGTGTGTGTAGGGTGAGGAGAATTGATAAAAACCAATGATGTAAAGAAAAAAAAGAAAAGAAAAAAAGAGACAACTGTTAAATTGTATGAGGGTTGGCTGAAAAGTCCATAGGCTGATCAATATGCTCTTATGGAATGTGATCAAATTCTGTTTATTTTTCCACATACTTTATCCATTAGTGTTGCAGTGATTGGATCCCATTGGTCAAAAAAGTTATCAACAGCAGATATGACATTATCATATTAACTTTTCACCCCACCTTTGTTTATTCGTAACTTTTAAGACATGATTAGTTAATAAATAAATAAATAAAGAAATAGAGAATGCGACCAGTGAACCAGGGCCTTGACCGATTTATTTTAATGGCACGTCAACAAATCTAGTGATATTTTATGTACAGAGGTTGGGGAATTGCATTCACTGTAATTTATATTTTTTCTTATGTAGTTGTTTCTTAAAAAAATCTTTAAACAATTATATCTTCAAGTAACTATCTTTAATGCAATTATTTTGCACAGTTTTAAGGTTTCAAGTATTCCTATCAAATACAATTAATTGGCACAGTTTTATGGTTTCAAGTATTCCTATCTAATACACAATTACGCTTTCAAGTGATTATTTCTATTTGATAATAATCATTTATATGCAAACATTTATATGGTTTTAAGTAACTAATAATAATCCTTAATAAACAAATAGCTTCAAGTAGCTATTCTTAATCCCAATAATTTACAGGAAGATGGCAATTATTCCCATTAAATACAAATAATATTCATTGATTTTAATGGCGTATAAAATTGTCTAGGGTTATTTCATGTACAGAGGTGAGGAAATAGCATTTATTGTACATTTATACTTACCTCTTTTTTTGTGTAATTGTTTAAACATTTTTTTCAGTTATTTAATATCAAGTATTCCTATCTAATACAAATAATTATATGGTTTTAAGCAATTATTTCTCTTTAATAATAGCCATTTGTTTGGACAGAGTTGTATGATTTCATGTAACTTTGCTTTATACAAATGATTTGCACAGTTATATGGTATCAAGTATTCCTATCTAATACAAATAATTTTTAAACAGATCTATTTGACTCATAGATAGGAACCTAACAGGTACTATCACTTCAAGTCAGAGAGAACTTGGGAGTAATGGCAATGAAGAGGTACTCCCCAGATCTCCAGAACTGGAGCCTCAGATGCAGTTTAGTGTCATACCTAGGACACCCTTTTTTCTTTGTAGAGGACACAGTTAACATATTCTAAGCCCGACAGACTGGGGCCAAGAGTATCAATGAGTACCACGGCCTCGAGCATAAATGAGGACCTAGAGTATCAATCAGTATCAAGAATATCAGAGCCAAGAGTATCAATTAAGGAAGTCCACAAGTTTCTTCGGCAAAAGGTTCAAATAAATTTTCATAAAATTTATATCATTAAAAAAGAGAAATTCAGGAAAAAATTGGCATGAAAATTATTTTCTTCCCATTTCTTAAGCTACACCAATGTAAAGAAAATAGAAATTGGCTTAAAAAAATTTATTAAAAAGAAAAAAAAATTATAAAATTTATTTTTTTTATGCTTTGTATGTATTTACCCTACCCCTCTGCCATAGGAAGGATATAATACAAGATCTGAATTTAAGCAGAGTATAGCTGGTTTCAACTCAGAGTTTTCTTTCTTCTGGACCAGTTGCCTTAACAGGGCTAAAGAAATCAGTCTGACCTATTTATTTACTCAGATATATTCAGATAGATTTATGCCTTCTACAAGGGCATTAGCATCAAGTGAAATACAAGCAGCCTTGTCCAGGATTTGAACTGATTGCTGTATTCATTTCTTATGATAATGATCTTATTACTGACAATTTTTTTCAAACTTGGTAAGGTTCTTATGATTTAATACTTCCATTTCAAGTGAATAGATGTTTTCAAAAGGGGCTTGTAGCTGAATGTTTATCATCATAGGAAATGGACACAGGAAATCGAATTCAAAAACTGAACAAGACTGTTTGCATTTCACATAGTGCTAATACCCTCGGGAAAGGAATGAATCCAATTATTTTCCCTCCAACTAGGGATAAAGAGTAAGGCAGACCGGGCTCTTCATCCTGGGTATGGGAACCAATCTAGAAGGAAAACTCTAATCAAACCTGTTGAAATCCATTTAAAAATTGACCTTATGTCTCCTCCTGCTCATGCAGAGATGTTAATAAATACATACAGGTTTTCAATGTACTCTGCAACATTAGTTAGATAACTATGCATCAAAGTCTGCCGACAGCCCAAACACCTCACCATCACTTTTGGTAAATCTAGACAGCAAGGGAGGTAAGTAGCCATACCACTGCTGTTTTGTGGCATGCTGCTTCCAGGACTTGTTCAAAACAGCATGCTGCATCCTAGTGTAGTTCTCACGTAACTTTTTCTCCAAGAGTTTTGATAGAGTCCATGGAGATATGGACAAAAGACCTATACCTCAAATCCTGCATGTCTACAAAATGCTCAAGTGTCTTCTTTCCTATGCCTTATTGTAATAGATAAAAAAATGGAGGTATAAAGAACATGGGTGTTTATACAGTGTATGTAAGTGAGAGAAACAGCTCTAAACTGTCTTAGAAAATTTCTCCCACAGGTCTTGGGAAAGAACAAGAAAGGTTGGAAGTCTCTATTGAGAAAGATGTAATATTTGTTAACCCCAGCTGACAAACTAAAGGCTACAAATAACTAATCAAAATCTTTCACAACAGCTTTGAAAAAAAAAAAAAAAAAAAAAAAAAAAAAGGAAGAAGAAAGAAAGATGATCAACTGAACATCCAAGAAAAACTAACATTAGCCAGGATATATTGCTTGTAAGACTTGACAAAAAAGAATCCAGTTCAACAAGTCACTTTCTTCAAGACCAATGGCAATCAACTCCAGGTGATCCCTCACTAACATTAGAAGGCTAATGGCTGGTACCTTGCTTTATCCAATGACCTCTCCTCACTTCAAAACATAAGCAGGAACATTCACAGTAGTACAATGTCAGAATTGGTTGGAACATTCACTCTTGGAAGAGAGTCCATTGGTCTGATAAGAATCAGTTTCTACTGAATGTGAATGATAGCCGAGTGATTATGGCATGTGAGGGTAACTGCATGTCGTCAACTGAACATCTAAGTAGTTTCCATTTGGCAGTATTTCAGTTATGATCTGAAGTAGCTGCTTATAGGACATCAAAGCCAATCTTGTGGTACTGAAAGGCAACTTCAATGACCAAAGTGACCAGAAGGAAGTCCTTGAAAGCATTGTATGTTATTTTGATGATCAGTCACTGGTACCTTATCTCATCAATCGCAATGCTTGACCACATGGAGCACATGCAATTAGAGAATATCTGCAGCAGAATGCCATTGACACTCTTCTGTCACTAATAAGAAACCCTGATGTTATTACCCCATAGAACATTTTTGACCATGAAGTACAAGCTAGCCCCCATCCCTTTAAACACCTGAGTAACTTTTAGGCACTCCAGGAGAGAAAAAAAAAAAAAAAAAAAAAAAGGCACAATATTCCTCAGGTGCAAATCAAAATTGATAAGCAGAATGTGAAAGGATTTTAAAATTATCATTCATGTAAATGATGTGCAGAAGCAGACTTATTTCTGAAAACTTTATACTATAAATTGCCTTCTTGACAGAGTTGCCACATTTTTTGGTAATCTATCCTTCCTGGCATTTACTGCATTCACAATTGTATAACATATACAGATTTGGCTCTTAGTGAATCAATCAAGGAGGGAGCAGTAGAAAGGTTTGGTTTATTTGTATCAACGCCTGATCGATTATTCAATGCCGAAATTTGATTCCTTTGTAAATTGTTGACTACAATCATAATTCTATTGCAATCATTTTTTATTTTCACTTTAGTAACCATTTGTTTGCAGTTATATGGTATCAATTATTACAATCTAATATCAATAATTTAGACGATTATGTGGTTTAAAAGTAACTATTCTTATTTAATAATAATCATTTGTTAGCATATAAGTAAAGTTGGCGATCTTAGTCGAGGATGACCTGAAGACTCCCTTTTCAATAGCTATTCCACCGAGGTGTAGGGGAGGGCGCTACTTCTTTCCCTGGATAGCTCCACATCTTATAATGCTGAGCACTATAAAGTAAGGCTCAAGAGTAAAGTGGAGCAATCCAGGGAATGGAGTAGCACCCTCTCCTACAGCTCGGTGTAGTAGCTATTGAAAAGGAGCCTTTGGGTCACCCTCAATTAACATTGCCAATTTTTTATTCCTATTTAATGAGGTGTTTGTATACAACTATGATTTCAAGCATTCCCATCCAATATGAATCATTTTTTAAACATATCTATTTGATCCAAACATGACAGTCTAACAGGTACTACCAATCTGATTCAGAGTGGACCTGGGAGTAATGGCAATAAAGAGGTACTCCATACTCCCCAGAACTGGATCCTCACGATCAGATACAGTCTAGCGTCACACCAGAACCTTTTTTTTTTAAATCATAATAATTTGTTTGCACACTGTTATATGGTATCAAGTATTTATATCAAATACAAATAATTTGGAATCTGATCTATTTGACACAGAGATGAGGTCCTAACAAGTATTACCACTCCAGGTCAGGGTAGACCTCAGAGTTTTGACAAAGGAGAGGTACTCCACACTCCCCAGAGCTCCAGAACTGGGGCCTCGCTACTCAATGTTTTAGTAGGCCTCCTTCTGCAGTGGATAGAGTCAGTTTAAGTTCTTGCAACATGGTTAATACAATGAATAAAAAAAAAAAAAATCAAAACTAGACTAGCTTTTCGAAACATATATTAAAGGTTTTGGTATTATTGTGCCATAAACACTCAACTATTCAAAATGTTCAATGAGAAACGATAGAGTTTAACTTAATTCCAAAAAATGCAGCCCAAGAAGAGCAATATTTAGCAAACTCGTCTTGTAGACAGCAGTAATGTAGCCTTATACCATGCTAGAATAAAGCCTACAGCTACTTATGGCATTTTCTGTAAATTACAGTGAGTAAACAAGTTTTACAGGTCATTGCCACAGTGTTGTATAGTTATTGTGGCCTTGTACCTAATGAATGAATTAACAAACAAGTGTAAACGATTCTTAATTGTCATATACAAAACTTGAAATAAATTCTCATAGATAATTTATACAAAAAAGCGATTCGGCAGCTTTATACAATGAAGTTCTGCAAATGTCCTAAAGTTTAGTATTGAACATATAAAATGCGTTTTATGCAAGAAAAAAAAATCTGCTCCAGAAGAATTATATGATTTGAGGTCAAGATTCGTTTAACACAAATTCTGTACTTGAATTTGATACAGGTGTCAAATCATCTTGAAAATATATATAAAAAATAATACAATTAAATCAACCAGTTACAGTGGCTTACATCTATATAATTAAAAAGTTATTGTCTACATTTTGACTATTATAGGATAACACAAATTAAAAATTTTCTGGGGTAAAAGTAGTCCTTAAATACTCATGTAACTATCACTAACAAAAATAATTCAAGTTTATTAGAATTTTTCAACGCCTTAAAACCGCAATGTTCAATGGACTACGAGACCAATGTTATTGGGGGTAGGTGTTTCATTTTTTTTTTTTTTTTTAAATCAAAGTTTCTAAACAAGTAGCTTCAATATTCAATAAATTCAATTGTATTGTTATAAGTCAATTTCATAGATAGGTCAACGTTTGATTTATGATCAACAAAATTCTTAACTTTGAATTAGTTTTCGAGGTTCCTTAGTCTTTCCCCATGACGTTTGATTTTCAACCATATAAAATTGCATAAATTTGATGCCAATATTTTGTCTAAAAATTAGGCCTTCTGAAGACTCTTCAAAATTCGACTAATGCACAAATACATACGGTATTTTAACAAATGGATTTAAATGAAAAATAAATAAATAAACTTTGATTGATAAATAATTTCTCTCATTTCAGAACTTTGGTAATATCACTTTTGAAAAAAAAAAAAAAAAAAATCAACACTAACAAAATAGAAAAACATAAAAAGTATTGGATATTATTGATTCCACACACAATGTTGTTATTTTTATGAAATGATAGACGATCCGTGAACTCGCTGGGTTCCAGCTGAAACAGCGGTCCCTGATATTAATACTTCTATTGAGGAAGGACTCAAGTTATTTAATTAGCTTTCACAATTGTCACCGTTAATGAAAGAATTTGAAACCTTAGAAAAGAAAATTCAACGTGAACAGAGACCTCAAAGTAATTCAGTTGCAAATTGAACAGGAAAATTTTTATTCTCCAAGCTGGAGCGTTATTGCTCTAATAAAAATCTTGCTTGGCTATGATGCGCCGTTTTTGATGGGTTACGACTGCAAAAACGTTAAAACAAACATTAGAATTTTATTTCAATTAAAAACGGGGTAAATAAACTTGAAACTTACTAAATTGTTTCATCTCTCTATTCGAGCCTGTTACTAACAAAAACAATTTTAGTTCAACATTTTTAAACAACTTAAATGTGCAATATTCAATCGTATTGTTTATCACAGACGATGGGTCCCGTGTTATTGGGGTAAGAGAATATTTTTTTTATCAAAGTTTTAAATGACTCATGTCATTTTTGAACAAGTAGCTTCAATATTCAATAAATAATACTATTCGATGGGGATGCTAAGTAAAACGTAAACAAAAATATAACATAAAAAGAGCAATAATAATAATAATAATAATGATGATGATGAAGAATAAGAAATGAGACTATCAGCAGTTTATTTTTGACAGTTCTCCACGAATAGATTTTGTATAATTCTGATGATGAAAAGGATAAAAGTAGTCATTCTTTTTAAAAATAAAAAAAAAAACTTTAATTTTCAGGACATTGGTGTTACTGTTTAGTTAATTCAAAACTTTAAAAAAATAAAAAATAGAAGAAAAAAAAAAAGACTTTATTAATTTTAATCTTGAAGTTTTTTGAGTAGATTTTTAAAAAATTCTATTTCGCAAAAAAAAAAAAAAAAAAAAAAAAAAAAATGTATGAAAAATCAACTCAAGAAAAAATAGAAATATGAAAGAATGAAAATGAAAGATGGTCAAACCTATGATGAAGGTATTTCTTTGGAGAATAGAAGGGTTTTTTATAATAGTGATTTTTATTAAATCAAACTTTTAAAGAACTGCTTGACCAAAACAGATATTAAACTTAAAGTAAAAGAATTCATTTCCAAGATTTTTTTTTACAAGGAAAAATAAGTTTAAAAAAGAAAGAAGAAAAAAAGATCTATTAATTGCTATATTTATTTATCCATGTCTTTTTTCTATGTCCAAGTGTGGCCATTTCAGTATATATATATATATAACTCTCCACAGCAAACCTTTTTCTTTTGACACTGCTAACTACTTGATATTATTTGTGGCTCCTTCTTCTCTATTAAACCCGGCATTTCAATAATGCAGGTCATACGAGGACAGAATAAATGACAAGCAATGGAAAAAAAAAAAGACGAAGAAGAAGAAGGAGGGGAAAAAGTGCTTCGGACCAAATGGCGTTAAATCACAAGAGAAAGAAGTAAACAGACTGACATGTATAACACATAAAAATCTTAGTGAAGGAGCCCGAGGAAAATAAGAAAAATTCTGATAATTTCGGAATAAACCATTCAACCAATTCAAGATCTCTTGTTTTGTTTGTTTTTGTTTATTTTTGGTTCGTTTTTTCTTTTTCTTTTCTTTTTTTTTCCTGAGGGCTCTGCTTTTACTTTAAGATTGTTTTTTTTTTTTCATATTTATTAAATAAAAAAAAAAAGAGATAAAACGAAGAAAGGATGGACTCTAATGAGAGAATGTTAAAACCGAATCTCTAATTTGTCTTTTTCTTTTCTTTTCTCTCCCCCGACCCCCAAACATCCCTCCCCGTATATTATAAGAGAAGGGAGGGCATATAATGAGGGTCCAATCTGTAATGAATAACTTACTACGGACCGATCACTCATTTTTGGGCCACTCAGGAAAGAAGAACCTGCAACCCACATTCACTTCCCCGCACTTTCGACTCACAGCTTACCTAACCGACACACGCATGCACGCACACACACACACATAGATACACTAAAAAAATAGTTAAAAAAAAAAGAGTAAAAGGATTAACGATGTACAGGGTGGGAGCTTTTGGTGTGTTTGTGTGTATGTTTTTTTTTAGCCAAAACTTTAACCCAAGAGTCCCATTTTTTACCCGGAGGCATTTTCTTACCTTGCAAAAAAGACGGAATCAGCTTGGGTGTTGGCAGGACTTCCAGTGGACATCCATCCACCATTCACGGTGACCACCGAAAAAGTGTACCTGTTAAAACCATTCGATTATCCGACCGCAGTCCCTCGGCAATTTCCGTAGCCGCCGGCAGCAGCAGCAGCAGTCACGGCCGTCATTCCTAGAGAGAGGAAGGGAGGGCGGCAGTTATGACCACTACATTATCACGGACCCTTCCCCCACTACCTCCTTCAACCTCTTTTCACCTCTCTTCTCTTTCTCCCTTTTCGAGGGACTGCAGATTTTATTATTAAATAAAAAAAACCCCGAATAATTCGTATTTGGCGCTAGGAACCAGAAGAATAGCCCCAAGAGATTGTTTTCTTTTAATTATTAGCAAACATTCATCACTGGCCATTACGACTACTAATACTAATATTTCGGTTTCGTATACTTATGAACTGAAAGTAGCAGATCGTTCCAATTATTATTCAAGCCAGCAGGTCAGCTAAAAAAAATGCTCAAAGACAAGCTGAATACCTTTATCTTTTTCCCCTCTCCCCGAAATTTTAATGACCACTTTAAGTATTCCAACTACCGTCGTTGAAAGTGATAATGAGTTTGAGTTTTAAAAATCGCCAAAGGAATTATTCATGAAAAATAAAAACCAAGATAGCTCAAAGACATTTAGTTTTTAGTTAGACCACTACCAGGCCATCATGTCCACTGGCATTGGTGAATAAAAATAAAGCAATAATTACTTAAACGTTTTTACTTCTTTTTTTTTTTTTCTTTTTTTTTCACCTTCCTGTCGTTTAATGTACTTACTTAACTTACTACGTTTTATTTCTGAATGAATGGACTGGGTAAAAAATAATCGCCCCAACTAATGTGTATTTGGGAAAGGGAACATCGAAAACATCCCAGGAACACTTATTATGCATCGATATATTTATTAACTGATAACGTCCACTAGAAATACATTACTACTTATTTAAACTTACAACTACTATTGCTACTACTACGCTTCAAGTATTTATGAATGAAATGTTCTCCTTTCCATTCATTAAGCAAATGGGGTACAGCGAGGTGTCAAAATTGTTGGAAGACACCTTTGTTAGTGTGTAGCTTTGATGTAAGCACTTGTGTAGCGGTACAGTTATTTTTTAGATAGATTGGAAAAGCCAGGGACAACACACAAGATCCTGTTATATTTTATATTCATTCGTATTTATAATTGTAACAGCAGTGCAACTAGATTTTTTTTTTTACTTTTTTTTTGTAGAGGTCAGCTTTAAACATTGCTGAAATAACTTTGAATTTTCATAGCTGCTTGCTTCTACGATTTTACACCAATAACTGATTTTTACTTTTTTTTTCTTTTTAGCAAAGTTGATTTAAGTTTCTCATCATGTTCTGTAGTGGAGGAATAAAAAAAGAACGTTTCACTTATTAAAAAAATGTGGTGTGTGCCGTGTACTGATTAATTGACACACACACACACACACACACACACACACACACACACACACACACACACACACACACACACACACACACACACACACACACACACACAGAGTATACAAGCTTAGCAAATCATATATATTACCGTAAAACATCACATTCTTACAAACTATGATTAATCTGTACACCTACATACGTTTGTGTGTGTGTAATAATCTATCTTAGGCTTCTATCTATCTATCTATCTATCTATCTATCTAAGAAATGAATGAATAAAGAGTGAGTTAAAGGTGAGTGATTGATTTATTGCTCAGCGACAACTGATGTGTATAATTCATTCATTTATTTATTCATGTTGTTAAAGATTAAACAACAACAACAGCAACAACAAAAGTGGAATTTAATTTTCTGATAATTAAGATATGAATTACTTATGAATCAAATTAATGGGAATATTTTCCTGAGACACCCGAGTAAATATTAATTCTCATTCACATACAGAACAATAAAAATTCATTAACGAACCGTAATCTATATATAATCAATCAATTGATCTCTGTGGGAACGAATCTATCGTTTACATGTGTCTTTAAATAAATAAACACAGAGTAAACGTACACACATACACTCAACGGTAAACAATATACTTATCTTTTTTCCCAGTTCTTTTAATCAATATTTATTTACACATTGTGGTAAGCAATTAATTGTTTTCACAAGAGATTAACAGTCGTTCCCGGAAAAAGTTTTAAAATTCAGAATTCTAAAGCAGTCAGGTATTTTCTCTGGGGCTACATACTCTTTCAACAACATTAGATGTCAATTGTATACGACAACTTAATTTAATTTGATTTAATCTATCTATCTATCACAATTTTTTTGAATATCTATTTTACAAACGATTCATTTATCTATAGAGAGCAAACATTTCAGAAAAATGGTCAACAGGCTAATCCCATTAGAAACTATATAGTGAACTTGATATCACAAAGTTCTTTAAAGTTTAACTCTCTCTCTCTCTCTCTCTCTCTCTCTCTCTCTCTCTCTCTCTCTCTCTCTCTCATATATATATATATATATATATATATGAAGGGGTATTCCACGCTCTCTAGATCTCAAGAACAGGAGCCACACCATCAAATGCAATTTAGTGTCATACCCAATTCACCCCTTTTTGGGGAATGGGGGGGGGTCTTACCTCTATGCAGAGGATTTAGTCAATATATTCTATCAGGTGATCACACATTCATACTTTTTTTTAGGAATTCAATGATATACTTCTGCTTTTATATCAGTTGCCATTTTGTCAGATTGCTATTCAGCTTCTCTATAAAACAAGGCAAAAGAAATTATAGATTATTGGTGAGAATATTCAACTTCTGCTGCCATACCACCAACATCTCATCATTTCAGAGCAACCCTTTTTGACCACCCTATCCAAGCTCTTGTAAATTGCAGGCAAAAATACATACTCAATGTTAGTGACTATGTAGAAAAATGTTGTAAATTGACCCCCGACCTGGCTGGGCTGTCAAAACAGGAAATGCATCTGTGTAAATAACAGATGCATCTGGTCGAAGAATATCAGAATATAACCTTGACCGTGGACGGGTTGAATGAGTGCAATTTGTGATGCCCACAAGAAGAAGGTGGGCGTTTAACTATTATATAACTCAGTGCACAGTTGCAGACAAGATGTGGTAGGGAAAGCCAGCACCCAGCAGAGTGGGCCCTCAGGCCCCCAATTGAGCAGTTGCAGTTGGAGAGAAGATGCTGGATTGAGGAACATGTCCCAGAGAGGCTGGGCCCCCAAGCCCCCGGTTGAGCAGCCCAGGAGAACGGGAAAGAAACGCTGATGGCCATAAGAGTGGGGGTCAATATGTTGCAGTTCTGTTCGGTCTCCAACTTCCTCTCACACACAACCCTTTCAAATAAAGTGAGAGGTATATTTTTCTAAAGAACTGTGTCGCTCGTCTTTATTGTGCCGTTGTGTTCTGCATGCATCTGCATATGAGTATACAACAAAAATATAGTTTTGTTGCGGAAAACTTGCTCTATTTATTTTATACTATTTTAGTATCTGTGGAAATATAAGTGCCTGAGTGTTCACCAATGATCCAGGAGACTGAGGTTCAATCCCAGGTTGTCATATCAAAGACTTAAAAATGATACTTAATACTTCCTTCCTTACCACTCAACATTATAAGGTACAGATCAAGGGTAAGTGGAACAATCAAGGGAAAGGAGTAGCACCCTCTCCTTCACCTCAGTGTAGTAGCTATTGAAAAAGGAGCCTTCAGGTTGCCTTTAACAACTGTTGGCCAACTTACAATTTATTACATGTATATCAAATGTTTAAAAAATAGATTATAGTTCAGTGGACATTGAGGCTTCTCTAACCACTGTCAGTTATCCACCTAAGAGAAGGAAAAATCAGATATTCAATTCCTACTTCTCAAGGATCCAACCATATTCAGAGATCATGACTACATTTGGTATGAAAATCATATATGCACATGATGAATTTGAGTTAAAAAATTAATTGGCAAGTGGGTAGAGTGTTTGCCTGGGAGACCAGGGTTCAATCCCAGGTTGAGTCATACCAAAGTCTCAAAAAATGGTATTGGATACTTTCTTGCATAACACTCAGCATTATAAGGTACATACCAAGGGTAAACTGGAGCAATCCATGGAAAGGAGTAGCATGCTTCTCTACATCTCAGTGTAGTAGCTACTGAAAAGGGAGACTTTGCGTTGCCCTTGGCTATGGTTACTGTTGTGTTCTGGTTAGTGAACGCTTGTAATATTAAATAAAGGACAAACCATGATATGAGAGGAAATAGAGATATATTCTCAGGAAAAAGTATATACAATAGAGAGACTATTAGTAGACAAGAACATAGGATTAGTGAATACAGAATAAAGATATAGTCCAACGATAGTGTTGGCTTCTGATATTACAGTAGCAAGTAAGGTGATCTAGTGCAATCTCTAGTCTCCAACACTCTAATACTATTCCTATAAGAAGCTGCTCTTCACCTTCTAGTCTGCACTGGTATTAGTAGCTACTGCTATATATGGCAGATGGACTATATAGTTCATTGTGTGGGAAAAGGTGGGTGATATCCAACAGTTACCAACTTTACAACTTTTAGTTTATATATATTAAGGTCAGTTAAAGACGTTCGGATATCAGAAAATGAGTTTCATTCAACAAAAGAATATACTATATCTCCAGTGCATTTTTGCCGCTTCTCTTAATAAATGTTCTTTCAGGTATGTGCATGTTGTTGGTATGGTGGGGAGATTTGTATCTGACTTTTTCTTCTTAACCCATTCCCTTGTTATCTTTTTTTCTTCTTACCCTATTCCTTTGTTATTTTATTTGTTGGAATTAAAGAACAGAAGGAAAAAGACAAGGATACCTTTTGACTCAAATTTTATTTTTGCAGTTTACAGTCTTTATGCAGTGAGGAATGTTTTTCTGAACCAGAAGAAAGAGTCATGCTCCCCTAGACAAGGCATTTGAAGGACATCATGGAATTCTCAGAGGCTGCTACTTGCAGGAGACACAACACACTGCTAAGTTTAGAACTTAACAAGCTCGTGTGCTCTCTCCTAGCAACCTAGAGAAAAAAGTGCATCCATTTAAGTCAAGGTGATAAAAACTTCTGAGGAAGAGTTTCTCTTTGGTGGCAGAAAGCACCTCTTTTTAGGCATGTGCTGATTTCATTTCCTGTCAGAGGCCTCCAGGGAATCTGTTACTTTTGCATTTATTCATTTTTTATGCTATTGTCTTTTTTAAAATTTCTTTTTAATCCCCATTGCCTTTTAAAAACTATTTTAAGAACTTTCTAAAACAACTTTTTTTTCCACAAAATCTTTACTCCTGAAAATGACTGAAGGTTGAAACTAGTTGAGAACAAAGAAAAAATGAATTACATAAAAAATAAACCTATTTGTCTTATACCTTTTGTTAATTTTTTAATGACAGAAACAAGACAAAGAAAAAGAATTCAGTATTCCCAGGAAACAGTACTCAACATTGCTATCTCAGAGAGCCAAAGCACAACAAACCCAATGCTTGAGGAAACAGAGCTCTTTGCAGTGAGACTCCACAGAAAAAGAACTAGCCAAATTGTTTGATATGAATCCCATGTATGGTACCTATGAATGTACATAAAAGATAAACTGATTCCAACAAAGTTCAAGGTTGAACTGGACCCCTTCAATTAGTAACTATGATGAAGATTTTCCATCAATCAAGTACAAAAAAATCAATTTGCTCAGTCAGCTGGGGCTGTAGAATACACAGACTGCTTCTCTGCGGAGGGGTAAGACCCCTCCCAACGAGTGTCCTGGATATGATACTAAACAATCTGAGGGTGAGGTTCCAGCAGTGCTGGAGCTTTGGGGAATGTGGAGTACCCCTTCATTGCCATCGCTCCCAGGTCCACTTTGGCCTGGAGTGGTAGCACCTGATAAGGGTCTTATCTATGGGTGAAATAGAACTAAACTGTGCTTCTTTCACTATATTGATTTTTGGATTTAAACTGCGTATTTATGCTAAACTGAATTGTTTAAAATAGAACTGTTTTGACATTGGAACTGCGTACTAGTGCTGAACTGAATTGCTCGAAATAGATCTGTTTTTGATGTCTAAACTGTGTACTTATGCTGAACTGAATTATCTGAAATAAAACTGTTTGACATTTAACTCTGTGTATTGCCCAGTCAGCTGGGGCTGTAGAATACACTGACTGCACCTCTGCAGAGGGGTAAGCCCCCCCCCAATGAGTGTCCTGGATATGACACAAAACAATCTGATGGTGAGGTTCCAGCAATGCTGGAGCTTTGGGGAATGCGGAGTACCCCTTCATTACCATTGCTCCCAGGTCCACTCTGGCCCGGAGTGGTAGCACCTGATAAGGGTCCTATCAATGGGTTAAATAGAATTAACAGCATACTTATGCTAAAATGAATTGTTTGAGTAAAACTGAATAGTTAGAAATAGAAATGACTTTTACAATTAAACCGTACTTACATTTAAACTGCGTGCTTATACTTAACTGGATTATTTGAAATAGAACTGTTTTTTGACATTAAAACTGTATTTACACTTAACTGAATTGTTACATACAACTGCTTGAATTGTTCGAAATGGAAATGTTTTTGACCATTAAACTGTGTACTTATACTAAACTGAATTGTTTTAAATAGAACAGATTATTTACATAAAAATGGATTTGGCGTTAAATAATCTACAAATGTTGGTATGCTATAAAACCCAACAAACCAAACCAAAACCAAAAAAATCAATGTTCTCATGAAAGACAAGTCCAGTCAGCTGGGGTTGTGGAATAGACAGACTTCATCTCTGCAGAGAATTAAAACTACCCCAACGAGTGTATAATATTAAACAATCTGATGGTGAGGCTCCAGTAATGCTGGAGCTTTGAGGAATGCAGAGTACCCCTTCATTGACATCACTCTCTAGTTCACTCTGACCTGGATTAGTAGCACCTGATAGGGACCAATATATGGGTCAAATTGAATTGTTTAACATTTAAACAGAGTGCAAATAAATGACTTATGCTAAATTGAATTGTTAGAAATAGAACTGTTAATCATTTAACTGTGTGTAACCAAAGGACTGATGTTTAATTGAATTGTTAGTGATACATAGCAATACTTGGCACCGTTTAACTTTGTTGACTTATGCTAAATTAAATTATTACTCTTTGATCATTTAAATTGAGTGTAAACAAATAACTTATGCGAAATTGAATCATTCGAAATAGAACTGTTTGATCCTTTAACTGTGTGTAAGCAAATGACTGATCTTTAATTGAATCATTAGTGATACATAGCAATACTAAGAACCATCTAACTTTGTTGACTTATGCTAAATTGAGTAGTTTGAAATAGAACGGTTTGGTCATGTAACTGTGTGTAAACAAATGAGTGATGTTTAATTAAATTGTTAGTGATACATAAGAATACTTAAAATCATTTAACTGAGTGCAAACAAATGATTAATAGTAAAGAATTATTCATATTAGGTAGAAATAAGTGAAATTATTTAACTGTCAGGAAAAAATGACCTCCCTCTCATTTAAAAATGTTATCTACAAAATGTGTTTAGGAATTATATATCTAACATCTATGTATGAAAAGGATTTGGCATTAAATAATCTACAAAAATTGATATGCCATAAAACCAAACCACACTAAACTTGATGATGAGGCTCTTGTAATGCTGGAGCCTTGTGGAATGCAGAGTTGTAGGAGGTGATATTGTGTTTTGATATTTAATTTCCATTTTGTAGTGGTATATTTAATTTGTTTTTATATGTGGTTGCATTGGTATTTCGTTGGTTGCATTGGTATTTCGTTGGGAGCATTGGTATTTCATTGGTTGTTATCCCCTCGCTAAATGTTGATGGAAAATAAAGGTGGTGGAGAAGAACGAAGACGTCGTTAGGTTTTGTATCAAGGTTTTAATGGCAGCATGAAGTAAAGGGGTTTATGCTAGTATGCTGCGAGCCTCATAGTAAAGAAAGAAGGTAGGAAGTTGTTAGAGTGTATCATCTAATTTGTTTTTAACTAGAATCCCTTGGTCTAGAAGAATAGACCGAAGGGATCCATAAACTAGATGGCTCTCCTCATAGTGGTTGATGCTGCTACTCTATTCTGGAACAGACATTAAGACGTCCATTTCCGTTGATGATTTCTGAGCGAGAGAGAGATTCGCGGGCTTTCTTCAAGTTTTGGTGCTGCTAGGAAATATGGTTCAGGCTGAATAGGACAAGTCATCCTGATTGGGTGAAAATGTTCGGCGACTTTAACAGTCAAATTAAATTACACACCAAACAAAAATTCAAGTTTCTTTCTGCTACAGAGTACCTTTCCATTGCCATCACTCTCAAGTCTGTTCTGACCCAGTGTGGTAGCACCAGATAGGGTCCTATCTATGAGTCAAATAAAACTGTCTGACATTTAAACTGAGTGCAAACAATGACTTATGCTAAATTGAATTGTTTGAAAGAGAACTGTTTAATCATTAAACCATGCTTAACTGAATTGTTTGTGATACATAGCAATACTTGGAACTATTTAACTTTGTTGGTTGGTTTGGTTTGGTTTCTTTGTTTAATGGCATATCAACCTTTGTAGGTTATTTAATGCCAAAGCCATTCTCCTAGAACAGTAGTGGTAATATTTAACCCATAGCTGGGAGGATAAGGGGGTTTATACCTTTCCCAAGGGTATTTGCCCAAAAGTGAATGTAATAGCGCGACTGGAGTACGAACTCGCTTATTACGATTCCGCAGTTCATCGCTTTAATGATTACACCATGAGGACCCCCGCTTAACTTTGTTGACTTAAATTTACAAATCATATATATCCAATATATATGTATAAACCAAATTTGGCAATTGATAATCTACACAGGTTGATATGCCATAAAACCAAACTAAACCAAACCAAAATATTGGTCATATGACCCAGACACATAAATCCTTCAAGGTTTTTTCCACTAAATCAGATCCTAACATAAGTGACTCTTATTTGTTAGATCAACCAGTGAATCAATCCACTTGGCTTTGGCACCAGCTGAGAAATAGATGCTTTAACCTCTGATAATTTTTGAACAAAGAGAAAAGTTAGATATTTATAAACTACATTTTTTTTAATGCTTTTATTTTAGAGGAAGCAAATTTTCTTCCTTGGAAGTATATTTGTATCTCTTATAGCTGACTGGAAAAGGTGAATTAGTTCTATTAGCCGTGGCTTTGAAAATATGAAGTATGTTCTAAAAAAACTGCAACATGTAAAGAGAACACAATAACAGCATTGGATAGAGCAATTTACCAGTTATAGAATATTATTTTATACCCAATCAGTGGGGCTTAGAATATTCTGACTCTCCTCTGCAGAGAGGTAGGACCACCTTAAAAATCAGTTCTGGTTTGGTTGGGTTTTATGGTATATCAACCATTGTTGGTTATTTAATGCCAAATTTTGTTTTTACATATAAATTAAATACGATTTGTAAACTATTTTGTAGATACACACTGTTAAATGATTAAACTGTTCTATTTCTAACAGTTCAATTTAGCATAAGTCAATAAAATTAAATGGTTGCAAGTATTGCTATGTATCACAAACAATTCAATTAAACATCATTAATTTGTTTGCCCACAGTAAAATGATGAAACAGTTCTACTTGTAATAATTCAATTTAGCATAAGTCATTTGTTTGCACTCAGTTTAAATGTCAAATAGTCTTATTTAACCCATAGATAGGACCCTATCAGATCCTATCACACCAGGCCAGAGTGGACCAAGGAGTGATAGCAATGAAGGGATACTGCACATTCTCCTAAGCCCTAGCATTACTGGAGCCTCACCATAAGATTGTTTAATATCATATCCAGGACACTCACTGCAGAAAAGCTGTTGGTGTATTCTATAGCCCCAGCAGACTGAGCTTCCAGTTATAGAGATCTGTTGGAGTATTCCTTCATTGACAGTACTCCCAGATCAACTTTGACCCAGAGTTTTAGTACCTGTTAAGGTCCCATCAATGTTTGTTGAAAATTGAAGAAACTACACAAAAAATGTAAATATAAACATTAACCCAGTCATCAGGGGCTTTAAAAGACACTGACTGCGTCACTGCAAAAGGATAATGATTGTCTTGAGTATAACACTTACGTTCTATTTAGTGAACGCTTGTAATATTAAATAAAGGACAAACCATGATATGAGAGGAAATAGAGATATATTCTCAGGAAAGAGTATATACAATAGAGAGACTATTAGTAGACAAGAACATAGAATTAGTGAATACAGAATAAAGATATAATCCAACGATAGTATTGGCTTCCGTTATTACGGTAGCAAGTAAGGTGATCTAGTTCGATCTCCAGTCTCCAACGCTCTAATACTATTCCAATTAGAAGTTGCTCTTCCCCTTCTAGTTTGCCTGGTATTAGTAGCTACTGCTATATATGGCAGATGGACTAGTTCATTGTGTTGAAAAAGGTGGGTGATCATATTTACCAACCCCTCCGCTCGGGCAGGATATGACACAAGGTCAATTTTGAAGCGGAGTTTAACAGGTTTGAATTCAGAGTTTTCCTTCTCCTAGACTAGTTGCCTCACCAAGGCTGAAGAACCTAGTCTGTCCTACTATTTACCCATAGCTGGAGGGAGAATAATTGGATTCATACCTTTCCCAAGGGTATTAGTGCTATGTGAAATGCAATCAGTCAGGTCCAGGATTTGAACTCGTGTCGCCATGTCCATATCCTGTGACGATAACCATTACACCACGGGCACCTCCAAAGGTGGGTGATACCCAACAAACTGCATCTTATGATTACTCTCCAGTCTTATAGCCTTTAGGGAATATGGAGTATCCCTTCATCGCTATTTTTCTCAGGTCCACTCTGACCCAGAGTGGTAGTTTGGTTGGTTTGTATGTTTGGTTTTGTTTTATGGCACATTAACCATTGTAGGTCATTAATGTCAAATCCAATTTTCTATATTTAAACAGTTCTATTTCAAATAATCCAGTTTAGCATAAGTACATAGTTTAAATGTCAAAAACAGTTCTCTTTCAAACAATTTAATTCAGCATATGTACACAGTTTAGTTCAATTTCTCCCATAGATATGTGGGCATTTCACTGGTTGTATAAAAAAACAAAAACAAACAGAGGATGGAAGGAAGAAACAGACAAACATGAATTTAGAACTGCAAATGCAGGAAGTTGAAGTTGGTACTTCAGCATTTGTTCATAGCTATTGTGAGAACTTTGCAAAAGCCTTACACAGCAACCAAAAATGCTGACTCATCTGGTCATTGTCTTCTTTCTCAGTGTCTTTGTTCTTGACTGTGTGAACTCACGTTCTGAGCTCTGAATGTCTGACCCTCCACTTCACAATTTCACTTCTAACTGACTACATCCTTCATCCTCTCTTCCAGTCTTGCAGGTTTTCATGGAGACAGTTCTCTCAAAGTAGACAAAGGGGACCCTCTAGACTCTGATGCTAGTCAAAGATGCCAAAGATAAGATCCCTTCTTTGGCCACCCATCCACAAACACACAGACCCACACATACATATCCATATATATATATATACACATACATACACACATTAATGCTTATTACCAAGCCACACCTAAATCCACTCTGACTTAGAGTGGTAGCACCTGTTAGGATCCCATCTATGGATCAAATAGATCTGTTACAAAATTATTTGAAAGTAAAGTTGGCAACTTTAGTCGAGGGTAACCTGAAGGCTCCCTTTTCAATAGCTACTACACTAGGGTGTAGGGGAGAGTGCTACTCTATTCCCTGAATTGCTCCACTTTACCCTTGATATGTACCTTATAATGCTGAGTGTTGAGCCAGAAGGTATCTAATACCATTTTCTGAGTCTTTGGTATGACTCAACCTGGGATTGAACCCCAGACTCCCAGGCCATTGGTGAACACTCTACCCACTAGACCAATAGGCATATAATTATGTATAAATTATTAGTATTTGATGGGAATACTTGATACCTTATAACAGTGTTCAAACAGAAGATTATTATCATTATTATGTTTTTAAAAATGCAATGTGAAAATGATTGCAAAGGTATGTTGGAAATATAGTTATGATTATAAATAAACATTTACAAATGAATCAAATTTCAGCATTAAATAGCCCATAAGGAATTGATATGCCATTAAGTGAACCAAAACCAAAACCAAACCAAATTAAACTAAAAAAAACAAACCAAATCAAATCAAACCAAACAAAGCCAAGCCAAGCCAAAATCAAAGTAAATCAAACCAAATTAAACTAAAAAACTAAACCAAGCCAAATTAAACAAAAATCATCATCATCATCATCATGTCGTGCCACTAGCATGGATGATCCTGACCCTCTCTCTACACTTTTCCCTATCGTTCATCGCCTCTGCCAGGTCTTCAGGGCTGGTCGTCCTACTCTTGCTCGGCCATATGTGGGGGTCCATAGGAGTACATCACTTATGAGCTCATCTCTGCTTCTCAGCAGTGTCCTGCATGTCTGGTTCGTCTAACTTGGATAGTTTTCATGATGGGAGGCAGGTGGCCGTATAGTTGGTGCTTTGTGGGGTGTTGCCGCCAGGACTTATTCAATATTGCTTGCAACATTCTTGTGTAATTGCCGTCTAGATTCTTCTCCAGCTGTTTTGTTAGCGTCCAAGTGGTGCATCCATACAGCAGTATAGACACGACCGCTGCCTGGAAGAAACTGCATTTCATTTTATCGGTCAGGTCTGATTTCCATATGATTGATAGCTTATCGATAGCTGTCCATGCCTTTGTTAGCCGCGTTTCGATGTCTTTTTCGGTTGATGAGACACTGTTTCCTAGGTAGGTGAATTTGTCTACCAGTTTCAGAGAAGTTCTGTCTAGTGTGGAGATGTCGCCTGCTTGATTAAAGCACATATATTCAGTTTTGTGTGCATTGACATGGAGGCCAATGCCTGTGGCAGCTCATTCCAAACTATGCAGTAGTGTTTCAGTTTGATTGGGTGTATTTGCCAGTATTGCTATGTCATCGGCATAGTTGGCGTCGGTAATTGTTTTTGCGGGGTACCTTCTGCTTCTTTTCTTTGTCAGCTCGAAGCCGTTTTCGCTGATTTTATTGATCGATGTTCTAAGCACGTAGTCTTGGCAGATGATAAAGAGGTATGGGGCTAGTATGTAGTTTGGTATGTAGTACTCCTGCTACAATGTCGAAGTATTCTGTGTCCCCATCCGGTGAACATACTTTCACTTTTGTGTTTTTGTAGAGAATTGTTATTTCTGCTATGGTTTCTTTTGGTAGGCCGTATGCTAGTAGGATTTGTTCCATTTTCCCTCTGTGAATGGAATCAAAGGCCTTGGTAAAGTTGACAAATAGTAATGTCACTTGAAGTTTTTTTGCCCGTACGCCTTCAAGGATTCTACGGATGGTCAATATTTGTGAGGTCGAGGATCTATTTCTTCAGAAGCCATTTTGGTTTTTCTTAAGGATGTCAATTTTGGGTTCTATGCGGTTTACGAAACCAAACCAAATTAAGCCAAACCAAACCAAAACAAATCAAATCAAACCAAACAATGGATGTTAACACAGTTTGGCTGGTAGTTATGTATTTTAGTATTAACAAAGTAACTGACAAGCCATGTTCAATATAACTCTTAATCCATGAAATGAAAAGCAACTCACTTACCATATCCATGCAAACTGAGTTATTTTGAGCTATTTTGAGGGGAAAATAAATTAACTCTGTTATATAAGCTGCACACAGACTACTTTTCATTGTGTCAAAGTGTCATTTTGTCAGTGTTGTCCCATGAAGAGATATACTTAAATATCTGCAGAAATATGAGGGTTGTACTCACTTTTGTGATACACTGTACATATAAATTTATAATATACATATAATATAATATACATGTAATATAAGTAAAGTTGGCGACTGTAGTCGAGGGTAACCCAAAGGTTCCCTTTTCGATAGCTACTACACCGAGGTGTAGGGGAGGGCGCTACTCCTTTCCCAACATATATAATATAATATGCATATAATATACATATAATCACTACCTTCTCCACTCTAGCTTTTGGGTGATTTTTGTTTGTTTGTTTGTATGTTTGTTTGTCCAGGTTTTATGGCATATCAACCTTTGTAGGTTATTTAATGCCAAATCCATTTTATACAAATAAACAGTTCTATTAAAAACAATTCAGTTTAGCAAAAATATAAAATTTAATTGTAAAAAAACATTTCTATCTCAAGCAATTCAGTTTAGTCAAACAGTTCTAATTCAAACAATTCAGTTTAACATAAGTACAGTTTCAATGTCAAAAACAGTTCCATCTTGAGCAATTCAGTTTAGCGTAAGTATGCAGTTTAAATGTCAAAACAGTTCTATTTCAAACAATTCAGTTTAGCATAAGTACACAGTTTAAATGAAGTATGCAGCTTAAATGTCGAAACAGTTCTATTTCAAACAATTCAGTTTAGTATAAGTACACAATTTAGTTCTATTCAACCCATAGATAGGACCCTATCAGCTGCTTCCAATCCAGGCCAGAGTGGACCAGGGAGAGATGGCAATGAAGAGGTACTCCACATTCTCCAAAGCTCTAGCATTACTGGAACCTCACCATCAGATTGTTTAGTGTCATAAATAGGACACTCGTTGGTGGGGGGTCTTACCCCTCTGCAGAGAAGCAGTCTGTGTATTCTACAAGCCCAGCCAACTAGGAAAGCTTTTGGGTTTAGACCAGGTGAAGGATTGAAAAAAACTGAAAGTAAAGCCGAAAATTTAATTATGATAATAATAATAATAATAATAAAAGGTACAAACAGATAATAGCCAGAAAGCCAAACTAATTTTAACAAGAAAGCCGACCTAGTGTTAACAAGAAAAAAAAACCGAGTCACCTCTTGGATTTTGCTGTATGAGTGAACGATTGAGTAAAACTAAAAGAAAATGAAAAGATAGACTAGTACTTGGATCTTGCCAGAGAGCTGAAAAAGCTGTAGAACATGAAGGTGACTGTCATACCAACTTTAGTTGGTATGCTTGGAACAGTCCCCTAAAGCTTGGAAAGAAAACTAGAAGAATTTGTGGTCAGAAGAACTGAGACCATTGAGATCATGGTACAATTAAGATCAGCTTGGATACTTAGAAGAGTCCTGGAGACCTTAGAAGATTTGCTGTCACTTAAACTCCAGTTTAAAAATCACCAGTTAAAACACTAGTTTTTTGTTCAAAACACCTTTCAATAATTATCAACATCTTCTAAAGTAGATAAAAACAAAGAAGAAAAATGTAGCCATGACATGGATAAACTACAAAAAAGGATAGAACATGATTCTGTGAATAAGGATAATAGAATATCTGAAAATATTCAAGATATCAAAACAAGTAGTAAACATCATCACAAGAGCTATGGAAAACTGGAGAGTAGTACTAGCTGCAGGAGGACAAACCCTTGTAGAGCTTCAAGTCCAAAGGAGCATTTTCCAGTATGATTCATTATCACCACTACTATTTGTAATGGCAGGGATGTCACAAAAATATACCATTGTTATAATAACAATAAAAGAAAATAAGAAACAACGGAAGGAATAGAACTACCCAATTAGAAAAATATCAGAGCACTTGGAGAAAAGAAAAATTAAAAATATCTGGGAATATTAGAAGCAGACACCATCAAACCAATGGAGATGTTAGCAAAAGGAGTATATCAGAAGAATGAGAAAACCTCTTGAACCCTAACCCTGCTGCAAAAATTTAATCAAATGACCTGTTTCCTTTCTACAATGCCCTGGACACAAGGCTTTATTCCCAAGAGATCTTATGATTTATTCACTGTCCACTTCTGAGATGGGTAACCACTTAATAGCAGTAGGTACTTTAAGCAAATGAAGTCCTGTATGCCAAATTAAGTAATGCTAAGGAAATGACAACAACCAATAGATACATTTAATCTCTGATTAATCATTTTTTGTTTAAGGGAGATATCATATTTTAATGCTATTTGAGACATCATATTTTAATGCTTTTTGAGACATCATATTTTAATGCTTTTTGAGACATCATATTTTAATGTTATTTGAGACATCATATTTCAATGCTTTTTGAGACATCATATTTTAATGCTTTTTGAGATATCATATTTTAATGCTATTTGAGACATCATATTTTAATGCTATTTGAGACATCATATTTTAATGCTTTTTGAGACATCATATTTTAATGCTTTTTGAGACATCATATTTTAATGCTATTTGAGACATCATATTTCAATGCTTTTTGAGACATCATATTTTAATGCTTTTTGAGATATCATATTTTAATGCTATTTGAGACATCATATTTTAATGCTTTTTGAGACATCATATTTTAATGCTATTTGAGACATCATATTTTAATGCTATTTATCACCGTTAATGTTCATAAAATCATGACACTCAGATACTTACTTGACTGCCACTCAGTAATTTTTTTTTCTCATTCAATTTTGAAGACTACACAGAGATTTTTTGTATGATACCAAAAGTGTGATACTCAAGTCTTTAAATTCAAAAAAACTATTTCAGTCATGAAGTCAGTCTAAATATCCAAAACAAAATACAGAACTCTCTCTATCACAAAATAAGCACTTTATATATATATATATATATATATAAGTCATTCTATAAATAAGATGAATTTTGCCTTAGGAGCTGGCAATATGAAGCACTGTTTACAGTTACACCTTTTTCAAGGGAATCAATGATAATAGGTTTTTTTATGTTCCAGACAACTGTCAGCATGACCTTCTTTACTGACTGCTGCACCAAGAATGCTTTCTTTATTAGAGAGTCAATGTATTTTTGCTCCCTGGACAGTCTTTTTGATCATGACTCAAAGTGGCAAACCCATGTTTAGCCCATTTGAAAAGATTTTTTTTTATTATAATATGCTTTTCCATACATGACATATTCTGTAAATTTCCACTGGATTGCACTTCTCAGCCACCAAAAAATTTGATGACAGACCTCTGTTCAAGGCTGGAGCACTTTATTTGATTTGGCACCATTTTGAATTGCTGCCAAACAAACATTTTCCTAAATTGAAATAATATTTGCTGTAAACCAATTTAAAACAATCCAGAGTCTACATTTATGAAAAAAAAAATTCATTTTGCTTTTATCTAAAAAATACTGCTTATTAAGTGAATGACCCATATATATATATATATATATATATATATATACATTGTGACAGATATCAGACAAGAACCCACCCATACTCTTATTAATATCATCTCTCTCTCTCTCTCTCTCTCTCTCTCTCTGTGGTTAGATAGCAGCAGAGACCAAATGAACTGAACTGTCAATACATTTAAAAGTCAGAAGACAGTTCTGATTGGATAAAACCAGCCAATCTAAGAATAAAGAAATTGCGGGAATACCAACTGATTTTGATTATGCAATGGTTTTTCATTTAAAGGACAGCTGCTGAAAGTGGATTGAAAGGATAAAACACACTTATGTGTTAGCGTTTACAAAAACCTGCCCATAAAATCAAGAAAAACTTTGAAGGGAAAGGAAAAGATGATTAAAGTCAACAGCAGAAGTGAAGTCATTCATGAGGAAAAGTGCAAAGATGATAAACTCATGAAGTAGACTCTTATGTGCACTGGAATGATGCTGGAAGAGAAACTCATGTACATAATTCTGGCTCTTATTTAGAAAAATAGCAAAAAAAGAATAAAGATGACTTATTCACTAGACTCCTTCGACCGACTCATAAAATATACTATTCTCTGCATTGGAATGATGGTAGAAGAGACACATATATACATAATTCTGGCTATTCTGGTGAGAAGAGTCAAAAAAAAAAGCAAGATAGCTAATTCATCAAACTCTTTTGCCCTCTGAACCTGAAACCAGCAAGAGAACATCACCTACAAGCAACTCAACGATATTATCTACTTCATGATCAATTTATAAAACCAAGTGAATATAAAGAAAAGAAAAAGAGAGAATAAAAAGATAAAAAGAGAGAGAGAAGAAAGAATAAATTAAAATGTAGATTTAAAATTCAACAATATGAACACCCTTTCCAACTAAGTACTCTATTTTTTCCCTTTGTAAAACCTATGTTTATTCAGTATCCTTTGATGTGACATTATTCAATTAGTTTACTTCCTTTTTTTTCTTTTCATTTCACCCCAAATCCTGTTGTTGTTGTTGTTGTTAATAAAGTTTTATCAATTCAATTTATCACAGTGTTTGTCACCTGAATGTTGCTTATTATGTGAATTGAGAAGGAAAACCAGAGAATGAGATACAACCTAAGTGTTCCATCTTTCTTATTTTATCTTATTTTCCTTTAATTGTCCAACAAAATAGTGTTACCATATATAGGGTCAAGGAGGCACAACTCCTGACCTTTCACCTACAATCTGTGACCAAATACATATACTCAATGTCTTGTTCTTAAAAACATGCTGTGGTAAGTAAATACAACTTATCATTTTCTTCAAAAATGAATAATTTTTATCACTTGAACAAATGAAGAAGTGTTACTATTTGCACTTATCAATATGTGAACATAACTTTCAAAACAAAATTTAACTGGGGAATGGAATTACCATGACTAGAAAATTTGGCAAATAGTTATGCATAACATACGGAAACATTGGACAGCTGTTTCAACCTTATTAGATCTCATCAGCAGTGTATACCATGATCTCCACCACTGAAGATCGAACCAGTGACCACAGATTACACAGCCGAAACTCTACAAGTGAGTCATCAGTCCATATCGTAAGTGTTCACCGGATTTTCTGGTCATGGTAATTCAGTTCACAATATAATTCCTCTACTTTAAAAAGAAAACATAAAATCCAACTGATTTGAAAAGCTTAGACTATTGAATCATAATAATTTCTATTTGAATCTTTAAATTACTTATGTTAATGTCATCATTCAAGAAGTAAGTAAAGTTGGTGACTGTAGAAATATAAATTATAAAATTACAGAAATGTATAAATAAAGTTTGTTTATTTCAAATAAATTGGAGAGGTTGGGGGAGATTAAAAAATTAATTAAGAGATTTTTATTGTTTATGCATTTTGGTATAAAATATTTTAACTAGTTTGATTTATATTTAATAGTAAAGGTGGCAACCTTAATCGAAGGTGACCAGAAGGCTCCCTTTTCAATAGCTATCACACAGAGGTGTAGGGGTGGATGCTACCTCATTCCCTGGATTGCTCGACCTAGGATTGAACTCCGGTCTCCCAGACCATTGGTGAACACTCTACCCACTATGGTCCTGGAGACTGGGGTTCAATCCCTGATCGAGTCATACCAAGACCTTAAAAATGGTACTTGATACCTCTTTGCTTAACACTCAGCATTATTAGGTACGTATAAAGGGTAAAGTGGAGCAATCCAGGGAAAGGAGTAGCGCTCACCCCTACACCATTGTGTCATAGCTATTGAAAAGGAAGCCTTCTGGTTGCCCTCGACTACAGTCACCAACTTTACTTACAGAGGGGGTGTCCTCATGGTGTAATAGTTAAAGCGATGGGCTGTGGAATTGTTGTAAGCGAGTTCGTACTCCAATCGCACAATTACATTTACTTTCGGACAAATACCCTTGGAAAAGGTATGAACCCCCTTATCCTCCCAGCTATGGGTTAAATAGTACCACTATTGTTCTTCTTGGAGAATGGCTTCAGCATGAAATAACCTACAAAGGTTGATATGCCATTAAACAAAGAAACCAAACTTTTATTTACAGAATTCTGATAATATTTGTTACTGCCTCCCACCAGACAGGACTTGACACAAGGCCAAAAGCCCGAAGGTCGATCAAAGTGGGGATAAAGGGGAGGGGAAGGTCGGGAACAAGCCAAGACTCAAACCCTGCTAGTCATTGACCCACTAAGTGCAATGTGGATCTAATGAGTCAAGCCGTATCACGGACCAAAATCTAGGTCCGGGCACGTATGCCAGAATATAGCTTGAACTAGACCGTGAGGTCTAGTGCTATACAAGGCGTGCATAAGGATCTGAAAAGCAGCTTGCCCACCCGAAGGTTGCCCAGCCGAAGCTGGGGGCCTATTCGGCCCCGAGTCTGCTCTTGGTTTCGATCGCCCATCCGGCACAAATGCCAGATAGCCCAACCAAAAGGCCGAGAAATGATTTACAGAATTCTGATAATCAGTAATAAATTCAACTGAAATAAAAAGATATTTACTGTGAGCAAAAAATGTTGATAAACACTATGCATATTGGCCTACTTTTTGTTCTCACCAAATTAGTAGGAGCTGAATGCTGTGTATACTGGCTTTCTATAATCTTTACCCACATGTATTCCATATTTTGCTGGGAAGTGTCATATCATTTTATTATGGAGAGAGATTATGGTAAATTGAATCTTACATATCAGAGTTACTGATTTTCAAAATCTGGTTAAACTTTCAAGTATTGATTATAATAAGTCTGAAGTCACTGAGTTTCCCTAAAGAGCTGTATGATACAATTGAAAGGAATGATACATTAAACTAAATAAAGATATTTTGAATTTTGTTCTGATTAATTTTTATATGGTTAATAATGCAAACCTTGCTCGTTAAGAATACATACTGCTGTATACATATTTAGTTTGGTTTCTTTTTTAATAGCATATGAACCTTTCTGGGTGATTTAATGCCAAAGTCATCCTTGTAGAAGAACAGTAATAGCACTTTTTAACCCATCAAGTCAAGTTAAGTTGGCAATCGTAGTCAAGGACAACTTGAAGGCTCCCTTTTCAATAGCTACTACACCAAGGTGTAGAGGAGGGCATTATTCCATTTTCTTGATTGCTACTCCACTTTACGCTTGATTCATACCTTATAATGCTGAGTATTAAGCAAGGCACTATTTTTGGAGTCTTTGATATGACTCGACCTGGGATTGAACCCCGGTCTCCTGAACCATTGGTGAACACTCTACCCATTAGCCCAATAGCCTGGTTTAACCCATAGCTGGAACGAATTGGGAGTTATCACCTTATCAAATGTATTAGTCCAAAAGGAACATAATAGCATGTCTAGAGTTTGAACTCACTTACTATGATGCCACAGTTCAGCACATTAGCCACTATGCTACAGGGACTCTCCCTATATATATATATATATATATATATATATATATATATATATATATATGAATGATGCTTCAAACAATATATAAGGAAATCAATGGTCTTTTAATTTTAGAATAAACAACAATAGATACAGAATTCTCTGTGTCTGCAGTGGTAGCACCTGAGAGGGTCCTATCTATGGATCAAGTTTGTTTGAAATAGAACTGTTTTGACATTTAAATTGTATAGTTATGCTAAACTGAATTGTTTGAAATAGAACTGTTTCTACTTCTAACTTTGTGTAAATAAAAAACTGATGTTTAATTGAATTGTTAGTGATACATAGCAATACTTGAAACCATCTAACTTTGTTGACTAAACTGAATAGCTTAAAATAGAAGTGTTTTCACATTTAAACTGTGTACTTATGCTAAACTGAATTTTTGGAAACTATTTGGAACTATTTATATGTATAAAAATGGATTTGGTATTAAATAATCTACGATGGTTGATATGCTATAAAACCAAACCAAACCAAACTAAACCAAAGAATTCTCCGTGTGAATCTCTGTCCTCTCAGACAGTTTGTTGAATATGCCCTGTACTACTGCAGAAGGATAAGACATCCTTAATGAGTGTCCTGTGTATGACACTAAACTGCATCTGATGGTGTGAATCCATTCCTGAAGCTTTGGAGAATGTGTAGTACCACTTCATTACTGTTGATCCTATCTATTGCAAACTGGTATGACTTCTCTGGGTCAGAGTGGACCTGGAAGGCATAATCACATACTCCCAAAAGCTACAGAACTGTAGCCTCATAATCAGATGAATTTTTGTGTAATACTGAGGACATCTCTATTTTTGGTGGGGAGGGATCTAACTCCTATGAAGGAAATACACTCAGCATATTATAAGCTCCAGCAACAAGGCTATTCCATGAGTGAATATGATCACGATGTTTCACAGAATCATTGTATAATAGTAATAAGTCCACATCTTTAAAATAAAATCTGAGGTGTACAGTGACTGAAATTTTGTGATAAAAGCAATTAATGCATGGATCAGCATATATCAGTAACGTCATCATCTCCAAAACGATGTATAAAATATCATCACTGCTCCAATAATCTGGTTTGATCATCAAGTCCTTATACATGGAGAGTGTCTTGGCCAGGAATTGCCTGATGGAGCCTATCATTCTCCAGATCCACAACTGGTTTGAATTCAGAGCTTTCCTTACCCTAGACTGGTTACCATATCAAGGTTAAAGAGTGCAGTTTGTCCTACTATTTACCCATTGTTCAAGGGAGAATAGTTGGGTTCATGCCTTTCTCAAGTTCATTAGTGCTTTGTTTGAAGTGTGCAGAGGCTAAAACATTGCAATAAAGATGAATAAATGTGTAACTTGGTCTGGGAAATTCAAACAAAAAAGCTACAATTCTTTTCAAGTTGAAAAAATATGCAAATTTTTATTTGCCAAGTAAAGATATCGTCACCAATGCAAATATCACCATTTGTAACCTTGACTCAGGACAGATGCAAATCAGACTTTTTTTAAAAAAAAGTTCTTTCAAAAGTCAAACGATATCTTTTTCATTGTATTGTCCACAGATCAGATCATCCTCCCCCTCAATAGAGTCACATTGTTGGGATAAAAATCTGATACAGCTGTGATGTTTACTTTCTAAACAGACTGTCAAAAAGCTGAGAAAAATTTGCATATACTTAACAATGACCAACTCAATAAGAATAAAAGCAAGAAATGAATAAGTATTTCATCAATGTAGAATTGACAAAAATTCCAGCTCCTCTGGATTTCTTATATGAAGTGCATTCATTGTTAATTTTTTACCTATTACCTCTGGGGGTGTCCTCATGGTGTAATGGTTAAAGCGGAATTATAGTACGTGAGTTCATACTCCAGTCGTGCTATTACGTTGACTTTCAGGCAAATACCCTTGGGAAAGGTATGAACCCCCTTATCTTCCTAGCTATGGGTTAAATAGCACCACTACTGTTCTTCTAGGAGAATGGCTTTGGCATTAAATAACCTAAATAGGTTGATATGCCATTTAACAAAGAAACCAAACCAAACCTATTACTTCTGTCCCAAAATAGTTAATAGATTAAGTATAAAAAGTTAATATATAACAATAAAAACTATAAAATTTACTTACCAATTTTTATGTGTCAATTCTTTCATTTATACTATATAGTAATTTACTAAGCTTTTTGCTTAGACGTGGCACAAGGCCATATAAATGAGGCATTCATTGAGACTCAAACTCATTCATGTAGGTTTGCTAGTCTAGCTTGCTAAATATTACATCATCCTGGGGACCCATACTATATATATATATATATATATATATATATATATATATATATATAAGTATATATATATATATATATATATATAGCATTGAGCACTTTTTTAATCTTGTCTCATTTGCATTTATCCTTTTACGTTTTATATATATAAATATATATATATATATATAAAGCTCAATGCTAAAACTGCAGAGTTGGTATAAAACCAAGAAAAATATCAAATTATGAACAAAAGATGTCCATTACTTTGAGTTTTATATTGCATATACAATCACCAAATGGAAAAGTGTCATTCACAAAATTCTAGAAGAAGTCAGAGTCAAAAGAGTCTTGGATGTGTTAACCCTTTTCAGTTTGTGCTCTGGCATTTGTATTCTTGGAACCCATCTTGCCAGACAGTTTGCTCATCCCCAAGATCTCAGTTAAAAAGGTTCTGCTATGGGTCTTCTTTCTGAGAATGAGACATGGTGAATATATATATATATATATATATATAAACAGAATAATAATACATGAACACACACACACAAACACACCCACACACACACACACATATATATATATATATATATATATATATATATATATATATATATATATATATATAATCTGTGGGCCCCTCAAGGTCACTGTCTGACTGCTGTGAATGTAGAGATGAATAGTCTCATGACCAAGCATTAAACCTTTTATGATCCATCAAAAACACCACAAACTGATCCTGCATACACTTCTTAATCCTACTGAAAAAAACATAAATCAGGTATGGGCAACCTTTTTTGAGAAGTGGGCCACATGAGGAGGCACGGCTCATCATCTACCATACCATATGAGGAATGGCTCATCATCAGGTGGACCACATGAGACATGGAGCATCATCAGGTGGACCACATGAGACATGGTGCATCATCAGGTGGATTACATGAGACATAGCACATCATCAGGTGGACCACATGAGACATGGTGCATCATCAAGTGGACCACATGAGACATGGCGCATCATCAAGTGGCTTGCACTACAAAAAAATTCCTGGCAATTTCTTGTTGTAAGTACCTCAACCATTTTCACATCAGATGACCATACATGTAAGCATCTGCCTTAGAAATAAGGAAGAGTTGATTTCTTTTTCATTTAAGAAAAAAGATCTTTTCTATAAAAAAAATGGAAGTCTTGGTATCATATTATTACTGATATTAATGTGATTAACACATACTGCTACCATCATTGGCCTAGTTGTTAGAGTGTTCGCCAATGGTCCAGGAGACCTGGGTTCAATCCCAGGTCGAGTCATACCAAAGACTCAAAAAATGGTACTTGATACCTCCTTGCTTAACAACCAGCATTATAAGGTATGGATCAAGGGTAAAGTGGAGCAATCCAGGGAAAGGAGTAGCGCCCTCTCCTACACCTTGGTGTAGTAGCTATCGAAAAGGAGCCTTCGGGTCACCCTTGACTAAGGGGAGATAACTTTACTTTTACTTTTACTGCTACCATCATATCTTACAGAATATTTGAAAGAAAAAAATTTGTATTTGAAAAATCAATTTATTCAATATGAATATGTTCCGTTTTTTAAAGAGAAAAAATGTTCATAATCTGTGAATCAAAATGTTATTAAAACAAATTTTCTTTAAATTAAAAAAGCTTGATGGCAACTACACACGAAGGCTGCGAGCAATGGTGAACAAGTCATGGAGGCAGCACCCAACAAAGCAGCAGCTGTACAACCACCAACCACCCATCATGAAAACTATCAAAGTTAGACAAACCAGACATGCGGTACACTGCTGGAGAAGTAGCTCATAAGTGATGTAATCCTGTGGACCCCTTCACATGGATGAGCAAAAAAGCAGGACCACCAGCTAGAACCTACATACAGCAGTTCGGTGTCAATACGGGATGTAACTCTGAAGACCTGCTGGAAGCAATGGATGATTGGGAGGAGTGGTGAGAGAGAGTCAGGGATATCCGTGCTGATGGCGCGGCGTGATGACGATGATGACTGGTGCATATTTAACAATATGACTTATTAAATAATTTCATTTGTTTGGTTTGGTTTGGTGTGGTTTCTTTGTTTAATGGCATATCAACCTTTGTAGGCTATTTAATACCAAAGCCATTCTCCTAGAAAAACAGTAGTGGTACTATCTAACCCATAGCTTGGAGGATAAGAGGGTTCATACCTTTCCTAAGGGTATTTGCCTGAAAGTCAACGTAATAGCACGACTGGAGTATGAACTCACGTACTATAATTCCGCTTTAACCATTACACCACGAGGACACCCCCAGAAGTAATAGGTAAAAAATTAACAATGAATGCACTTCATATAAGAAACCCATAGCTTGGAGGATAAGGGGGTTCATACCTTTCCCAAAGGTATTTGCCCGAAAGTAAACGTAATAGTGTGACTGGAGTACGAACTCACTTACTACGATTCCGCAGTCCATCGCAATTTCATTTGTCACTTTAAAATTGAAAGGTATCATTAATATATGAATACAGGCGCCTCTGGTGGTGTAATGGTTAGCAAGCTCAACTAGCAAACCTACACAAGTGAGTTTGAGTCTCATTGGGTGCCCCTTTCATATGGCCTTGTGCCACATCTAAGCAAAAAGCTTAGTAAATTTCCATTAATATATGAATACATCATAAAAGTAGTAAGATTGGTTTCTTATTCTAATTCTAATGTTATTTTTCTTGTAAAATTAGGAAGGCTATTCATAAATCATTGCAGAGCACAGTTTGCTCATGACTGTTATAAATCTTTAAGTTGGCGACCGTTGTCGAGGGTGACCCAAAGTCTCCCTTTTTGATAGCTACTACACCAAGATGTAGGGGAGGGCTCTACGCCTTTCCCTGGGTTACTCCACTTTACCCTTGATTCTTACCTTATAATGCTGAGTGTTAAGCAAGGTAGCATCAAGTACCATTTTTTGAGTCTTTGGTATGACTCGACCTGGGATTGAACCCAGTTCTCTCGGGCCATTGGCGAACACTCAAACCATTATGCCAACGTCTGGTAAATGATAGCCCAAATTTTATGTTTACCCTGTTCTACCAGCCTCAATGCATCTTTTATGCATTGTGTTTTCCTCACCCAGTTCAACAGACAGAGACAGATAGCTATCAAAACATATCCTTTTGGGATTAAGTCACTTCACCTCGCACATATACATGAAAGACCACCCACAACAGGTGTTCTTGAACAATTACAGAGGACTCAAAAATTATAAAATTGACATTCAACACCTTGATTTTGTTGTAAGCCCTATTCCACCACCACCACCAAAAAAAATGTCTTGTATATTTCTGGAGATAAAACTCACCCGATTTGGTCATTTTATTGTTGTTTCTTACTATTTCTTCAACCCCTTCCTTCAAGTAGGTAGTACAATATTCTTAGTTAAGTCAGTCTCTCCTCTTCTACCTACTCTCTTTTTTTTTTCTCCCTTGCATTACCATACATAAATATAACATAAATAAATTAGAATGACATCTACTGGGTAGTTTTTGTAGCCTAATCACTGAGACATAGTTCAAAAAGTCTTTTAAGGTTGGTTGGTTGGTTGGTTGGTTTTACTCTTGTTGGATTATTTCATGCTAAAGTCAATGTAAGAATTATGTTATTAATTACATGTAGTGAAAAATGTATTTGTCTAACCCCTCCACCATGGGTATGATGCAACACAATGTCAGTTTTTTAAAGCAGAGTACAGCTGGTCTGAATTCAGAGCTTTCCTTCTCCTAGACTGGTTACTGTATCAAGGCTAAAGTGCCCAAGCTGTCCTATTATTTTACCCACAGTTTGATTAAGAAGAGGTGGATTCATGCCTTTCCCAAGAGCATTACTACAAACTAGAATGAAAACAGCCTTGTCCAGAATTTGAACTGAGCTTGTCAAGTCTATTCCCTATAATGATTAATATCCTGAGCATATAAAATATATCTTCACAATCATATTAAATAGGTAAATACTTAGTCATGATATAGCCCAGTCAGCAGGTGTTGTAGAATATACTGACTGGATCTCTGTAGAGGGGTACCCCCCCCCCAACAAGTGTCCTGGATATGTCACGAAACAATCTAATGGTGAGGCTCCAGTAATGTTGCAGCTTTAGGGAATGCAGAGTACCCCTTTACTGCTATTGCTCCCAGGTCCACTCTGGCCAGGAGTGGTAGGATCTGATAGGGTCCTATCTATGAGTCAAATAGAACTGTTTGACATCTAAACTGAGGGCAAACAAACGACTTATGCTAAATTGAATTATCTAAAATAGAACAGTTTGATAATTTAATTGTGTGTAAACAAATGACTAATGTTTAATTGAATTGTTACATAACAATACTATTTAACTTTATTTACTTATGCTAAATTGAATTGTTAGGAATAGAACTGTTTGATCATTTAATTGTGTGTATCTACAAAATGTTTTTACAAATCAAATATTTAATATATATGTAAAAACAGGATTTAGCATTAAATAACCAACAATGATTGATATGCCATTAAACCAAACCAATCAATCAATCAATCAGTCATAATATCAATATTTTAACTGATAATGTAGTTCAAAATCACTTTAAACATTAACTCAAATATTTGTTGACACATAGATAATATCCTTAGTGCTATTACTCTAAACTAGAGTGGACTTTGGAGTAATGGCAATGAAGAAGTAACTTCACACTCCCCAAAGCTCCAGAAGTCAAGCCTCGTTAATGAAGGAAATTTAGCACCATAATGAGAACACAATCAATTCCAGTTAGAATCTTCACAAAAGTTTCACTGTGTTTATTAACTTCCATTTCCTCCCTCTCTCTCCCTTTTTTCATCATTCTCTCTTTCCTTTCACATCCTTTCTTCCATCAATCTCTTCCTCCTTTTTTCTTCATTCATTTCTTCTTTCCACTTTTTTCACTTTATCCATTCTATTTTTCTTCTTTCAGTTATTTTCTCCCTCAAATCATTTTCACTTCTTCCTCCATCTTTTTGCCTACCTTCCTTTCTTTCTTCTATTCTAACTTTCTTTCTTCACTTCATTTCTCATTCATATCTTCCTTCACTCCCTTCTTCCATCTTTTTCCTTCCTTCAATCCTTCCCTTCATCCATTCTACTTTTCTTCCTTCACTCCCTTCTTCCATCTTTTTCCTTACTTCAATCCTTCCCTTCATCCATTCTACTTTTCTTCCTTCACTCACTTTTTTCATTCATATCTTCTTTCCCTTCTTTCCAGTATCCTTTTTGCTTCATTCCTTTTCATTTTCCATTCTTTCTTCCTTCAATTCACCTATACTTCCTTTATTTCTACCCTTTCTTTTTTTTCTCCTTTTTTTTCACTCACTTCCTCCATCCTTTTTTCTTCATTCTTTCCTTTCTTTTTTTTTCTTTTACTTCATCCATTCTACCTTTTTCCTTCAATCCTTTGCTCCTTCATTATTTCCTTGACTTTTCCTCCATCTTTTTTCTTCATCCAGTCTACCTTTCTTTTTCACTCTCTTTTTCATTCATATATTAATTCACTTCCTTCTCCTTTTTTTTTCATTCCTTCCCACTTTTTTACTCTTTCTTCCTTCACTTCGTCCATTCTGCCTTTCTTCTTTCAGTGACTTTTTTTGCATATTTTCCTTTATTCCTTTCCTCCTTTTTTTTTCTTCATTCCTTTCTTCCTTCCCTTCTTTCTTCCTCATTTCAAAACTTGCCAGGAGTTTAATTTTTAATCCCTCTCCTTATGAAATGGACTGAGTATGTGATGAAGAGGATGGGAAAAAATACAATGGAAAGAAAAACAAGTCAAAAATGAATAATAATATCCCATCTTCATCTGAAATCTTTTATTGCGACATAGTTTGTTATGTAAGCGATATTTCTATTTCTTTCGGTTCTGTGCCAGGAGAAATTAAGTAAATATCAAAACGCTACTTCTTTAACCAATCAGCTTGAATTGGTCATGAAGAACTTGAGAAATATTTTCTAATCCCATGCTTATCAACTCAAGCCAGCGAGAAAAATTCTTGTCCAAGAATTTTACTTCCAGTCAAAGAAAAAGTATCTCCAGACATAGTATCAGGAGGCCTCTCAAGGAATTTGGCATTTCCAACAGAATTTTTCACAAGAAAGCCTCAACAAAGAATTGTCTGCTTCCAGTCAGTTGAAACCATTTTAGCTGGTTTTCTCTCATAAGATTTGAGCTTAGCAGTCTATCTGGTATAGACAACAACATACCAATTTGACTAGGGTATCATCAAGGCATGCTGACAGTACAAATTTCTTTGCCTCTTTCTCACTATTTGTCCCTATCAGTCATCACTCTTGGCAAGTCATCTAGATAGCATCCAGTGTCTACACAGAGCCGATAAATGTAAATTTTTGCTGGTTAGCCAACACTAGTGTGTAGGAGTCCATCGGAAAACATAACATATGAGTTTGTTCTTACTTTCCCAGGAGTGCCCAGCATGTCTTGTTTGTCTTGGGTGTTTTGTGAGATGGGAGGTAAGTGGCTGTATAACTGCTATTTTTTTGGGTGCTGCTTCCAGGATTTGTTTAAAATAATATGCAGCATTATTGTGTAGTTCTAGCTTTTTCTCCAGGAATTTTGTTTGAGTCCAAGTGGTGCAACCATACAATAGTATTAACAAAGCTACCGTTAGAAGAATTTCTGTTTTAAAAATACTATCAACAAAAAAACTATTGTATTTTGATTCATTCAAAATAATTTACTTGTCTTTGTTGTTACTTTTTTCACAATATTTTAATTGTTGTACTGTCAGTTGTATTTTAAAATGATGAACCTTAACTTTTTGAACTTGTAAGCCTGATATTTCAGGTATTTTATAATACAATGTAAGCCCAATATTTCAAATTTATGTTTGTTGTTTTAATGTTATATCAGCCAACTTGGGTTATTCAGTGCCAGATCTATCTTTCTAGAAGAACAGCAGTGGTACTATTTAACCCATAGCTAGGAGGATAAAGGGGTCCATACTTTTCCCAAGGGTATTTGTCTGAAAGTGAACGTAATAGCGCTATTAAAGTTTGAACTCACTTACAATGATTCTGCAGTCCAGTGCTTTAACCATTACACCATGAGGATACCTCCACTAATATTTCAAGCTCAGGGAAATGACATAAAAAAAGGCATAGTACAACAATCACTCATAGCCTTTCTTTTAATGGAATGATAGGATTGATTTAAATAAAGATGTCTGCACTTCAGAGAAAAGTTCGAATGTATGCTGTATTTGTTTTGAGAAAAATTTTCAATTCAGCTGTCAGGACCAAAAGGCTAAATTTTTAAACTTAAGATAAACTAAAAAAAGTTGTAATCCATTGAAAAACTTTAAAATCAGATGTAGCAGATCCTGTTTAGAATGATTGATTTTAATGGCATATCAACCCATAGCAATATTACCCTTGGGAAAGGTATGAATCCATTTATTCTCCCTCCAGCTATGGGTAAATAGTAGGGCAGACTGCGTTCTTCAGCCTTGGTGAGGCAACTGGTCTAGGAGAAGGAAAACTCTGAATTCAAACCAGTTAAACTCTGCTTAAAAATTAACCTTGTGTCATACCCTGTCCGAGCGGAGGTGTTGGGTAAATAGGATCAACCCATTTGGGTTTATTTTATGCCTTGAGGCTAGGTAACTGTGTTCATAGTATATTCATATTTACAGTTTTGTGTTGTTTCCTAAGAGGGTTTTTGGTCATGGTTATATGATATCGAATAGAGAGACGATTGTAGTGTAATGGTTATCAGCCTAAGGAAATGAACACAGAAAATCCTGGATGAAGCTGTTTACATTTCGCATAAAATTAATACACTTAGGAATGGTCGGAATCCAGTTATTCTCTCTCCAGCAATGGGTAAATAGAGTAGATTGAGTTCTTTAACCATAGTATGGGAACTGGTCTTGGAGAATGAAAACTCTGAATACAAACCTCTTAAACTCTTTAAAAACTGACCTTGTGTCACATCCTGCTCAAGCAGTGGCCAGTTAGTAAATACATATACATATTTACCAACCCCTCCACTCTGGCAGGATATGACACAAGGTCAATTTCTAAGCGGAGGACACATCAGCCGAAATGTCATGAATATAACAATAAAGATGAAGACAATAGTGCAAAAACCCTGAATGATAAAACTCAAGCTTTGTCTCAGAAATTCTGACAACAATCCCAACTAACTTTTTCAACACAAAACCCTTGTCATTTATTTTCCTGGAATTGCTTTTTGAGGGTTTTGGAAAGTTGATGGAATACCAAGCAGTTTTCGGCATTGCCCTCAACCATATATTCATGTATGGGAAAGCCTACACTGGAAAGTTTTACCTTGTATTCCATCTTGCACATGGCAGAGAGACTAGTTAAATTGAAGTTATAAATTTTTTTAAAAATTTGAATAAAGACATCCATAGTTGATCTAATTTATACTTTCAAAATCATTAATGGAGTTTTTAATTTTGGAAGACATTTTTGATTTTTCTCTTCAAACTGGAAATTTACTGTCAAGACAGATTTTAAAAATAGTTTATTAACCAAATGGATTTTTTTGCTGTTAGAGTAATATAGCTTTTTCCATCTGCCCCCCATCACATGTGGCACCTGCCACAAGGCCACTGCAAGCTAGCGAAAGTCACCCTTCTTCTTTGGATCGCAAGACTCAACTCTGACTTTTTTCAAAATCCCCAAAATCCTCCGCATGCACTTCCGGTGCATGACATCATTCACATCCACTGGTCAACTGGGATTTTTATTTTGACATCTGTGAACGACACATCCTCCCCACGCACGCGTCAACACCTGTGCTCATGTTTGCACCTAACTAACCCATGTGCTGAGCCGAAAGGTTCTTAGCCTAACTAAACACAAAGGCAAGATGTATAAAATGAAATCCCTCGGCCATTGTATTACACCAATTACAATTGGTATCAGTGTCACTGGCATGTTTTACTCCTTTTTCAGCTCTCTGGCAAGATCCAAGTATTTGTCTATCTTTTCACTTTCTTTCCTTGTTACATTTCAGTTCACTAAAACAGCAAAATCTACTCAATGACAAGTTCTTTTTTATTGTTAATTAACACTAAGTCTAGTCTTCAAATATATATTTATCTATTATTATTATATAATAGCTCTATCTCAGATATTGAGCACTCTCCAAATTATATCACACTTGGTTTGCCACAAACCCACCAAGTGAATTTGTGACAACCAACACTGTTGCAATATTAAGCTCCCAAACTGGTTGAGCACTCTTGCTGTATAAAATGGATCACATGGAACACTTCAACCTTGCATATTCCCTAAAGAATATACCTATACCAACCCATTCGGCATATAAGCTCCTACTCACTGAAAAAATAGAGAGCTTGATAAAAAGAAAGAGATGGAAGGCCCACTTCTTCTACAAAGGTATCAACAACAATGATACTATTAATAATTTCAACCTAAAATCAAAAAAATGTCCTCCAATATGCAAGGATATGCAAGCCTTTGAAAATCATCTAACGGATATGGTCAAAAACATTAAATTCATGAAACACCGAGATAATTTCCAGAAAGAAATCATAAATGACACTAAAAAAATACACAACTCAAAAAAAAAATATTTATATTTGCTGACAAAACAACCAATTTATATTCTACAAGTTTCACAAACTACAAAAAGCTAGCAACAAACAACGTAACACAAATATACAAAAAGCATGTGAAATCACAATGAACAATACAAATAAGGAAGCCAAAGAAATAACCACTAAATTAAACATAGACCACAAAATAAACCCCATAGCTGAGCAGTCAGCCTTTATAACAATCAAAGATCTCAAACCAAACTTCAAAACCAATCCAACATATTGATTAATTAATTCCTCAAAATCTGAAGTCGGAAAAATTAGTAAGCATATACTAGATAATATAAACACACAGCTCATGGATAAAATACAACTCAACAAGTGGAAGAACACCAAAGCCATCACCAACTGGTTTACGTCTATAACTAACAAGAACAACACAGCCTTCATCCAATTTGATATTACAGACTTCTACCCCTCCATCACCAAATACACACTTGACAGAGCTCTAGAATTAGCAGCCCAGCACGTACTCGTCTCTCAATATGATATTAGGATCATCAAGCACTGCCACAAATTGCTCCTCTTCCATGACAGCAAACCATGGATAAAAAACTCAATAACCATCTGTTCAATGTAACCATGGGTAGCTTTGATGGGTGGAGGTGTGCGAGCTGGTCGGTGCCGTAATTCTCTCCCAACTATCAAACATAATCAAAAATACTGATATGGAACTATACAGAAACGATGGTCTAATCATTAACTGGAACCCAAACAAACCTAAACTAGATAGCTACAGGAAAAGGATATCCAATGCACTGAAATTGCTGGGATTTAGGATTACCATACACACAAATCTAAGAATAGTCAATTTCTTGGACATAACACTAAACTTAATTAAAGGCACATACGAACCTTATAAAAAAGAAAATGACACACCAATCTACATACATACTTCTTCAAACCACCCACCCACAATTACAAAACAAATCCCAAAATCTATTAGCTGTAGCTGATCCGATAACTCTTCAAACATTGGGATTTTTAACAAATACAAACACATATATGACAATGCACTAAAATACAGCAGTTATAGACAAGCACTAGAATTCATACCTCCAAAAGGCAAACCTAAACACAGGAATAAGAATATTATTTGGTTTAACCCACCTTACAACAAATGTATAACATCTAACATAAGTAGGGACTTCCTAAACACAATTACCAAGCACTTCCCCAGTAATAGCCCCCTAGCCAAAATCTTTAACAGAAACAACATTATCGTCAGCTACAGTTGCACAAGCAACATGTCCCAAATGATAAAAAACCACAATAAAAAAATCAAATCCATCAACAGTACCACACACTCCACCAACCAATGCAATTGCAGGGTCAAAAACACCTGCCCTCTTCTAGGAAAATGCCTATATAAAAACATTGTATACAAAGCCACTGTAAAAACTAACAGCTCTGTCAAGCAATACATAGGCACAACGGAGGGCACCATAAAACAAAGAATTTACAATCATAAACTATCTTTTACAAACAAAAATTACTCATCCAATACCTCCTTATCCTCATACATATGGCACCTAAAAGACTTGAACATCTCTATCACCATCACCAGGGAAATACTACAGCTAGAACCTGCCTACAGCAAGACATAAAAAAAATGCCTTCTTTGCGTACACGAAAAATTAGCTATCATAACCTACCCATCAAAAAACACCCTGCTAAACAAAAAATCAGAAATTCTTTCCAAATGCTGACATGAAAACTAACATCTTCTCTCACACTTTGACCCATACACATAACCCATCTAACACCTCTCTACTCCTACAAAAAAAAAACACTCATGACACCACACCATACCTGAAGCACCATAAGTACCATTTTCCTTCACCAACCATCACACCCGCCACAACGGAATTCTTTCCAAATGCTGACATGAAAACTAACATCTTCTCTCACACTTTGACCCATACACATAACCCATCTAACATCTCTCTACTCCTACAAAAAAAACAAACACTAATGACACCACTTCATACCTGAAGCACTATAAGTACCATTTTCCTCCACCAACCATCACACCCACCATAATGAATGTACCACCTCGCTCCACTGATCCCCATATCCTTCTTTATACGCCCCCACTATCTGTTGACATTATGTTTCCATGGGCATTAGTAATAGGCCTCTACACAGTACATTCTTCTTATCTACCACGTACACTCAATCATTTATTATAATAACGTATAAGTCATATAACGTTAACACAGTACAGATAACTATTAAGAAAAACAATCACAAGCGCCCACCTATTACCCATACCTCCCAAACCTATCATCTATTTCCTTAATTTTGTAATGATAATATTTTGCTCTTCAGTTATAATCATCATCGTACATAAAAAAAAAAGACAAAAACAACTAATACTAACAATTATTGCAATGCCTTAACATTATATTCCTTACGTATATACTACCATGGATCACGATGATATACACGCAACATATCATCAACACAATACAAATTATCATTGTAATCTAACTCAAATCTCATCCCAACATAAAATCCCAATATTGTACAATTTTCCATAGTATATTACAATACAGTATATACCTCCACCATGATATTTTCTGTGATTCTGGCCTACCATACAACACTCGCTTAATTACGCTTACAAATCATATCTTTATTTTATTTTCTTCGAAATACAAGGATCATATTTTGTTCCTTAGTAATAATCACCTACAAATATAGAAATAAATAAAGAATTTTTTTTTTCGCCTCTACTGTAGCAATGTTTCAATACAACTGTGTTCTCCCATCCTGTAAACAATGCCAAGTTTATCATGCTGCACATGTATCTTCACATACACATACACCAAACACCACTTACACATCCACACACAATAATACGCAACTATAACCCACACAAACACACTCACTCACTCACAAGCACCCGTAAAGATTTCTACACAATCCCAATGGTTTTTGACTGTATTTTCGATTTTTTCAATTTATTCATTTCCTTTCATTATCTGTCTGATGATTGTTGTTTGTAAAACTTCATGAAACCAAAGGTCGCAGACAAACTTCCATGGCATTAAATATATAAATTTAATATATATTTATTTATCTATTATTATTATTATTATTATTATTATTATTATTATTATATATATGTACATATTTATGAATCATTTTGCATGAGAATGATGGGACAAAGACAAGTTTTTAAGCAGAGTTTATCAGGTTTGAATTCAGAGTTTTCTTCTCCTAGACTAATGGCCATACCAAGGCTAAAGAGTTCAGTCTGTCCCACTATCTACCCATTCTACGCATAACTAGAAGGAGAATAGAATCTTTCCAAAGAGTATCAGCACGATGTTTAATGCAAACAGCCTGGTCAAGAATTTGAACTCGGGTCACCATACCCATTTCCAACCACAATAACCATTACACGATATATATGTATTTACCCAACCCTTCTGTACCAGCATTATGTGATACAAGGTCAAATTTTTTGTAGAATTTGACAGGTTTGAATTTAGAGTATTTATCTCTTTGACTGGTTGCAATATTAAGGCAAAAGAGCTCAGTCTGCCCTACAATTTATCATCAGTGGAGAGAGAATAGTTGGATTCATGCCTTTCTCAAGAGTATTTGTGAAGCTCTCAAATCACACATGGAGTGAAACAATGGCCAACTTTTCCTTGCTTTTTATAATTCCCAACTTTAAACCGATGTATCGCCCTTACATATTTACCTTCTCTCTGCTTCCTTTTTTTTATTTTTTCCCCTCTGCCCCTTCCCAGTTATTCACCCCCTTTTTTTTCTTCTTTCCTTTTCATCTTTTCTCTTCTCTGCTCTTTGTATTTTTTCTGAATCTTCTTACAAATTATTCCCATGACCTTTTCTATTCCTCTTTTAACGACTTCATTTTTATCTCCTTTTTCTTCTTCTTCTTCTTCTTCTTCTTGTCCCTTTTCTTTTCTATATCTTTTTATCCTTCTTTTTTACCTCCTTTATTCTTTTGTCACTACCACACTTTATTTTTTACTCCCCACCACACTTTATGCTTCTCTTTCTTCCTCCTTTATTCTTCTCTTTCTTCCCCTTTATTTCTCTCTTTTATACTCTTTTCTTATTCTCTTTCTTCCCCTTTTTCTTTTTTTTTTCTCTCACTTTTTCTTCCCCTTGAGTTTTTTTTTTTGTCTCCTCTCTTTTAGTATCCATATCGTTTTTAATCTTTCATCCTGAAGAATTCCTGGCACCTACCCCCACCCTGCAGATGTTAATGGAAACAAAATTGGAGCCCTGAAGAAAAAAGAAAAAAATCAATATCTTTGGAATCTTTGCAGAGGCAATCCTGAGGCCATCTGCACCAGTTGGGAAATCTACTAAAATGTATAAGACTCGGTAAGAATGAATTGGCCACTGGCAGTTCTTTGAATTTCTCAGCTAAAAGGGAACAAAAGCACCATCTTAGTTAGTCTGACCTTTTATAACCATGTTCTTATATTTTCATGTTTCAAAACATTTTCCTTGCTATTTGAAGCAAAATTTCTGAAGCAATAATGGAAATAAAATGTTATTGTCGTTTAAAAAAAAATGCCATAAGAATTCAACTGCCCACACTGAAAACAAGAATGAAAAAAAAAAAGCTCCCAGTGTGACTTAAATTCACATCTCCCTTTTTCTTTCTGATATTTCCAGTTCCTCAATTCCATAAAAGTGATGATTTAAATAAGTTGTTATAAAAACCAACTTGAATTAAAAAGATGAAAGATAATATAAATCAAAATTATAAATATTAATGACTAACAGATCTTCATCTTTGCTATAAACTTTAAGAATATATATCGATTATAATATTAAGTCTCTATGTCTGTGTCTTTGTAATTGAATTATTTGGAAGATGGGAAATTTTAGCATAAACTTTGCTATAAAAAGATACTTCAAGATTTGCCCGACAATGAAAGTAAAATTGGTTTTGAGTCAATTCAACTACCAGAGTATTACTACCACTAAACCAGGGCACCTCAGCAGGAACTAACAATGGCTTTGTTGGTTTTATGTCACAGTGTGGGAATATCAGATCCATGCAGATGCAGTTTCTGTCTGATCTCTGAGCCTCTTAATGCATTTTTATTTTTCTGCTGGTGACAAACCAAGTTTAGTCAAAGTTTAGGCATTTTTTGGAAAATTTTCAGACGTTACACACCACTGCAATTATTTTCCTTATCAGAATTCTTTCAGAATCAAATCAATACAAAAACAAGTAAGTAGTATATTAATGTTGCACTGGTAAAAGGATGACAAATCAAGCAAGAGTAAACAGAAAGAATTAACATTCTCTTATCTTTTTTATATTTTTATAAACAAATATTAATTTAAAAAAAAAAGAAATGACTATGAGATAATGACGAGTATTAATATTCATGTTTTTCAGATTTTATCTTTGATCCTAGTGGGTAGAGTGTTTGCCAATGGCCCTAGAGGCCAGGGTTCAGTCCCCGGTCAAGTCATACCAAAGTCTAAAAAAATATGGTACTTGATGCCTCCTTGCATAATATTCAGCATCATAAGGTATGGATCAAGAGTAAAGTGGAGCAATCCTGGAAAAGGAGTCGTGCCCTTCACTACACCTTGGTGTTGTAGCTATTGAAAAGGGAGCCTTCATGTCACCCTTGACAACAGTCACCAACTTTACTTATATAGAATAAAATGATGGGGAATTAAATCTTTTAAAAGTTTATATTTAAAAATTTTGTATTTTGAAAACTGTCATTTAGAAAAAAATTTCTTTGTATATTATTTTCTTAATAATTTCCTATTTTCTATTACTTCCTCTTATTTCCTATTATCTGTATGTATTTACCAACCCCCTCAACAAGTGCAGGATGTGATACAAGATGAAATTTTATATTATTTATATTTTCTTGTTAATCATTTACTTTTCTCATAATAGCATAAGTGTTTTTTAAAAATAATTGTTTCTATTTTCTTGATAATAGCATCAATTATTAATAAATTTTCCTATTAGAGTTTGTTCAGTAATGTATGTAATTATTTTTCAAACATTTTTAATTTAGAAAAACTTTATAGAAATATATTGTTTATAAGTTTGTTTCATTTCATTTTTTGAAGAAAAACTAAGAAAAACTTTTCTGCCTTGGAAAATATTCATATTTCTTATAAAAATAAGCCCTCTGAGAATTTAAATCATTATATTTCAAAATGTGACAATCCTTCTTGCAGAAAATCTGTCCTGAATCAAACAATGAAAAATGTATTAAAACTAAAACATACTTTTTTTTAATTTCTTTTTTTCATTTTAGAAACAACTTTGTCGAAATACTTATTTCAAGTCTGTTACTTCATTTAATTTTTCAAAATTTTTTAGGAAAATTATTTCTGTCTGGGAAAATATTTATATTTCTTATAAAGATAATTCCTCAGAGAATTTAAATTGTAATCAGGATTTTAAAAAGTGACATCCCTTCTTGCAGAAAATCTGTTCTGAATCATAAAATACAAAATCCACTAAAAGTAAACATTTTTTTTTGGTTTGAAAAGCTTTATATTGCTTTGTTGATTGAAATATACTCTAGTGACTATTGGGCTCTGAAAAAAATAATTTTTAAGAGATCTTAAATTTTTTTACTTTTATATTAAAATTTCTCCCTTTCACTAATTTTAATCAATTTATTTTGTTTTATTTTGATAAATATAACAATTGTTCTGCATATAGTTTTTATAAGAATACTATTAAAATAAACAAAATAACTGTAAAATTCTTAAAATGTCTTCTCATTTAAATTTTATTCATTTATTAAATGAATAAAATTTAAATGAGAAGACATAATAAAACTCTATTTCAATATAGATTTTACTAAGATCTCTTTGGGGGTGCCCTCGTGGTGTAATGGTTAAAGTGATGGACTGCGGAATCCAGTCGCACTATTATATTCATTTTTGAATAAATACCTTTGGGAAAGGTATGAACCCCCTTATCTTCCCAACTATGGGTTAAATATCACCACTACTGTTTTTCTAGAAGGATGGATTTAGCATTAAACATATTAAAGAACACATTTCTAACTTAAGTGTTATATAAAAGTTATTTCCTCTATATGTTGCATAGCTGTAATACAAATACAAACGGAAACATAATCAAAGATAATGACGAACGAAACACTTCTTTATAAAAATATATCTCTCGTTTTATTCTTGAAAAGGGCCCACAGTTGTTGTTTGAGAGATAGATGGAGAGACATATACTCAGAGAGAGGACTTCTTCTTCCCATATCTTCTACTGGGAGCCAGAGGGTGCCAACGCTTGCACCCCCTTGCAAGCTCGTCAGAGACAACCTCTCGTCGGCTGTGTCTCCCTTGCTCGACTGTGATTCTCTGCACTCTGTCTAAATCTCACCGCGGGGTTCTCATCATGTGGTCTCCTTCCGGTTACTCACCTGTTGTACCTGAGTGCCCTGATCGTACTGTCCTGTTTACTAATCATAATGTGACAACTTGTCAAAGCACACGGGGGTCACTAGGAATGAACAGTTCTATTTCTAACAATTCAATTTAGCATAAGTTATCACAGTTAAATGGTTCTAAGAATTGCTATGTATCACTAATAATTCAATTAAACATCAATCATTTGTTTACACACATTTAAATGATCAAACAGTTCTATTTCAAACAATTCAATTTAGCATGTCATTTGTTTGCTCTTAGTTTAAATGTCAAACAGTTCTATTTGACCCATAGATTGGACCCTTTCAGGGGCTACCACTCTGGCACAGAGTGGACCCAGGAGCAATGGCAATGAAGAGGTACACCACATTTCTCACCATCAGATGGTTTAATGTTATAGCTAGGATACTCATTGAGGGTGGTGTAAAAAGGTATTAGATACCAGGTAAAAGATACCAGATAAATCATAATAGGTAAGGGTTATAATAGGTATCATGTATTCTATAATATATGATGTGAATCTATAATGATGCAATTGTTAGTGTGTGTGTCACAAAGTGATCCAACTATTTGCATTGCCCAGTCGGCTGGGACTGTAGAATACACCGACAGCACCTCTGCAGAGGGGTGAGATGAGTGTCCTAGAGATAACACTAAACAATCTGATGGTGAGATTCCAGTGATGCTGGAGCTTTGGGGAATGCAGTGTACCCCTTCATTGCCATCACTCCCAGATCCACTCTGGCCTGGAGTGGTAGCACCTGATAGGGTCCTATCTATGGGTCAAATAGAACTGTTTGACATCTAAACTGAGGGCAAACAAATGACTTATGCTAAATTGAATTGTTTAGAATAGAACTGTTTGTTCATTTAATTGTGTGTAAATAAATGACTAATGTTTAATTGAATTGTTACATTTAACATACTATTTACATACTATTTAACTTTATTGACTTATGCTATATTGAATTGTTAGAAATAGAACGATTTGATCATTTAATTGTGTGTATCTATAGAACTAAAATGTGTACTCATGCTAAACTGAATTGTTTAAATTAGAACTGTAACTGTTTTCTCATGCTAAACTAAATTGTTTGAAATAGAACTGATTATTTGTGTAAAAATGGATTTGGCATTAAATAACCTACAAAGGTTGATATGTTATAAAAACCCAACCAACCAACCAACCAACCAACTAACCAGCCATTTGCAGGGCCTGGCACAAAACCACACTAAATGCAGTGGATTTATTAGCTATTAAAAATGATGATTGAGAAAAAACAATTTATTTCAAAGAATAAACTTTATGAATATAAACAACTGAGTATTAGTTACTCTTATTTGTTTCTGATACAGAAATTTAAAAATGTAATCACAAGAAAATGTCTAAATCTAAAAATTGTTGAATCAAGAAGAGTTTCTCATTGTACAAAGTACAGTCAAAAAATGCTATGAAGTGGTGAGAACAAACTAGGATACAAGCTGATGAAAATAGAGTGAGAGAAATATTTTTAAGAGGAAAAGCATTTTTCAATATATATTTATTTATCATTATATTATATAATAGCTCTATCACAAATATTGGGCACTCTCCAAATTATACCGCATTTGGTTGGCCACAAACCCAAGTGAGATAGTGACAACTGTATACTGTTGTAATGTATATATATATATATATATACACATATATATATTTAATGGTTAAAGTGTTTACCACTGGTCTGGAAGACAGGGGTTCAATCCCAGGTTGACTCATACCAAAGGCTCAAAAAATAGTACTTGATGTCTCCTTGCTTAACACTTAACATTATAAGATATAGATCAAGGGTAAGTAGGGAAATCCAGAGAATGGAGTAGCGCCTTACCTACACCTCGGTTTTGTAAAAAAAAGAGCCTTCGTGCCACCCTCAACTATGGTCGATTGACTTATATATATATATATATATATATGCATATATGAGTTGTATCCTAATCTTGGCAATTAAAATCACAATATTTTCACTATAGCACAATCAAATATATCTTCAGGTTGTTGTTGATAATCATTAGGGAATTTTTAACAACACTCTTCATTCTTTTTTTAAAAATATATTGTTCTCATTCTGTAGTCTGTATTTAAAAAGGATTTTTTCTATTGAATAATTCATCTTTACTTATCTATTTCACTAAATCACTATGTAAGTAAAATAAATTTTAAAAAAATCTTCCTTTATCTGTTGCCTTTAATCAGACATGTATTAATCTTTTTCACTCACTCTCTCTCACTATATATATATATATATATATATATATATGTCTGTGAGTATATATATATTATCTAGTGTAAGTGAAGCAATCCAAAGAAAAGAGTAGTGCCCTCTTCTGCTCCTTGGTGTAGTATCTATCAAAAAGGGAGCCTTCAGGTTGCCCTAGACTACAGTCAGCCATCAACAACAACAGCAATATATATATATATATATATATATATATATATATAATGAATTCATACACTTGCTACAGCAAAGACAACAGAAGCAGTAAAGCTTTTAACAGCAAAGCTTTTAACAGATGATGACCCAGGGGTCAGGCATGGTTTCAGAGCTAAAGCATCATTAACACTAAACCATGGTGTCTTAACTGTAACTTACCGTACCATCAGGCTTTGTTGGTTTTATGTCAAAGTGAAGCAATACTAGATCCATATAGATGCGGCTTCTGACTGATCTTGGAGCCTCCTTTTCTGTTGTTGATAAGCCAAGTTTAGTCAAATAAACAGAGGTCAAGTCTGCAATAAAACTTCAGCATCTAACTTCAATGAGAAATATATCAGTAGTTCCGCTGTTTTGTATGCATTGCTCTTGTAGATCTTTGCACTTTTTCAGCTTGTGTCAATGTACCCCAACAATGTTTTCCTCAAAAGCAACCACTAACTCAATGATATAAGGTGGGCAGTTTATGTTATCTCAGCTCAAAAGGTGAAATAAAATACCAAATCTACTGCGATGCTCCAGTCTGTGCAACAATCAAACAACAAAGAATAGCTCATATTTATTTAGAAAAGTAATTTGTGGAATGTTTCTTTCTTTTACAAAACATACTAATTGTTTTTGGTAGAATTGAATAAGGTAGTTTAAAATTATTTAGAAGCAAATGAATGTTGTGATTTGTTCAAACTTACTTCAAAACATTTTATTTTTGCTTAAGCTCTTGATGTGTGATGTTTTTTGATAAAACAATAATTATAAAAAATTGTTTACAGCAAAAACCAAATACAAATAGAAATCGTTTTCTAACTGTCCCAGAAATGGGTGATTATTCAACATTGAATTAGAATATAAAAGTGAACCCTTTTATAAAATATAAAAAAATCTTTTTTTGTTTGAAGAATAAAAAAATTGTGGTTAGTTTGAGGGTCTAAAATTTGTTCAAATCTCAAAAAAAAAAAAATTTTTATAATTTTCCCCTTTTTCTTCTTTTAATTTTAAGGTTCAAATTTTATCTTTAAAAAAATTTTAATTGTCTTCAAAACAAAACATCCTAAAATGAAACTTTGTATAATTTTTTACAAATTGACATTTTTTTAAATTACTTAAAATTACAAATTTAAAGTTCTAAAGCTGGAGTTTCAAAATCAAGATTACTTTCCTATATCAGCTCACATAAACAACCGTTTATATTTTTATCTTTGGATTCCATTTTCATAATGAACTTTTTACAATGTAAAAGTTTGACATGTGTCAAATGAATTGGCACTCCAAACCGTTTTTTCAGATACTTAATATTTAAATATTTAAATGTTCCATTGTTTCAACTCTTGTAAGTGATATCCTATACACCTGCAATAGACATATTATTTTGGGAACTAAGCCAAAATAAACTCACCTCAATTTATCTTTGACAATGAGATCATATTTATAAACAGAGTTTAGCTGTCTCTGAGTTGCTGTTTCATCTCATCTTTCTGGTGATGGTGATTAGTAAAAAGTAACCAGTGACAAAATGACCAAAGATCTTTACACTTCTTTCTTGGAATTTAAGGATTTTCTTTCCATAAAAAAAAGAACTTAATTTCTTTGATACTTTTCTTTATTAAGGCTAACCAATAACATTCAGAAGGTTTTATAGCCCAACTAAAAAGCTCTTGTAGGTGGATCATGAGGTGTTTTGTGTGCGATTTTAATTTGAAATGAGCATTACATTGTCCGTAAAAGTCTTCATTGGCAGTACAAGATCCTTTTTGCTTTCGGTATATTGTCCTCTGCTCTCTGTGATATCATCTCCATAACTAATATGGAGAAATTATACACTCCATTATAATAATCACCTGGCTTTTTAGCAGGGCTGTCTGGCATTCGTGCCTGATGGGGTATCCTAGACCAATGGCAACTTCAAGGCTGTATGGTCCCCTAGCTTTCACAGGGCCATGTTTGGGTGGGCAAGCAGTATTGATAGTACAGTATAGCACAAGACCACTTTGGTTTAGTTGAAGTTATGAACAGGTACATGTGCTGGACTTAAGTAATATATTAAGTGAGTCCAAGTCCAGCAGGCTCATCTGGCTCGCATTGAACTAAATGAGCCAATGACCAACATAAGTCCAGCAGGGCTCGAGGTTCAGCCAGTGCCTGACCTCTCCCTCCCTAAACCCTTATCATAAAACAACTTTGTGTCATGAACTTGCGTCAAGTCCTGTCTGATAGGAGGCAGAGATGAATAATTCTATTATAATACTGATATCAGTTTCAGGCCTCAATGAAATACCTCCAGAAGTATGGAAGACAAAGAAATTTGATGATATACTTCTGTGATTATGCAATATTGACTATAAACAAAATATAATACTGAAATAGACAAAAGGCTGCACCTCCCTTCTCTAAGAAAGGTGAGCTCAGAATCACTAAGAACTGCAAAGAAATAACTCTTATTGCTAAAGTTGCTAAGGTTTATAATGGTCTATTTCTCAATGATATCAAATCTGAAATAGAGAAAATTCTTCAGAAAAGTAGAACAATTTTCAGAGAAATCATTCCACAACTTCACAGATTCTGACTATCCATCAAATCATTGAAGGAATACATGCAAAAACATTCAAGGCAACACTACTGTTTGAATATTTCTCCAAAGCATTTGATTCCATACACAGAGGGAGGATGGAGCAAATACTACTAGCACATGGTCTTCTCAAAGGAACTGTTACAGTTATAATGATACTTTATAAAAACACAAAAGCAGTGGGTCACTCACTTGATGGGAACACAGACTTCTTCAACATTGCTGCTGGAGTTCTACAAGGAGATACATTAGCACTATATTTGTTTTAACTCTTCCTTGACTACATACTTTGAATAGTGATAAATGGCTTTACAAAAAAAAAAAGCAAAAAGCAGACAATATTCAGTAGAAACTATAACAGATGCAGACTACATAGATGATCAAGGACTTCTCACAAATACACAAACCAAAGTTGAATCCCAACTACATAGCCTGGAGCAAGTACCAGGAGGTACTATTTACCAACCCCTCCGCTCGGGCAGGATATGACACAAGGTCAATTTTTAAGCGGAGTTTAGCAGGTTTGAATTCAGAGTTTTCCTTCTCCTAGACTAGTTGCCTCAACAAGGCTGAAGAACCTGGTCTGTCCTACTATTTACCCATAGCTGGAGGGAGAATAAGGGGGTTCATACCTTTCCCAAGGGTATTTGCCCGAAAGTGAACATAATAGCGCGACTGGAGTACGAACTCGCGTACTACGATTCCGCAGTTCATCGCTTTAACCATTACACCACGAGGACACCCCTCATAAGCAAGCACCAGGAGGTATAGGCCTCCATATGAGTGCAAATAAAACACAGTTTATGGGTTGTAAATAAGAAGAAGCCACCTCCACTTTAAGTGGCAGGACTCTAAAATTAGTAGAGAAGTTCACATACCTCGGTAGCAATATCTCATTGACTGAAAGTGGTGTCAACATATGCTTAGCAAAGGCATGGAATGCTATTGACAGGTTATCAATCATATGGAAATCTGATGTAACTGATAAAATAAAACAGGATTTTTTCCAAGCTGTGGCTGTATCAATACAACTGTATGGATGCACTACATGGATGCTAACAAAACGCATAGAAAAAAAGGTTGAGAGGAACTACTCAAGATTGCTACTTGTTATTTTGAACAAATCTTGGAAGTGACACTACACAAAACAGCATCTGTATGGCCACTTACCTCCTATCTCACAAATAATCCAAGTGAGACGAACAAGATATGCTCGGCACTGCTGGGGAAGCATGAACAAACTTGTAAGGGATATTTTTCTATGGAGCCTTACGCATGGATGAGCCAATGATAGCTGACCAGCAAGAACTTACATCAGCTGAATGAAGACCCTGGATGTAGTTTGGAGCACTTGCTAGCAACAGTAGATGGTAGGGACGGATGGAAAGAGAGAGAGAGAGTCAGGGAAAATTGTGCTGTTTGTACAAGTTGATGATGATGATAATGAGGAGGAGGAATTGTATGCAAACAGATTAATTCTAACTCATTTAAAAATAAAATTACCTACAAATTTTTCTCTTACAAATTGTATATATATATATATATATATATATATAAACAGGATCTGGCATTAAATAACCATCAAGGTTGATATGCCATTAAACCAAATTATCAAAATCTAAATGTGCTTATCTTTTTTTCTGCTCTTTCACAGAATAGCTTCTTGTTTGGTAGAACCTGTACATATATAGTAGGGTAGGTCGATTTTGAAACTGTAAAAAAAATAATGTGGTGAAAGTTGCAAAATAACATCAGAAATTACCCCACGAAATATTTTTTCCCAAAATTTTGTATTTTTTTGGGAAATCGCATTTAAAGACATAATATTTTGTGATTTCTAGTCGTGATATCGGTGACGCTGGAAACCTGTATCCATAAAATTAAAAATGAGACTATAGGAAAATTAAATAATAAAATTTATTAAATAATTGATATTTTTTAAGTTTATTATCCCTTTTCATATTATGTTTAATTAAATGACCAAAAACAAAAATAAAATACATTAAAATATATAGTTTAAAATACAAAAAATGACTTACTAAACCTTGTTTTACTTTCTGGATATTTTTTCGGCTTTCACCGGTGGTAATTATCTCTCCGGAGTACTTCAGTTTGTTTATGTTTTTTACCCTTATAATTAACGCAAATATATATATTTCGCAAAGTAGACATACTATTAAAATATTTAAACATTTTATAATTATTGTAATTTATTTATGTTTTAAAATTTAGTGTTTTTTTAAGTGAAAAGTCGGTTTACGAGTTAATTTTGGAACTAAACAGTACAATACTGTTGTTTGGTAAATAAACATTATTACTTTTTTTTAATGAATTTCGAAATTTATTTACAATTTTTTAAAAACATCTTCGTGTATTTTCAGACAATATATATATATTCTTTTTACAGATATTTTGATTAAAAAATGGCAGGAAAAAACACTGGAGTTTCCACTTGAAGTAAAGGTGCAATTAAATTTTCAGGTTTACCATCCCCATTGGATGAAACTGAGCCACAAACTTGTCGACAAATAATTCAATACAGCTATTTTTTAATAAACACTTGCTGCCCAAACAAAATTCTGGAAGAAAAAGTTGGATACATTTTTTGATATAACATCATGTTCGTGTACCTGCCAATTTTAAGTTGTGACAATATTAATGTCAAATGCACCAAAGAAAATTGCCAGACTAAGCACATCATCTGCACTTGTCCTCTGACAAAAAAGCCAACAAAAAAGTATGAAGATATCCCCACCAATAGCTTCAACATTATATGTTCAGGGTGATTCTTTCCATTCTTACTCATCTTCTCCAAGTGATGAAACAGAGGATTATAAACAGCTAGATAGTCCTCTCCAAGTGCATACCTTGGAATTTTTGTAAGGTTATCCTCACAAAAATTCCAAGGTATGCTCTTGAGTTAGTTAGGGGTGATATATTTTCTAATCTTGGAGCCAGCCTTGCCCATGCCATGCTCTTGGATTTGAGGGCTATTGGCTTTTTTATCCCTAATATAGATATAAAGAATATCTATGTGGATAAATGTAAAATAGAGCAAAGGCTAAAGTGAAAACAAATGCCTATGAAAAGAATAATGAAAATGTGAAGAATCTTCTTTGTATAGGAGTTGATGGGAGGACAAAGACACACGACACTACAAGGAATCAATGGAGGAAAATGGAAGTAAAATTCTGAAAAAAGCCAATGGACCTGAATGCCACTTGACAATCACAAAGGAGACACCAAATGAGAGTATATATTTGACTCACAGGGTTCTTCCTGATATTGGTTTAACTGGTACACTATTAAGACTGTCCTTGTTGGCAATACGAATACAAATACAGGCTGTGAAGGTGGACTTGTTACACTTTTAGAAAAAAGAAAAAAAAAGAAAAAAATCTTCACACAATTGGTTGCTCCTTACATCAAAATGAACTTCCATTTAGAGCTCTATTCAAACATTTACATGGCACCACAAAAAGCCACACTACATTCAATGGTCCATTGGGTAAATTATGTGCAAATGATTGCCATAATTTACCCCAAAAATCTTTTTCAGCTGTTGAGAATCCCCTGGAGTTTCATTTTGGAATGAAAGATATGGATAGCCTTAGTAGTGATCAAAGACTACTCTATGAATATACAGTTAGTATTTCTAGAGGTAAGGTGGACCCTAGATTTGCATCGTGGAAAATTGGTCCATTAAACCAGGTAAGGTGGTTAACTTTGGCCATCAGGCTCATGTGCCTATGGACTCGTGGGGCATATCCACAGAATCTTTCAACCAAACTATATAGTTTGATAAATTTTATTGTGAATGTTTATGCTATTTGTTGGTTTGATATAAAAAAAAGTAACAAGTTCCATCACCAGCAAATTTGTATTTACAATATGATTGACAGGATACGAAAGAAACCAATTGAGGTTCAAAGGATTACATTAAAAAAAACCTCCAGTATAATGCCTTGGCATTACTTCTGGAGAATGTTTTATTTTCAGTGGTGAAATTTGATGAACCTGAAGTGAGAGAATAGGGTATAAAAAGAATTTTGGCCATTAGGTACATTTATATTTATTCATACAAAACTGGTTGAAGTACTTGAGCCAATTTATTGAAACATTTTAAAGATTACATCTGATTTCACCAAATATCATTAAAGCAGAACAAATTGCATTTTAAAATTAAACTCAAATTATTTTTTATATTCTTTCAGAAGAGGTAAGCCAGTCAAGAAAAGATTTTAAAAGATCCCAATGATCAACTTTAAATCTGTGCACTGGACTGATTTAATTGATTTGTCAGTAAATGGAGTCTGTGAGCCACCACTCACACTAGACTTTTCTGACGATGAAATACAGAATTCATTGTTAACTGGTGAAAAGATTAACTTGCCAGATTTCCCTTCACATTCCCAAGGTGTGGAACGGGCTGTTAAGTTACTAACGGAGGCTTCTCAATCCGTGTATGGCTTTGAAGCAAGGCACCAGCACATACTTGCAAAAGTTTTGTGCCAACAATTGAGACCTGCGTTTTCATCTAAGGGCTCATATATGGAACTATTTGATTCCATATATTAAAAATTATTAAACAATTATTTGTTTTTCCATATTTGTTTATTTGTTGTATTTCAATTCATATCAGGAAAAAGTTTTTTTTCAATATATTCCAATATTACTACTTGAATAATAGCATTTTAGATTCGAAACAGGTAAAGCAGGGTGGGGTAGGGATTCAATTTTCAATCTGAAGCTTTCTTATAATTTATTTATTATATTTCCATGAAATAAAATAAGATTTCCTAATTTAAATACTGAAATTGTTTGTTTTTTTATATCAATATTTAGGCCAAATCTGGCAAAATCGAGGACTTTTCAGTACGTGTTTATTCAAAATCTTTCATGTCAAATTAGCAAAAAACCGTTGAAGATTAAGATATAATTTTTGGTATGAGTATTTAATACTTTCAGTGCATTATTCTTTTTGATATTTAAAAAAAAGTGAAAAATCAACCTACCCTAATATATAGATACTTTAAAATGGACCGGTCTGCAAGGGAATTTGGTTTCAGGTTATTTTTTTTCTTCTACACATGTTTCTAACATTCAAAAGCTTCAGGAGGTTAATGATTGATTTTTGAGCTTCCTTTGGGTTTTACAGTGGCGACTGTTTTGATAGGGTTGTGGTTCTTTTTAATTCCTGGATTTGTGTCTGTGAATGTTCAGTTGGAGTTAATTGTCTGTAGCAATCTTTGGCCTCTGCAGATGTTATATATATATATATATATATATATTCTTTAAAATAAGTATTATTATCATTTGTTTATTAGATGTTATATATATATATATATATATATATATGTGTGTGTGTGTTATATATATATATATATAACATATATATATATATAACATCAAATAAACAAATGATAATGATACTTATCTTAAAGAATATATATATATATATATATATATATATATTCTTTAAAATATATATAAAATATATATTTGTATATATTCTTTAAAAAATATATATATTCTTTAAAGAATATATATATATATATATATATATATATATATATATATATATATATATATATTCTTTAAGATAAGTATTATTATCATTTGTTTATCATCTAAAGGATAGTGATAACAGTAGTAAATAAAATAGTTTTTGATACAAAAAATATTATATAGACAAAATCAAAACGAAAAAGGAAATCTGATGACCAGTGGTTTGTTAAACTTAAAGTTGTGAGTTATGTGATTTTTTTTTTTAGTATATATATATGTGTGCGTATGTGCAGACGTGTATGTGTGTATGCATGTGTATGTGTACTCATGTACTTGTGTATACGTGTGTGTGTGTGTGTGTGTATGTTTGTGTGTGTATGCATGTGTACGTGTGTATATCTATGCATGTGTGTTTGTGCTTTAGTGCATGCATATGTATGCCTGCAAGTATGTGTGTGTGTGTGTGTGCATCTGTGTGTGTGTGCATCTGTGTGTGTGTGTGTGTGTATAAATATACAAATATGAAAAAACAAGGTGTTCAGAGGATGATTTTATTCATAGTTGAATTATTTGCCAGTATTAAAAGCTTTGGTTTTTACATTAAACCATCATCAGGGCACTCAAATGTGCAATGCTGAATCTTCTGAATTATATTTGATTTAAATTCACCTAACTGAAAACCCTGATGATGGTTTAATGTAAAAAAAATGAAATGTTTAACATTGGCAAATAATGCAACAATAAATAAAACTATTCTCTGAATAACTTATTTTTTTCATATTTGTACATTAGCATACCATTGGATTTACTTCCATTTTCTCAGATATATATATATATATATATATATATATATATATTGAAATCTCACTTTTTTTAATAATCCTCTCACAACAAAAACATTCATGAATCAACTCGGATACCATCATTAGAGGAAGGCTTATTAAGGGTCACCTGTATAAACACATACACACATACACATATATAAACAAATATATGAACATATACTCCCTTATAAACACACACACATACACTTACACACAACATACACATACACATACACACACACACACACATATATATATATATATATATATATATATATATATATATATATAGTGTGTGTGTGTGTGTATGTGTTTTATTAATGTCTAGATAATACTCACATTTTGCACATTTGATAGAAGTTAGTTAAATGTTATATTCTTAATTATTTTGCATATCTCTTCTTCAGAGAGTTTAAGGAAGAAGATAGAAAAGAAATGATAAAATCATGATTAAGCTAAGTTTAATCGCTTTTTTTATTTTGGTAAAGCGATTCCTGGCCTTAGTTTTTTCTTTGGGTCAGTTTTAATTTGATAATAATTAGATTAACTGTGGGAAATCATTTTATATATCAAGGGAGATAATTGGTTACAACATCTATTTAAAAGTGTAAATATGATTTTATATTCCTGTATTATCAAAACAAGATGAAAATCTGACATAGTGACCAGATTTTACATTACATAAACTGTTGATAAATTTATCTATCTCTTTTTTTATTGATGCAGTAAAGACTGGCACAACAAAGAATTATGCTAAGATAAGAATTTATAAATCAATAAATGTCATTAAGAGGTAAATGTTTATTCCTCACCCACCTTTGGTTATCATTGCTTGTATAACAAATTTAAATACAACATGATCATCTTTTTTAAGTCTTGAATTTCTGAGGATCTGGTAAAAGTTATAGGAAAAAACATTATAAAAAAAAAAGTGATAACCTTAGTTTCTGGTTAGGGAATTTATAGTTAGATGTTTACTTCATATGGTTTCGGGTTAGGGTTAGATTCCGATTAGGTTAAGTTTAGGGTTAAGGTTGTCAAAAAGATAAAGATTTGGTTTAGTTAACATGATGGACACAAAGAAAAAGTTCAGTTTAGTATTGTGCTTGCACTGTACATTAAACCTAAGCTTCGTTAAAAACTCAAAATTTATTAAACTTAAGAAAAATGATTATACCAAAACATGCTCAGGGATCTCATTAGTAACTTGTGGTTTAAAAAGTAATGGAATAGATTACTCACATCACGTTTGCATTTGACCGTCGGGAAAAAAAAAAAAGAAGAATGTGAGTTTGTGGACTCCTTATATGTGAGTAGCGGTAATTTGCATATGAGGAGAAGAGGCTATAAAAAGACCAAATTGGCGAGGCAGGGGGTGTTATTCTGAGAGCGGAGAGCAGACATTGAGTTAAGAGGAGTTGGTGCGAGTTGCAGAGTCGTGTTATTCTGAGAGCGGAGAGCAGACATTGAGTTAAGAGGAGTTGGTGCGAGTTGCAGAGTCGTGTTACTCTGAAAGTTGGTGCGAGCAGCATAGTTGGCGTGAAGGAGTTCCGACCCCTTTTTTCATTACATAACTATAAAATTTTGGCTGTTATTGAGTGATGAGATAACAGATAAAGAAAAAAGATTGGTTTTCTCTATGGGTTATTTGATGTTAAAGCAATCCTTATAGAAGAACAGCGGTGATATTATTTGATCCATAACTGTGAGTGTTGTAAGGGAGGATATTTCCCCTACAAGAAAGTTGGTCTTGTCCAACGAAAGACATAAATGAACAAACTAGATGAGATTAGTGGTAGTAGTTAATCTTTCTTACAGAGTATTCATTACTGTTGTTTAAGAACTGCTTATTTGATTCTATTTATTATATTCCCTTATACCAAAAGGTAATAAACCTATTTGTTCACCTTTTCCAGATTCAGTGTTGTTTATTGATTAACTTACTCACAACAGGGAGTAAGGGAGTTTATACTTTTTCCAAGAGAATCAGTCCATAAATGAATGTAAGAGCATGACTGGAGTTCAAACTCACTTAATTTGAGGCCACAGCCTAGTGTTTTTACCATTACACTATGGGGATTCCTAAGACAAAGGAGATTTGTCTGAATTGCAGTAAAATTATCATATTAGTTGGTCAGTTGGTTAGTTTTACAGCCTGTCAAAGTTTGTAGTTACTTAAAGCTAAAGTCAATCTTTCTTTTTTGATTTGGTTTCTTTGTTTAATGGCATATCAACCTTTGTGGGTTATTTAATGCCAAAGCCATTCTCCTAGAAGAACAGTAGTGGTACTATTTAACCCATAGCTGGGAGGATAAGGGGGTTCATACCTTTCCTAAGGGTATTTGCCTGAAAGTGAACATAATAGCACGACTGGAGTTCGAACTCGCTAACTACGATTCTGCAGTCCATCGCTTTAACCATTACACCATGAGGATGCTCCCCCCCCTTTTTTTTGCTTCCAGCATTAATAAGGTTTCAAGTAACTAATCGTAATAATCCTTAGTAAACAATTATAGATTATCCTTCAAGATATGAGTTAAATAGTATCACTGATGTTTTTCTACAAGGATGGATTTGGCATTAAATAATCCATGTAGGTTGGTAGGCCATTGAATAAAGAAACTAAATCAAACCAATTCTCATTTTAAATCAAGAAATACACCCTGCAAACTGGTGATGTAACATGCCCATCATATGCAAATTTGTTTTTACAATTTCTTTCTGTTGGCTAGTAAAAAAAAATGCACATATTATGTCATATGAAATACTAGATGAGACTGATTGCATTTCACATAGCACTAATACCCTTGGGAAAGGTATGAATCCAATTATTCTCCCTCCAGCTATGGGTAAATAGTAGGACAGACTAGGTTCTTCAGCCTTGGTTAGGCAACTAGTCTAGGAGAAGGAAAACTCTGAATTCAAACCTGTTAAACTCCGCTTAAAAATTGACCTTGTGTCATATCCTGCCCGAGCGGAGGGGTTGGGTAAATAGGATTATGTCATATGAAATTGTTATATAGTCATCTAAACGTTCATGCATCACAACGACACAACATCAAAGACAGACGCACGAAGAAAGGACGCATGAAGACTTCTTTAGAAATATTCACCTCTCACTTTATTGCAAGGGTTCGAAAGGGTTGTTGAAGGGTTGCATGTGAGAGGATGCTGGAGACTGAACATAAACTTCATATTTTGACCCCACTGTTATGACTGTCACGTTGTGTCTTTCTTGTTCTCTTAGATGCTCAACCAGAGGTCTTGGGGTCCACTCCATCGGGGCTTTTCCGAGGGCCCCCTCGGTCGGGTGTGGCCTTCCCTACCACATCTGGTCTCTACTGTCTAGGAGTCTGCTGGCAGCTGCTTTGGCACCCCAAACTCAACTGAGTTAAATAATAACTCAACGCCCACACGATCGCCTACTGGATCTTTGAATCGGATGTTTAATCGTCATCAAGCGGAAATAACTGTCATGCAGTTCAGAGGTTACTCTCTTCTGGTGCATGACTGTAATGGCACAATGAGACCTTCACCTTTTCCCATATCATAAGCCTTAATCCGCCCACGTGAACTCTTTCGATTACTGGCCATTGGAATGTGTCACTTCCTTCCGGTGTATCACCTAGGAATAGCATTTTTGGGGCTGGGTCGAAGGTCAAAATATAACAAAATGAGGAGAATCCTGGAGAGTACCCCATTATCAAAAATGAATTAATTTGGTTCTCATGTCTCAAGTGTACATGTATAGAAATGAGTATACTCTGTTCATGTGCTATAAGGGTTCATGTCTAAGTATCCTTATCCAATACAGTTGATTTTTAAACAGATCTATTTGACCCATAGATGCAACTCTAACAGGTACTCCCTCTTTGGGCCAAAGTGGACCCGGGAGTAATGGCAATGAAGAGGTAATCCATTCAGATTTCTATAACTAGAGCCTCACCATCAGATGCAATTTAGTATCAGACGCAGGACATCCTTTTTTAGGGTCGGGGATACAGTGTATTCTAAACCCTAATGACAGGACAATATTATAGATGAGTGATCATAACAAAGTCAATCATCAAATATTTGTATTAAAAGATTTTTCTAAAAAAAACATTATGAGGAGTTTCTTTCACTAAAATATCCAAATTATGAAGCATTCAACATTCCACTTTTTGAGAGAGAGAGAGAGAGAGAGAGAGAGAGAAGAAATTTGAAAAAAACAAAATAAAAGGAGATAGAGAAAGAGAAAAAACATAGAAGTATTGTAAATTTAGGAGAGAGTGAGAATTGGGTGAGTAAGAGAGAGAGGTGAGGTGAGGAATCAAAGAAAACAAAACAAAAGGGGAGAGAGAAAGAGAAAAAAAGATAAAAGCAGAGTGAATGTGTGTGTATGAGAGAGAGAGAGAGAGAGAGAGAGAGAGAGAGAGAGAGAGAGAGAAGAAATCAAAGAAAACAAAAGAAGATAAAGATAGAAAATGATAGAAGCAGAGGAAATGAGAGAGAGAGAGAGAGAGAGAGAGAGAGAGAGAGAGAGAGAGAGAGAGAAAATCAAAGAAAACAAAAAATGAAACAAAAGGAGAGAAAAAAATAGAGTGAATGACAGAGAGAGAGAGAGAGAGAAAGAGTGAAAGAAAGAGAAAGAAATAAGATAATCCTAATTTTCTACCAGTTCAGTTGTGTATCAAGGGACATAACTTTTTCATCAGTCAGACTAATTCTTATAAACATTTTGTTCTTTTATTTTTGCCACCATTTTTTCCTTTGAGACAGAGAGTTAGCAAAACCTGCATGCAAGAAGTTTTATTGAACACAATCAGTTTTCTTTTCTCCTGGGTAGGACACTAAATTGCATCTGGTCGTAAGACTCTAGTTTTAGAGCTCTGGGGAGTGTGGAGTACCTCTTCATTGCCATTTCTCGCAGGCCCACTCCAACCCAAACTGATAGTATCTATAGGTCAAATAAACCTTTTTTGAGATTATGTTTTTTTTTATTTCATAAGATATAGCTATACATAAAGAGGCCTGCATATACCCAATATCCACAACCAGATCTCATATTGTATTTAAAGATGGCAGAATACAGTGACACTTGATAAATATCTACACTTATTAATATTGGTTTGGGTATGGTTTTATAGCATATCAGCCATTGTTGGTGAATTAATGCTAAATCCTGTTTATTCATATATATCAAATATATATATGATTTGTAAACACATTTTGTTGATAACATTCTTAAACAAGCTTTAGCTCTTCTTCTTCAAGTATTGCTATATAACAATCACAATTTAACATCAGTCATTTGTTTGCACACAGCTTGTTCTATTTGACCCATATATAGGACACTATCATGTACTACCACTCAGAGTGGCAATAAGGGGGTACTCCACAATCCCCAAATCTCCATGGCTGGAGCCTCACCATCAGATGGTTTAATGTCATATCTGGGATACTCATTGGGAGGGTCTTACCTATCTGCAGAGAAACATTTGGCATATTCTATAGCCCCAGCCAACTGGGCTAACTTATTAATATATCCTCAAAGTTTTCTGTTTTTAAAATCTAAAGTAAGTTTTATATACCTTTAATGTTAAAATGAAAGTTGTGCAATACAACATTGAAGAAATTCAGGATATTAGAAGAGGAATTTCTTTTACAAAAAATATTGTTTGATAAAGTTTTAAATGAGTTAAATATTGTCCATCATCATCATCATCATATCATGCTGGTAGCACGGATATCCCTGACCCTCTCTCGCCACTCCTCCCTATCGTTCATCGCCCTAGGTAGGTCTTCAGGACAAAATCCTGTATCCTCACATAGCTGCTGAATGTACGTTCGAGCTGGTCGCCCTGCTTTTGCGCGGCCATGTGTGGGGATCCATAAGAGTACATCTCTTATGAGTTCATCTCTGCTTCTCCAGCAGTGTCCTGCATGTCTGGTTCGTCTTACTTGAATAGTTTTTGTGATAGGGGGCAGGTGGCCGTACGGTTGGTGTCTTGTGGGGTGTTGCTGCCAGGACTTATTCAGAATTGCACGCAGCATTCTTGTGTAATTGCCATCTAGTTTCTTCTCCAGCCGTTTTGTTAGCGTCCATGGAGTGCATCCATATAGCAGTATCGATGTGACCGCTGCCTGGAAGAAACTGCGTTTCATTTTATCGGTTAGGTCTGATTTCCATATAATCGATAGCCTATTGATAGCTGTCCATGCTTTCGTTAGCCTCGTTTCAATGTCCTTTTTGGTTGATTCGACGCTACTTCCTAGGTACGTGAATTTGTCTACTAGTTTAAGTGGGGTTCCTTCTAGAGTGGAGATGTCCCCCGTTTGGTTATAGCACATATATTCCGTTTTGTGTGCATTAACATAGAGGCCTATGCTTGCTGCTGCTCGTTCCAAACTATGCAGAAGTGTTTCGGCTTGGTCAGGTGTATTTGCCAGTATCGCTATGTCATCGGCGTAGTCGGCGTCGGTAATTGTTGTTGTGGGGTATCTTCTGCTTCTTTTCTTCGTCAGTTCGAAGCCATTCTCTTTGATTTTGTCAATCGATGTTCTAAGTACGTAGTCTAGACAAATGATAAAGAGGTACGGGGCCAGCGTGTCCCCTTGTAGTACTCCTGCTACAATGTCAAAGTATTCTGTGTCTCCATCCGGTGATCGTACTTTTACTTTAGTGTTTCTATAGAGAATCGTTATTGCCGCTACGGTTTCTTTAGGTATGCCGTACGCTAGTAGGATATGTTCCATCTTTCCTCTGTGAATGGAGTCGAAAGCCTTGGTAAAGTCGACAAATATTAATGTCGCTTGTAGGTTCTTTGCCCATACACCTTCAAGGATTCTGCGGATGGTTAATATTTGTGAGGTCGTGGATCTATTTCTTCGGAAGCCATTTTGGTTTTTTCTAAGTATGTTGTCGATTTTGGGTTCTATTCGGTTTCATAGTAGGGCATTGTAGATTTTGGCAGCTATGGATGTAAGTGTTATGCCTCGGTAGTTTTTGGCTAATCCAAGGTCCCCCTTTTTAGGGAAGGGGAGTATGCATCCCTTCATCCATCTATCTATCGGATTTTGATTGTATACTGCGTTGCAGTGTCGGAGCAGTATGTTGTCAAATTGTCTGGTCTTCCATACTTCCGGGGGAATTTCGTCCAGCCCTGCAGCTTTCCTATTTTAATTTTTCTGAGAACCGAGTCGAGTTCTTCTTGTGTGAACGGTCCTAGTTTAATGTCTAATTGTTTGCTAATTATTCTGGTGATTGGTTCATGCGTTATTTTTGGTGGGTTTCCAAGTAAGTTTTCGAAGTGCTGTTTCCACAGTTTTATTCTTTCTTGTTGGTTTGCTGCTTTAAGTTTTGCTTTGGCTGTGTTCTTTCTTCTGCTCACTTCGTTTATTGTTTGCCAGGCTATTCTAGATTGTCTATCTTCCACCGAGTCTCTAATCTTATCTATCTGATTTTGAATGTATTCTGTCTGTTCCTTTATATATATGCCTGCCAATTGATATTGTGCCGTTTTTAGTTTTAAGGCATTTGTGTTTGTTGGGTTTTTCGATAGTTTTTGGAGGCTGTTTTCACTAGTGCACGTTTTTCTCTCACCGCTAAAGTTTCCCATGGGACTCTATATTTAGTTTTAATTTTTGTTGGAATGTATTTTGCTGCTGCCTCGAGGTGTGCATTGACGAAATTTTCATATTCGTCGTTTGGTGTACTTTTTTCCGTCTTTTCTTGTAGTGTTTCGAATCTGTTTCTTAATTCTAATACGTATTTATCTCTTATATCTTTGTTGTTTAATAGGGCCCAGTCATAGTGTTTGGTGGTCGCTGTTCGTTTGGCGTTTTTTCGTAGGCTTAACCGTATTTTCGCCGTGACTATTCGGTGATCGATGGACACACCCTCAAAAGAGGAGTATGCCTCGCAATTCAATGCACTATTTTTCCATTTCTTGTTTATAAGGACGTAGTCTATCTGAGCTTTAGTATTGTTTGCGTACGTGTATGTCCATAGTTTGCCCTCTCTTTTTTGGTAGTTTGTATTGAGGCATGCTAATCTATTTTCTATCATGAAATCTGTTAGATGTTGCCCATTCCTATTTGACGTGTTGTGGAGGCTGTATTTGTTGTTTCCGTTTTTCCCGATTTGGGCATTCATGTCTCCGCCAATGACTAACATGTTGTGTTTCGGGATGCTACGCACTAATGAGGATAACTCATCGTAGAAGGTGACTAGTTCAGTTTCTTCACTAACATTGGTGGGGCTGTAGCATGAGATGATTGTTGCTCTGGGGTTTCCGTTAAATGTAGCTGCCATCATTCTAGGTTCTAGGTTTTGGAGGTGCCCGTGGTGTAATGGTTAGCGTCGCAGGATATGGACACGGCGACACGAGTTCAAATCCTGGACCTGACTGACTGCATTTCACATAGCACTAATACCCTTGGGAAAGGTATGAATCCAATTATTCTCCCTCCAGCTATGGGTAAATAGTAGGACAGACTAGGTTCTTCAGCCTTGGTGAGGCAACTAGTCTAGGAGAAGGAAAACTCTAAATTCAAACCTGTTAAACTCCGCTTAAAAACTGACCTTGTGTCATATCCTGCCCGAGCGGAGGGGTTGGTAAATATGATCATTCTAGGTTGTATTTTCTCAACGCTATTAAGCGTTTTTAATGCTCTAGGTCCTATAAGTAATCCTACCCCTCCTACTGCGGCGTTGACAGAGTTTTTCCATGCGGATACAGTGGCGAGCGACCAGCCATTGCCAGTCTCGTGATATTTGATATTTTCTGTGTGCGTGTATCTGTGTTCTTGTATGCATATTATGTCTATCTTATGTTCTTCGGCCGATGCGATTAGCTCTGGGAGTTGTCCTATTCTATTTAAGGTTCTTACGTTGAATGTGGCTATTTGTAGTGTTTGCTTGCATTTTAGTAGTTTTGATTGTTTGAGCTCTGTAGCTGATTTTTCGAACACCGAGGCCAGGGCTCCAACCTCAGCGGGACGCGCCCCTTTTTTACCTGCGCGAAGAGCGATGCGGTTTGTGTAAGTGGTTTGAGTGTGGGTCATGGTTATCTTTCGATGGCTGTTTTATTCTCTTCTATAGAAGCCACTCTTATAGAGGAGCAGCAGTAGTTCCCCGATCGAACTAGCGATCCTGAGCGTAGAGTTGTCAAACTGACGTCCAGGACCCGTTCAGGTATTGAGTTTGGTCGTACATGGGTTTATTCAAATACCTTTACGTACATCATGCTGCTTCCCATGTGTACGCAAAAAAAAAGGGGGAGGGGTAATTATGGTTTAAGTTTTAACTTAGTTAAACTCCAACATTAAGGTACTTTCGTATAACTTTCACTGGTACTGACTTGTGTTTTTTTTTTGTTTTTTTGTTTTTTTTGCTGTATTGGGACTTTTCCTAGGTTTTTTATTTATTTTTTTTTGTTTTGTTTTTTTACTACAGTTGGGAACCTAGCAGGCTTCAGGAATTATAGAGCTTAATTTTTTTTTTTTTTCTTTCTTGGGGGTGGGGCTGTGGTAGCATTAGGTGTTTTAGGCTTTTTCTTTTTCTTCTAAACTATTGTTAGGGCTTTCTTTACGAATTTTTAAATTATTCAATAGAAGACATTCAAAAACATTCTGCCTTGTTCGCTGACATGTGGAAAGTCTAACATCAATTTGGCTTTATAGTAGAGTAAGCGTGTCTTTACATTTAAAACGCATAGTTTAAGCATTATTTCACAAACAAAATACAGCATAACATTTTGTAAAATTCAGCATTTTAAATTAATAGGACTTAAAGACATACTGACCAATATTGATATATTACTTCCAGTTGGCTCCTGAGTTCAAATGCTTCTTCCTCGTTTTGACTTTTATTCACTACTGAAATTTTAGGTAGCTTTGGGAGGCGGTGTTCGCCAATGGCCCGGGAGACCTGGGTTCAATCCCAGGTCGAGTCATACCAAAGACTTTAAAAATGGAACTTGATACCACCTTGCTTAACACTCAGCATTATAAGGTACGGTTCAAGGGTAAGTGGAGCAATCCAGGGAATGGAGTAGCGCCCTCCCCTACACCTTGGTGTAGTAGCTATCGAAAAGGGAGCCTTCAGGTCACACTCGACTATGGTCGCTAACTTTACTTTATATTGTCCATACTTTTGTTTATTTGTATAATTGATTCTCTTGATTATATTATATTATATTATTTATATACATAAATAAGTGAATATTTCATTCATTTTTATATATATATATATTTGTCAACCCCTGCACTCAGGAAGGATATGACACAAGGTCAATTTTTAAGCGGAGTTTAACAGGTTTGAATTCAGAGTTGTCCTTCTCCTAGACTAGTTGCCTCACCAAGGCTGAAGAACCTAGTCTGTCCTACTATTTACCCACAGCTGGAGGGAGAATAATTGGATTCATACCTTTCCCAAGGGTATTAGTGCTATGTGAAATGCAATCAGTCTCATCCAGGGTTTGAACTCGTTTTTTATATAGTTCAATGAATAAGTTAAATTTTGCCTAAAAATTTGGCAATAAGAAGCATTGTTTAAATTAACACCTTTTTCAAGGAAAGCAAAAGTGCTGGGTCCTTGCATGTCACAGAAAACAGTCAGCATGATCTTTATTGACCACTGCACCCAGGTCTTTTTTTTCACCTGAGAGTCAGTGTGTTTCCACTCCATGGACTGTCTTTTCAACTCAGGATCATCATGGCAAACACATATTTAGCCCAGTTGTGAAATTTTTTTTGTCTAAAACATTGTTCTCTGTTGATATGACACATTTTTTAGTAAATTTCATTATAATAATGAAAAGGTTTTTCCATTTTGTTTTTTTAAAAAAAAATCCCCTAATTTATTGAATGACCCTGGTATACAATAAAATAATTAATTCATTTTTTTTGTATATTTTTTGTATAATTCAGAGAAATTAGATATTTAGTTATATATATATGTATAGATATAACAAAATGAATGGAATTTTTACTTATATACATACATATATACCATTAAATGAATTAGATATTTAGTTATGTATACACTATTCAAGAAAATGAATAAAATATCTACTAATATGTATACAACAAAATCAACTGAATATATATATATATATATATATATATATATATATATATATATATATATAACATATACATACATATATATATATACATATATATATACATATACATATACATATATGTATACATAACTAAATATCTAATTCATTTAATGGTATATATGTATGTATATAAGTAAAAATTTAATTCATTTTGTTATATATATGTACATATATATATAACTAAATATCTAATTTCTCTGAATTCATTTTGTTGTGTGTATATATATATATATATATACATACGTGTGTGTATGTGTATATATATATATATGTGTGTGTGTGTATGTGTGAATATATATATATATATATGAATATCTAATTAATATTTTGTATATATATATATATATATATATATATATATATATATAAATATATATATATATATATAAGTAAATATTTAATTCCTTTTGTTGCCTCGACGCTAATGAGAAAGCTAGATAGGAGCTGCTCAAGAATGACATATGCTGTTTTGCATAAATCCTGGAAGCAACATCCTACAAAACTGGAGTTTTACAACCACTTACCTCTCCTCTCACAAATCATCCAAGAAAAATGAACAAGACATGCTGAGTACTGGAGAAGTAAGGATCAACCCATAAGCTGCATTTTCTTATGGTCCACTAAACATGAATACTTCAGTGAATTGACCGACAAGCAATGACTTGCATACATCAGCTCGATGTGGATGCTGTCAAGAGGACATACCAAGACCAATAGACAATAGAGACAGGTTGGGAAAGAGAGTCATGGAACTTTGTGCTATCAGAATGATTTGATGATATATATATATATATAAAAATATGGGTTGAGCACTCTCGTTGGGAATTTGCCAGCTGCCACATACACTGAAATGCAATAGCTCTTCTCATGAATTGAATACTCCAGTAGCCAATTACATATATGTAAAAAAAGATATGTAAAAAATTCATTCATTTACGTTGAAGTGACGATAGCCCTGGGGTAACATATTTGACTGATGTAAAATCAGCCAGGTAATGATCTTGGCTTGAAGCATCAAATAGGTCTAGCCACACGAAAGAGTCTTCATACAACAAAACAGTTTGTCTCTGGATGACACAATACATGTATGTGTATATATATATATATATATATATATATATATATTTATATGTGTGTGTGTGTGTGTGTGTGTGTGTGTGTGGAGGGTGTATATATAACTAAATATTTAATTAATTTTTTTGTGTATACACTACCAGTCAGAAGTATTTGGCTACCCTCAAAAATTTTCATTTCTCATCCTAAAAGTGTTGTTTTTAATGAAACAAGTTTAGCACCTCACATTTTTAAGCCCAGTTAGCTGGGGCTGTAGAATACACTGACTGTATCTTTGCCGAGACAAGTGTCATTGATATGACATTCAATCATCTGATGGTGATGCTCCAGGTTTGGAGATTTTGGGAATGTTGAGTACCCCTTCATTGCCATTACTCCTAGGTTCACTCTGGCCTGGAGTGGTAGCACCTGATAGGGTCCTATCTATAGGTCAAATAGAACGAACTATGTCTGCAAACAAATGACTGATGTTTAATTATGACTGTTATATAGCAATACTTGAAACCATTTAACTGCATGGAAAAGAAAAAGCTCAGGCTTATTTAAGAATATTAACTACAAAAAGTGTTTACAAAACATATATATATTTAATGTATATGTGTAAACAGGATTTGGCATTAAATAACCTACAATGGTTGATTTGCCATAAAACCGAACCAATCAAACCAAACAATATTTTTTTTTATTATAGTAAATGCAAGTCTTCCTCAGTAACTTTAACTTTAGAATAACCAGATATCTTTTGAAAAATTGATTTGAAGGAATTTTTCTTCTTTAGTACTGAGCATGAATAAAATAAAAATTCCTAGAACTACAATAGATTATACTGTTAGGAGACATCAGGAAACGGGAGAAAAGAAGATCAAAAGTTGGGCTGGTAGACCAAAAGCAGCAATAAAAACTGAGGAAAATTTCTTTAGCGTCACCAACTTGCATGACAGAAGGCTGACTGCTCCAAACATCACTGCACGACTAAACCAATGTTGTGAAAAAATGTCTCAGCATCCTCTGCGAGTAGAAGTCTTTGAAGCTGGCCAATATAGCCAAATTGCTGTCTAGAAACCACTGTTGAGGAAGCAAAGCAATATCAAAAAGCTCCAGTGGGCCAAGGTCAACGAAGACTGGACGATAGAGCTGTGGAATAAAGTCCTTTGAACTGATGAATCAAAGTTCAAAATCTTTGAGTTAAATAAGAGGGTCTATGCATGGCAAAGAGTTGGGGAAAAGAGCTGCAACTCCCTGTGTCATACCAACCATAAAGAATGGAGGAGGCTCTGTAATGGTGTTGGTAGCTTTTACCAATTGCAAAGTCAGGGATTTGCTCTAGATGAAGTGCAGATTGAATCAGACTAGCTATCACAGCATACTGCAGCATCATGCAATACCATTTGAAATATGGCTTGTGGGTCAAGGATTTGTTCTCATGCAAGATAATAACCCAAACTAAACTAGTAAACTCTGCCAGAGGTACATTAAAAGCAAAGAAGAACAGCACATCCTCCCACTGATGTCTTTGCTGGCACAGTCAGCTGACTAAAATTCCATTAAACAAGTGTGGGATAAACTTGAGCAAAAAGTCAGTGCAGCTCAACTCTGACAACTCTTGCAGGAAAGGTGGGCTGAACCATCTTCAGTCTACCTCCAGTCTTTGGGGAAAAGAATGCTGAGAATCTATGAAGCATTGATAGTGGCCGAAGGGGGTCATTTTAATGAATCAAGTTTAAGAAGTTTTTGTGTTCTTTTAATTTAATTTGTATTTAATGTGCTTCATGAAGACTTGTATTTAGTTTGATATATAAAATCATTGTGGTGCTAAACTTGTTTCATTAAAAATAATACTTCACTTTTCGGATAAAAAATAAAAATTTTGGGATTGCCCAAATATTTTTGATTGGTAGTATATATATATATATATAATCAGTTCTCTATAATAATTAAAATATGGAATTTTCATGGGTTTGGCTAGTATATATAAATACCATAATGAAAAAGCAACCCAAAAAAAACATGAAAGTTTTTTATGATTATAAATATATATATTAAATATATATGATTTGAAAACAAATAGCATATAGGTAATAGTTTTTACATGAGCCAGGGCTCACTTGTTTGCTTACAGCGAACTAGTTTCAAGTATTGCTAACACAAATAGTTTTATTTGCACACAGTTAAATAGTTTCAAGTATTGCTATCAAACACAAATACTTCTAATTGCCATAGTTAAATGATTTCTAGTATAGTAAATTATTAAACAGTTCTATTTTACCAATAGATGGGACTCTAACTGGTACTACCACTCTGGGTCTGAACAGACCTGATAGTAATGGCAATAAAGGAGTTCTCCACAGTCCACAGAGTTCCAGGACTGGATTCTCACCATCAAATGCAGTTTAGTGTCATATCTAGGGCACTTATTGGCAGGGGTCTTAGCCCTCTGTGGAGTCACAGTTTGTGCATTTGACTGGGCTAGGCACTGCTGGAGAAACAGTGACTAACTCATGTGATGTCCTCCTATGGACACGGATGTACCAGTGTTGGCTGATCAGCAATTTATTAAATTTATCAGCTCTATTCAGATGCTGGATGCCATCTAGAGGACCTACCAATACTCTATAGGGATGGATAGCAAGAGAGAGTAAAGGGAATCCGTGCTATCTGCACGATTTAATGATGGTTAAAAAAAAAAATTTGCATTTGGTTTTTCAAAAAACTTATCAAAAAAAGAGGTTGCGGCCAAATATCTATCTCTCTACCTACCTACCTAGATCGATAAATAGATAGATCTGAACCAACTGAGATAGATAGATAGATAGATTTGAATCAACTGAGATCGATTGATAGATAGATCTGAACCGAGATAGATAGATAGATAGATAGATAGATAGATAGATAGATTTGAACCAATTGAGATCGATTGATAGATAGATCTGAACCGAGATAGATAGATAGATAGATAGATTTGAATCAACTGAGATCGATTGATAGATAGATCTGAACCGAGATAGATAGATAGATAGATAGATAGATTTGAACCAATTGAGATCGATTGATAGATAGATCTGAACCGAGATAGATAGATAGATAGATAGATAGATTTGAATCAACTGAGATCGATTGATAGATAGATCTGAACCGAGATAGATAGATAGATAGATAGATAGATTTGAATCAACTGAGATCGATTGATAGATAGATCTGAACCGAGATAGATAGATAGATAGATAGATTTGAACCAATTGAGATCGATTGATAGATAGATCTGAACCGAGATAGATAGATAGATAGATAGATTTGAATCAACTGAGATCGATTGATAGATAGATCTGAACCGAGATAGATAGATAGATAGATAGATAGATTTGAACCAATTGAGATCGATTGATAGATAGATCTGAACCGAGATAGATAGATAGATAGATAGATAGATTTGAATCAACTGAGATCGATTGATAGATAGATCTGAACCGAGATAGATAGATAGATAGATAGATAGATTTGAATCAACTGAGATCGATTGATAGATAGATCTGAACCGAGATAGATAGATAGATAGATAGATAGATTTGAATCAACTGAGATCGATTGATAGATAGATCTGAACCGAGATAGATAGATAGATAGATAGATTTGAACCAATTGAGATCGATTGATAGATAGATCTGAACCGAGATAGATAGATAGATAGATAGATAGATTTGAATCAACTGAGATCGATTGATAGATAGATCTGAACCGAGATAGATAGATAGATAGATAGATAGATTTGAATCAACTGAGATCGATTGATAGATAGATCTGAACCGAGATAGATAGATAGATAGATAGATTTGAACCAATTGAGATCGATTGATAGATAGATCTGAACCGAGATAGATAGATAGATAGATAGATTTGAATCAACTGAGATCGATTGATAGATAGATCTGAACCGAGATAGATAGATAGATAGATAGATAGATTTGAACCAATTGAGATCGATTGATAGATAGATCTGAACCGAGATAGATAGATAGATAGATAGATAGATTTGAATCAACTGAGATCGATTGATAGATAGATCTGAACCGAGATAGATAGATAGATAGATAGATAGATTTGAATCAACTGAGATCGATTGATAGATAGATCTGAACCGAGATAGATAGATAGATAGATAGATAGATTTGAATCAACTGAGATCGATTGATAGATAGATCTGAACCGAGATAGATAGATAGATAGATAGATTTGAACCAATTGAGATCGATTGATAGATAGATCTGAACCGAGATAGATAGATAGATAGATAGATAGATTTGAATCAACTGAGATCGATTGATAGATAGATCTGAACCGAGATAGATAGATAGATAGATAGATAGATTTGAACCAATTGAGATCGATTGATAGATAGATCTGAACCGAGATAGATAGATAGATAGATAGATTTGAATCAACTGAGATCGATTGATAGATAGATCTGAACCGAGATAGATAGATAGATAGATAGATAGATAGATAGATTTGAATCAACTGAGATCGATTGATAGATAGATCTGAACCGAGATAGATAGATAGATAGATAGATTTGAACCAATTGAGATCGATTGATAGATAGATCTGAACCGAGATAGATAGATAGATAGATAGATAGATAGATTTGAACCAATTGAGATCGATTGATAGATAGATCTGAACCGAGATAGATAGATAGATAGATAGATAGATAGATAGATTTGAACCAATTGAGATCGATTGATAGATAGATCTGAACCGAGATAGATAGATAGATAGATAGATTTGAATCAACTGAGATCGATTGGTAGATAGATCTGAACCGAGATAGATAGATAGATAGATAGATAGATAGATAGATTATTGTCTATTGAGAGGATAAATAAGTTTTAAAAGTTTAAATAGGGGGAGTTCCCGTGACACAATGGCTAAAGTGCAGGATTGCTGCCACGAAGTAAGCAGCTTCAAACTCCAGTCATACTATTAAATTCTCTTCTGGACTAATACCTTTGCGAAAACTATGACCTCTCTTATCCCCTTCCCCCAAGTTATAGGTTAACTAGTAGCACTACTGTTCTTCTATAATGATGGGTTTGGCATTAAATAATCCACGAACGTTGATATGCCAAATAAAAAATAAAAGCAGTGATAAGATATGAAAATAAAAATAAAACAAATAATAAAATACGAAAAAAAAAAAAAGATCCCGCTATTCCACTTACACCAAAAATTCAACTTTTGATGGTAAAAGACTCAAATTTTTTTGGTGTCTGGCCAGCCCACTGGACAACACGTGCATTTTACAGACATTCTAAAATGAGTAGTCCATACTATATAACTTTCATATAAATTCATGGGCTAAATATTAAAAACAAACCAAGTCCCTCCCCCCACCAAAAAAAAAAAAAAATGCCAACAAAGCCCTTACTATAAATAAGTACACTCCAAACATTTTTTGAATAAAAAGCTATTTTCTTTGAGACTAAAGATGCCAGGATTTCATCATTGTAATGGAGCATTATTCAATGAAAACGAATATTATTAGCTATCATTTATTACCAAACTCTGTAAGCGGAAATATGAATCCAAAAATATGTTTACCCCTCGTCTGCCTTTATGCAATTTTTTCTTTCTTTTTTTTTTTTTTTTTTTTTTTTCAAATACAGAATACTTGATGAATTTGATATTTTAAATCATTTTAAATCTAATTATTTGATTTGTGATAATTTTAGTTAAAATTATTTTAGAATTGAGAATGCTAACTCAATATGACACCCCATCCCCTAAAAAAAAACAACAAAAAAAAACAGCAAAAAAAACATGCTTAGGAAGAAATTCTTCCAAACCTCTCATAGAATAAATTTTTGTTTAACAAAATGTGTTCAGGAATATTTATTTTTATCCTGTATAAGGCTAGCTACATCCACGTGCACACACACACACACACACACGTGAATACATCGACTACATCTTTGCAGAGTAGTAAGACCCACCCCTAATGAATGTCCTGTAAATGACATTAAACCATCTGATGGTGAGGCTCCAGTAATAATAAGCTTTGGGGAATCTGGAGTACTTAATTCTATCTATAACAGATACTTAATTGGATTATCTTTACTAATATAGATAGATAGATAGATAGATAGATAGATAGATAGATAGATAAACCAGATTTGGCATTAGATAATCTACTCTGGTTGATATGCCATAAAACCCGACCAAACCAAACCAAAATAAAAGCAGAAAAAAACCAAAAAAAAAAAACAAAAAAACAGTGGTGCCATCAGCAAAGCCTTCATCAGATGTCAACTCTAAGGTCAAGCCAGGTTTCAGAGCTAAAGCATTATTGCCACTAACCCAGAGCACCTCTGTAGTACCATACAATATCACCAGACTCTGTTGTTTTATCTTGCACATTGTGAGAAAGCCAGACGAAAATACTGTCACACCGTTTAATCTTTTGTTATATTCACAGCTTTCCAGCCAATGCAAATGAACCCAGCAACAAAGTGTAAATTCAATTATGTAAAATTTGAATCAATGATGTCAAAACCCTGAATACGAAAGTGAATATAAAATTCACCTGCACAGTCCCTGTACAAAAATCTCAAACGTTGATTCAAAGGTGTTAGATTTGAATTAACTGATGAGATGGCAATGTCAAATTTTCGCAGAAAAGTCGAGACAACGTTCAAGTGCAAACAAGATGTCTTGTGCCAATAAACGAAGGAATCTTATCAAAGTAAACGATAACTCTTAATTCAAAAGCAGGTGGATATGAAGCTAGCAATTCTATTTCATTAAAACAAAACTAAACAAAACAACACAAAAGAACTTGGAAGTTAAACTGCATTCTAATCACTGACGTGATAATACTGCAACCCTATGCTCCTTAAGAAGTCTGCAAGGAGTTGTATATATAAAATACTTTTTTAAAAAAATGCTGGAAACTTTCTCATTAGCGTTATATATAACATGGTGTAATGGCTATCGCCGTAGGATATGGACACGCCATGAGTTCAAAACCTGGACGAGGCTGACTGCATTTTACATAGCTCTTATACTCTTGAGAAAGATATGAATCCATTTATTCTCCCTCTTGCTATGGGTAAATAGTAAGGCAGACTGGGTTCTCTAGCTTTGGTTAGCCAACTAGTCTAGGAGAAGGAAAACTCAGAATTCAGACCTGTTAAACTCCGCCTAAAAATTGACCTTGTGTCACATCCTACTCGTGTGGAGGGGTTAGATAAACACACACACATACACACACACACACACACACACACATATATATATGTATATATATTACACTCAAGGTCAGATGTCAATATGATTTAGGACTCTTTTGTCAATGTCAAAAAAGACGGTAGGCAATCATACAATACACAGACTGATTATTGTACAGATATGGTAGAGGTTGTTACAAGACGAGATCTTGCCTTGATTTGAAAAAACAAAAAGAAAGAAAAGAAGAAAAGAAAAAAAAACGGAAGTTAACACTTCGAGTTCTCAACTCAAAATGAAAAGTTAGTCGCTCACGCATGGGCTCCGCGCAGAAATTCCGTTTGCAATAAATTAACAAAAAAAAAAAACACATTAATAAATATCCAATCGGAACGCTTCCCGCGGGGCACAAAAATTGCCGTTTCTGAGCCTACAGAAAATGTATAAATAGACGGACCAAATAATCATCAGTCAGACTCGTTCCTACACCACGGACTTGTTCCTTCATACGACCCGTGTTAAGGATTCTACGCACCGTCTGGCGCCTGTCATCCGATACATCAAACGATCGCCGCAGCTACCAACGTCGTCCTAATTCCGAGAAACCCATCCCTTCACCACGAGACAAGTACAGTACATGAACTTTGTAACTACTACCACTGAATTCATTCCTCAACTGTAAACATATTTCTCCATTCTACTCTCTGTACTTAATCTATTTATAAAAATTTTCTATAACATCATTACTGTGTTATTGTGAGTATCTATACGTTCTTTGTTTTGCAACCATACGCATTTCTAACCCACAACTCAGAATATAACACTGGTGTCAAGCGTGCAGCAAAACAAGTATGGAATACTCCGGCCTTTCTCGATCAGAAATCTTGGAACTTATAAAACAGCAAAAAGCAGCGATTCTCCAAACGAAAATTGACATGGAGCCGGCAGATAACCCGCAAGCACAATTAATCATTAGTGAACTGAAAACAGACCTCCACAAACTTTTAACTGCTCTGCAAACAACCGCACACGATCGATCGCACACATTGCAACAACACACCACAAACTATGAGCTTCTATTGCGACAGCAGTCACTTCGGGACGCCACAAAATCCATCCGGACCTTCGAACCGGGCAGCGATGTAAACCGCTTCATTACCGACCTTAATAAGGCTTACACCATACACGTTAAGCCAGAATTAAGGGAATATCCTGCAATGGAGAAGGAGTTTGTCAAGCTGGCAAAGCAACTACTGAACGAAGGCATCTTCCAGCAGATGGAGGACTCAAGACAGCCTACGTCCACGTTCGAGGAACTAAAGGCTTACCTTATATCCACCCACGGGAGCCAAATGACAAACTTCCAGTACCTAAGCCGAGCATGGGACCTTCAGCGACATGAGGGAGATAAACTCACTGATTTTGCAGGCCGACTTGAAAACACAATCCGAGAGGCCACAGTCCACATCACGGCAAAATTCAAGTCGGACAGACAAAATGCTGAGATGACGGCCGAAACTGCGTTTTCCCTAATGGGGGCCATGCTCATGAGTGAAAAGATCAAGGCATGGACACCTAACATCTATCCACACCTCGTCAAAACTATGGACAGACACTACTCAGCGGGTGGTATAGCCAGCGATGCGCAACGCTATCTTGATCGTGGTATCAAAACGGACATCACCACCGCCGCTGAAATCACTGCGCTGATGGCGAGCCAACCTACACACTCTGACAAACCTCGTAGCCTTGAAAGTGACAAGATACTAGCCGACGTACAGCTACAGTTGCTGGATCTGAACAAGCAACTGCGGCAAACCCACAGGCGGAACCCATCCATCGTTGACTGGAAAAATCGAACCGCCTCCCCCCTACAACATGAAGCACAACCGGGCACAAAGAAGCGCTGGCCAACCCAGCCAACAAGCAATGTGCAAAAAATTTTTACGAGGCCGCGCATGCTTTAAGGGCAACAGCTGCCCATATTTTCACCCCCCTCATGCTCAAGCACACATAGCGACCACTGACACCGGTTTACCTGGAATAGATAGCGATCAGCACAACCATGAACACGCGACGCGCTTCGACGAACTGGATTTTTGGTTGGGACCGAACGAGATGTGATGACTCGTTCCCAGGTCCATGTATCCACTCAGCATCATCACACATTTAACGTTCAAATCCAACCTGATCTCCGATCGCCCCTTGTTCAGATCAACCTCCGCAACAACGGCATCACATTCTCCGGTGTAGGCATGCTGGATTCCGGATGCACGACTTGCATCATTCCCATTTCTCGCTTACCTGAAGATGCAAGAAGACACATGTCCAAAACCAACATCCGAGTCAAAGGAATCGGAGGGAACATCTCTATTCTGGGCAAGCTCACCTGCGACATTACCTTGGGTGACGATACTTCCCCCGCTTTCTGCAACGTCGACACACTGATCACGACATCAGACATCCCCATCTTGATCGGTCAGAACATACTCGGCCACCACACACTGTTATCCTATACTATCGATAACCAGAAGGCGACTGTAGAACTTGCGCGCACACTCCCATCTGGCAAGCTAAAACATACTGTCCCGCTCTCTACAACCGTCCATCCAAGGATAAAACCGACCCACAACCTTTCACACGGCGCCCTAACCGTTTCCAACGAGGAACCACGAGCCACACCCAGATCATCGCCTAACGGGTTGACTCTCAACCAAAAACTCCATTGGCTTAAGCAAACCGTAGGCCTATCGCTCCAAGACCATCATAGCCGTAGTGAATTAGAAGCTACCGCCGATTTACTCATCAGCTATGCGGACATTCTCGGCACCGACGACGATAGAAGGGGCACTTTCATCAAGCCCATACGCATACCAACCAAGGGCCAGTCCAGGAGCCAAAAACAGCACCCTATAGCCCAAGCACTGGAGGGTGATGTTGACGCGGAAATTGCCCGCATGGCAAATGAGGGTGTTATCGAACCTTGCAACGACCCTAAAGGATTTAACAGTCCCGTTTTTGCCGTCCGCAAGAAAAACGGAAAGATTCGAGTGGTCGCAAATTTCAAAAAAACCCTCAACAAGGTTTTAGTCGATCTCGACCCATACCCAATACCTACCATTGACTCGACATTCAACAAGATTGGCGAAGGTAACAAGTACTTCTCAACACTCGACCTCCGCAATGGCTATTGGCAAATCGTCATTGACGAACGTGACCGCCATAAAACGGCCTTTACTTGGAAAGGACGCTGTTTCCAATACACCCGTCTGGCTTTCGGTCTAACATCCGCTGGACAAATCTTCTCGCGATGCATAGCTGAGGCTCTCGACACAGTGGCCTCACGCGCGAACATATCGTCATATATTGACGATAATCTTGTCCACGCCAAAACCTTCGAGGAATATGTGACAGCGCTGGAGCAATTATTTATTGCTCTACGCAAGTTCGGATTAAAACTAAACCCGGAAAAATGCATTTTTCTTGCGTCCGAAGCTAAATTTCTCGGTCGCATCGTGAATAGCGACGGGTTCAAGACCGACCCCGAATATGTCCGCGCCATTATCGACATGAAACCCCCAACAACGAGAAAAGAACTACAAAGTCTCATCGGACGTCTCGTATGGATTCGGCAATTCATCGAGACACGCCTTAACGAGAGCATCAGAACCGACATGTTCTCCAATCTAATGGCCCCATAAACGAACTAAATAAGCCCGGACGAACATTCGTCTGGACCGAAGGGGCCAACAAAGCTTTCAATAAAATTAAGAAGCGCCTCGCTTCACCACCAATCATTTCATTCCCTGACTTCACCGGACTCTTTACCCTCACCACCGACGCCAGCGATATCGCATGTGGGGCCATTCTCATGCAAGAGAATAAACACGGCCAAAAGAAAATAATAGCAGTTGCCTCACACACCTTTAACGCGACGGAGCGCAACTGGTCAACAACTGAACGCGAGGCATATGCGATAAAATGGGCCATCACCAAATTCGATTACTTCTTGCGTAGTCGTCCCTTCGTCGTCCTCACAGATCATCGATCTCTCACATACTTGGATCAACGTGAATTCAACAATGCGAAGATACGACGATGGCAGGAGGAAATATCGTGCTACAAATTCGTCTTGGAATATGTAGAAGGTGAATCGAATGTCTGGGCAGACATGCTCAGTCGGAGATATGGCCACAGCAAGGACAAGCTTACGGCAGACCCCACACCTGCAGGGAAGCGCTTCAAACTCCAAGGCTCCAGTCTAAACATCTTCGTTCCATCCTGGTGCATGGACGAAATCAAGAGCTCCCAGCTGCTCCCTGGGACTCACACAACACGGAACATTCAGCATCATCTGCAGGCCATCGACGCATTCCTCGCGTTTCATGCCACATCGACCATCCCGGTTGAAGAGATAGCTGACCACATGGGTATTGCAGCGGAACAAGCCTCTGATGACACACTTTCAAAAATCATCAGAGCTCTTCAGTTGGCAACCCCAAGACCGGACGCTACCCTACTCGACCCCAAAGATCATCGTACCGGGCTATATAACAAACACATGCACCAATTCTACTTGGAACCTGGTACATCTGTATTGATGATCAGGGATACTACAAACACACCAAAACTGGTAGTACCCTACAAGCTCCGGACAAAATATCTCCACCAAGCCCATGACTGTGTCAACCACTCAGGGATCTCCCGCATGCAGGAACACCTATCCAGCTACTGGTGGGAATTCAAAAATCGCGATATCAGGGCGTATGTTCAGTCATGCCAAACCTGCGCTAAACGCAAGGGAAATTACGGCATGCGCCGAAACTGGTCCACGGGCCATTGCAAGAGAGGCGGAAAACCATTCGAGGTTGTCTACATAGATTTTGTCTCAATGCCCCTCTCAAAGGGCAAGCGGTACATCCTTACTATTCTAGACAGCTTCAGCCGCCACCTCATGGCTATACCATGTGCCAGAGACCGCGCAATCGACGCAGCCCGCGGACTCTACCAGTTCTTTCTTCGTCACCGCGAGATTCCCCGCATTGCCTCCTCCGACCGAGGAACCCACTTCACTGGTGAGGTCTACAAGGAATTTTGTGACCTAACCTCGATCACCCGGGAACTTCACTGCCCGTGGCGACCACAAAGCTCGGGGAACATTGAGAGGCAACACCGGACCTTAAAAAACGCCCTTTACATGATCTGCGAAGACAGAAACTGTGAATGGACGGACGTTCTCGAATCCGTAGTTTCCTCAATGAATGCCACAGCCAACACCGCCACTGGTGCATCCCTGCATTACATTATCACCGGCCGCCAACCAAACATTGGTCTACCGAAGATCCCCTGCCAAGCCATCGTTAACAACAACCCAGGTGCTTACGGTATGCAGATAAACGCTTTGCTCCAACAGGTGCATCAAAGAGTCGCCTTGGCGAACAACGAGGCTGACCACAAAATGGAAGCCAAACTTAACCGCAGCATCTTCAAAGACCCGATACAAGTCGGTGACAAGGTGCTACTCCACCGATCGCAATCCGCAACAGCCCACTTGTCTCACCTGCCTTGGATAGGTGACTTTGAGGTCACCAAAACGAACGGTTTGGTAGTTCAAGGGAAAAACGAAAACTGTGAAACGCATTGGGTTCACCGTGGACACGTCCGTCGACTCGTACCACGACCAAATGACCTGCAACACATGCATCGACCACCCCCACCTCCAGTTCTATCCCCACCTCACCAAATTCCCAATCACCCGTCGACACGACCACTCCTACCTCCTTGTCCACCCCGGCAACCTACCCATCACCCGTTGTCACAACTCCCTACACTTTCGTCAGGGGAGCATCTTGTCGCAAATGACTGCAGTTCCGGAGACAATACCCAAAACCCAACGAAACGAACAACACGAGGGCAACTCCCAGCACGCTTTAAAGACTTCGTTATGTGCCAAAAAAAACAAAATAGATAATACACAACACCAAAACAAAACACGCACGCAAGCAAGCACTAACAACATAGCAAATTCAAATCATGGTAAGATCTGAGGGAGCTGTTACAAGACGAGATCTTGCCTTGATTTGAAAAAACAAAAAGAAAGAAAAGAAGAAAAAAAAAAAAACGGAAGTTAACACTTCGAGTTCTCAACTCAAAATGAAAAGTTAGTCGCTCAGGCATGGGCTCCGCGCAGAAATTCCGTTTGCAATAAATTAACAAAAAAAAAAAAACACATTAATAAATATCCAATCGGAACGCTTCCCGCGGGGCACAAAAATTGCCGTTTCTGAGCCTACAGAAAATGTATAAATAGACGGACCAAATAATCATCAGTCAGACTCGTTCCTACACCACGGACTTGTTCCTTCATACGACCCGTGTTAAGGATTCTACGCACCGTCCGGCGCCTGTCATCCGATACATCAAACGATCGCCGCAGCTACCAACGTCGTCCTAATTCCGAGAAACCCATCCCTTCACCACGAGACAAGTACAGTACATGAACTTTGTAACTACTACCACTGAATTCATTCCTCAACTGTAAACATATTTCTCCATTCTACTCTCTGTACTTAATCTATTTATAAAAATTTTCTATAACATCATTACTGTGTTATTGTGAGTATCTATACGTTCTTTGTTTTGCAACCATACGCATTTCTTGCCCACAACTCAGAATATAACAAGGTCAAGTCACATGATCCCTTTCGGTTAAATGGAAGGCAATACAACCAATGCACCTGAAGCACAAAAGTACGTCAAATCCCCCCCTCTCTCTCTCTTTGAGTGAGTAATAACTAGACCTATTGCCGAGCCATACATACTTGCTGGCCTTACATACTTGGAGTGTTATCAGCTTGAACACTTCATGAAATCTCCTCGAAGCCATTCATGATATCTTTTACTTCCTGACCTGATGGATCACAAAACTCAGATGGCAGACCCTTATGAAACCCCCCACGCAGTATTGCTAGCTGATACACCCATGCATTCTTAGCTCCGTGTGTTACTCGCAAACACAAGCTCCATTAAACAGTGGAGATTGAATAAGAGATAAAAAGACAATAGCATCAAAAACAAAACAAAATAAATATGAGGTAAAATAAATAAATGCAAAAGTAACAGTTTCCCAGGAGGCTGCTGACAGAAAGCGAAATTGGCGTGTACCTAAAAAGAAGGGCTTCCTGACGCTAAAGGGGAACACTAGCTCAGAAGCCGTTGCCGCCTCGACCGAAACGGATGCCCCTTTTTCTCCTGCTGCCAATTGGAAAGCGAGTGCTTGCTAAGGCCCAAGGACTTAGCAATGCGTTGTGTCTCCTGCTAGTAGCATACTCTGCTGAACGCACTCACTAAACACAGGTGGACTCTCAAACTTACAAACGAGGAGCGCAGTTATTTCTGCTGGTTCAGGAACACATTCCCACCACGAAGTAGTCGTGAACTCCGAAAATAGAAATTGAGTTTAAAGGTACCCTAACCTTTTTTGTTTTCCATCCTTAATTCCTTTACAGCTTCATCAGATAAAAGGGAGATAACCAGTGAATAGGTTAAGAAGAAAAAGGAGTCAGATACAAAACTCAAAATTTCCCATCAACCATTCACCACAACCTAAAAACGTTTCATGTGCCCCATACAACTAACAACGTACGTATCACATAATGACACCATAAAGGTGTCTTACCCACTTAAACAAATGCCGTGTAGAAAACCCTCCCAATTGTCAACACCTATTACGGCAAACACACCTCATGCCGATATGCACAACCTATATTGAACTCTTACTTACAGTCCTCTTGCTACGCAGATACGTGCCGTGTAAGGGACCCATACACACGCGCAGCATATCAATAAACTTGGGTTCCATCTGCTGCCAGCTCAATGATGTGTCACCCAGTCGACTACCTAGAGCACCAAAGGTTCACTGTTCCAATGAAGGATTGAACCTAGGTCATCCGCCCACGTGTTTTTAGATCCAGATAACCAAAGTCACACCTCGCCGATCGCCAAATAAATCAGACAGGGTTGATCATTCAAAGAAAATTAAATAGAAGTCAAAGACCAGAGACAAAACAAATACGTAGTGTTCAATGATTAATAAAAAGCTTAGTTAACAGAAAGAAAAATAACAAAGCTCGTTTAAAAAGATAATTAAGTCGGTTTTAAAGAATTAATAAGTCTGATCATACAAGTCTCTTTCCCGTTGAGTGAAGTAATGCGATTCAGAGACCTCGCCCTTTTTATCTTAGCAGTAGGTCTACTTGCAGCAGTAAGCACAGATTTTCAAAAAGCTAAGTCGTAGTAGTTCTCAATTCAGCTATGAATTCTATTTCGTCAGGTTTCCGTTACTAACATATCACTCAATAAGCCCCGGGCCTAACAAATAAAATTCAACTTTATTCATCAATATAGTCTACTCCTTGGATGATACACTGATTCTAACGCTTCTCTAACAATTCGATACTTTTTTTTTGTAGAACGATTTATCTTTGGCCTCAAAATACGCCTCAGTTTCCGATATCACTTGTTCATTGGAGCCAAATCTCTTTCCTTGGAGTATTCTTTTAAGGTCTAAAAACAGTCAGTAGTCGCTGGGGACCACATCTGGAAAATAGGGTGAGTGCAGATGCAATTCGAAATGCAATTCATGTAGTTTTGCCATAGTTGTGATCGACTTGTGATACTGCATTGTCTTGGTGATAGAGCACTTTTTTATTCTTCATTTGTGGTCGTTTTTTGGTGATTTCTTCCTTTAAACGCACCAATAATGCTATATAATATTCACTATTTCTCAAGGTAATCGATGAACAAAATACCCTGCCCATCCCAAAATATGGAGGCCAAAACCTTGCCGGCTAATGTTTGCGTCTTTGGTCGTTTTAGACGGCTTTCACCGGCTCTCCTCTCAGCTGACTGCCGATTTGACTCTGGTGTAAAGTGGTGGATCCATGTTTCATCTATCCTATTTACCAACCCCTCCGCTCGGGCAGGATATGACACAAGGTCAATTTTTAAGCGGAGTTTAACAGGTTTGAATTCAGAGTTTTCCTTCTCCTAGACTAGTTGCCTCACCAAGGCTGAAGAACCTAGTCTGTCCTACTATTTACCCATAGCTGGAGGGAGAATAATTGGATTCATACCTTTCCCAAGGGTATTAGTGCTATGTGAAATGCAATGAGTTTTGTCCAGGATTTGAACTCGTGTCGCCGTGTTCATTTCCTACGACGATAACAATTACACCAGGGGCACCTCCATGTTTCATCTATTGTCACATATTTACGCAAAAACTCTTCTTTGTTGTGTTCAAGCAGTTGCAAACAACGCTCTGAATCGTCGACGCGTATGTTGTTTTGATCAACTGTGAACAAACGAGGCACCCACTTTGAACACAACTTTCTCAAATGTTCATGCAAAATGATGAATACACTGTTTTAGATCTTTGAAAAGTTGATGGTGTCAGTTCTGAGTTAAGTTGAGGGGGCTTGGCAGTCAGTTTTACATGGGTGGCTAGTGATGCCGGATTTTCTTTAACCAACTTTAGTATGATGAGCACGTCACCCATGCTTTTTATGCCTAGCTCCTTAAGCATTGTTCGGTCCAGCATATGCATACTGTCCCTTGTGATACCCTCGCTTGAAAATGTTTGCGCATAAACCTTTGCAGAGGCCATGGTTATGGTGAATATGCTTTCCCAGCCAGTCAGGTCGGATCCTGTCTGCAGCGCCATTTTGGATCTTTGAATAGAGTCCTAGTCGAAGTCCAGCTGAATGATCAACTTTTCAAGAACTAGCAGTTCCCTCTCAAGAAAGAGGAGGACTATTTATGCCACACTGGCAGATTCCATTGTGCATATGGGTCAATCCATTCCTTGGGCTGCGATTGGCTGAATCGTCCGATTGGTCACGCTTGTGCATAAATACCAGCCCCCAGCTCAGCTCGAGCTGGCGTCCATATTGCTGGGATTCCACAGATTACGTCTGCATGAACCGGACCTCCGGTAAGTTGCTACTATTGTTGTTCCGTTGACTTTCTACACACTGTCTTCTGATATCTTCAACTTCTCTGCTATCTCATGCAACTCCAATTTACGATCGGCCAAAACGAGTTTGTGGAGTTTTTTCGTGTTTTCCGGGACAACTGCCAAATTTGGGCGACCTGAGCGTTCAGCATCATTTATGTCTTTATGACCGCGTTTAAAGTCAGCATACCATCTCTTAAGCGTTCTTTCCCACAGATCAGAGTCCAAATAACACTTATCAAGCCTTCGCTTTGCATGAACAGTATTTTTCCCAATGCTTTATCAAGACACGAAATTGAGATTTTTCCATTGTTTTGAAAATTTGCAACAGTAGCTTCACTTGAATAACTGTAATTTGTAGATTAACCATCTGACTGAGTTCAAATTTCGACACGTGCCATTTGAAGGTTGGGATTTTTCTTTATTAGTAACGCAATCTATATGTCAAGCCCGGGACTTATTGAGTGATATGTTAACTTGTGATTCTCACTTCTCTGTCTCAGAAGATCTGGGTCAAAGCTTCAAATTCAGAGCGATGGCGTTTAATGCTGACTGTTACCTCCGGCTTCTGTCTCCGGTCTGCCTCACTCTTGGGGAAAAACGTGGTTTATATAATATTTTTTTTATTTCCTAGTGGGCGCATCTCATCAACGGTTTTTTGGTTATCTCTTACTCCAACTGTGAATCTCTGTGACCATTACTCAAAAGGGGAGGAGTTTCCTCCCACTTTCACGAGTCGGTCGCTGTGACTTCTCTCTGCAGTAGGCAGCCCTCTCACTCATGTGATCAATATGTCCCGTCAAGCAATTACCCAGTCTTTCAAAGAAAAAAAAAAAAAAGAAAAAAATTTCCATTTTCAGGATTTAAGATGTTTCCCATACTATCATGTCTGCAGCTGGGCTGCGATTGACCCTTTCTGACCCATTGTCATTGTTTTGGCTTACTGTCTTCCGATGACACTTTTAGTACAATCAAAATAGATATTTTAGCTTTCTCTCTTCTTTTCTTTCTCTGGTCAAAAAATAAATAAATAAATAATTTCATATTTTTCGTTTTTTTCTACCAAGCCAAGAATTAAACAATATTTCTGGCTGCTTTTCCATTTTGACAGGTATTGTATCATACTTCTAAAAATCAATGTACTGATTTTATTCTTCTAAAATATTGATTATTTTTCTATCAAAATCATTCTTAGATTTCTCTCGCTCCAGGTCTCCGACGCACCACTAACTATGTTATAGATGAACGCTCAGCCACCCCCCACATATTGCAACGTGGTCAATAAGTACTACTGTAAGTCACGTTCCGAATGTCAACCATTCTTTTACCACTACCACAACAAGCAAGAATAAAAATAGGTAATTGCTTTGAGTGCCAAACTTCCCTTTCTGCAACAACAATCTTCCTACATACCCTTAAGGATCTCTGAAATAGGGAACTTTTCGTCGAACGGACTTTGGGGTTACAAAATTGCGTGTATCTTCCTCATAAATACGGCTTTTCCTGTTTGTTATCATCTCTTTCCACTGTCTCGCCGAAACAGCGAGTAAACTAATGTGGTTCCCGTCAAGATATACTTTCATTCAGCTCTTTTTTTTTATCCTCTCCAGCTTTACCATACACGAAGATAACGTGTGGAAGCTTTCGGGGTCTAATGGTTACAGTCGTAAAAAGTGGACACGTCGACACGAGGTCAAATCATAGACGACACTGTTTGCATTTCACATTGCGCTAATCCCCTTCAAAAAGGTATAAATCAAACTATACTCCCTCCAGCTGTGAGTAAATAGTAAGATATACTGGGCATTTTTACCTCGGTATGGCAACCAGCCGAGGAAAAGGAAAACTCTGAATTCAGACTATTTAAACTCCGCATAAAGAATTGACCTTGTGTCAAATCCTGCTCATGCGGAGGGATTGGGTAAATATATACACAAATATGACGCACGCGCGCACACATGCAAATCAAAGGATCATATTTATCTCTTTATATAGGGAAATATTTGTTGATTCAATAGGGAAGGGCATTAACAATCGCTTGAAAATCCGGAGTTTAGTTAACTCTTTAACGTACATTGCGAAATGCAGCCATCTAAAATTAACATCTGTATTCTATTTATTTATTGAGGGACAGTCTCTGTAGAGTACTGGCTTATGTGCTGAATTGCGACGCCATAGTGAATGAGTTCAAATTCCAGTCGCGCTTGTGAAAATGAATAAAAAGAAAATTAAAAACAAGGTAAATTCAAATGATGTAGCGGTTCCCAGAAGCCTCCACCTGGAAGCGAAATCCGCACATGCCTGAAAGACAGATTTACTGGCGCCAAGGAGAAGTCCGTTTAGACTTCAACCTTCACCGTAGAATTGAAAGGAATCTTTCACTCGGCTGCTAGCAGGTAGTGCACGTGTTCACCCAGTCTTGAACTTACGGGCAGGTTGTATCTCTTGTAGCAGCTGCCTTTACTGAAAAAAAAAAAAAACAACTGGATATAACCACCAACCTTAAACTAACTACCAACGAAAAGGTCAAAGACATTTCAACGCCTTGTCTGGGAAACGTGACATATTTCTACTGGTTCAGGAAAACTTTCACGCTTCAGAATAGCCATTAAAACCCTAAAATAAAGTTGGAATTTAAAAGGTATCTTCGTCTTTTTCCTCCCTTCCTTCCTTCTTTAGATTCTCTTGCAGCTTTCAACAGACAAAGAAGCCAATAAGTTAAATGAGGTAAGAATAAAGGAGTCAGATATACAAAAAAAAAATGACCATAGACCAACTATAAAATATTATTTCTAACAAGGAAACAAACCAGCCACGTGCAGCACTTGATTTGGCCAGAGTGGAAAAGGGAGAAGTAATCCCAGACAATACGGCACAAAAAGCTACCTCACACTGAGCTCTCAGTACGAACTCGGGGACCAGACTGTTAAGACAGGAAAAAATCGCTAGCAGAAAGGTTTCGTCGCTCGCTTCTTGAATAGCCGATCAGTAGTTCAAACAGGCAAGAAGCTTCCCAAGAAATAAAAGTAAAATTAAACGAAAGTCGACTACCGAAATTCTATGAAAGAAAATTCAACCCAAGAATTCTGCTGAAATGATAACTTTACAGAAGACTCAATTGAAAATAAAAGAAAATTAAAAAGACTCAATTAAAATCAACTGAAAGATAAAACCCGTGAACTCTGCTGAAAAACATCCTTTCAGAAGACTCAAAATTAAATGAAAGCTGAAACATTTCGACAAAACTGAAAAGAAAAAAATACTCAAATTCAAAGAACTTTGTTTTCCGGACACTCTTTCAGATAAATTCCCGCAAATTATACTTACATTTCCAAAGCTTTATCTTTTCTATCCCTTTCTTTCTAGTTTCTTTTGTATAAAGTTCCTTTTTAAAAACTTTATTGTTTTTGGCTCAGTATCCGAGTTAGAAAGCTGAGGAACTTACCGTTTGAACTTACCGTTTAAAATTACACACTAAAACCCCCTAAAATCATTACCCAGTTAAATTCTAAATTTAACTTTAGTGTCATTTTCTTTGTATTAACGTTTACTTTATATTTTTCATGTTGAATTTTACTCTAAATTCTTTTATAATGTAAATTTTATTCTCTCTAAATTTATTCTGCATTGCAAATTTTATTCTCTCTAAATTCTTTCATATTGCAAATTTTATTCTCTCTAAATTCTTTTATATTGCAAATTTCATCCTTTAAATTTCTTTTACAACAGCAACTCACTACTACCAACGAAACCTTTTCTTCTTGAGTCCCATACGCTCACCTTTGGACTATTAGCATTGAAAAAGTATGAACCTCCTTGTCACCCCAGTAATGGGTGGAATAGTACCACTATTGTTCTTCTACAAGGATGGTTTTTACATTAGATAACCCATGAAGGGTTGTTATGTCATTAAACATTGAAACCAAATTTTGTATTTATTTTTGATAAAAGATATTTTTTGAAAGTATGCCTACTCCTCGAAATAAACTTCGGGCTCAGGTTAGTTTTTATCAATAGATAGATATTAACAACTAAGATAGATAGATAGATATTAACAATTAAGATAGATAGATACAAACAAACTGAAATAGATAGATAGATAGATAGATAATAACAGCTAAGATAGATAGATAGATAGATAGATTATAACAAACATAAAAAAGTAAATTATGCACCCAGTTAAATAAAAAACAAATTCAGTTAATTTTTAGTGATTAATAAATACAGACTCGGTGAATATAAACAGATAAAATTAAAAAAAGGACTTGACTTACGAATCGTATTAAGTTGTCGACCGTAGTTGAGGGCGACCAGAAGGCTCTCTTTCCAATAGCTACTATACCGAGGTGCAGAGGAAGGTTCTACTCCTTTCCCTGGATTGCTCCACTTTATCCTTGATACGTACATTATATTGCAGAGTGTTAAGCAAGGAGGTATCAAGTAACATTTTTTAAGTATTTGGTATGACGCGACCTGGGATTGAACCCAGGTCTCCCGGACCATGGGCGAACGCTCTACCCACTAGCGGACGTAAAAAAATTGAACTTAATCGAAATTTTATTCTATTTTATTTATATATTCATTTAATCCATTTTTAAAAATGTTTCCGTGGAATCGGATCTTATCGAAATCCACAAAAATTGCCCCGATAATGTTGCAATAAAAACATTACGAAATGAACAAAACGTAGATAAAAAAAGACAATAATGAAGATTTGGCTATTTAAAAAGATTAGTTTTTTTTCTTTCTTCTTTGAAAAAAAAAAACAAGAAACAAATTATCAGATCAATAATGCACTTATAAATTTGATTGGTTTCTTTGTTTAATGGCATATCAACCCTAGTAGGTTATTTAATGCCAAAGCCATTCTCCTAGAAGAACTGTTGTAGTAATATTTAACCCATAGCTGGAAGGATAACGGGGTTCAAACCTTTTCGAAGGGTATTTGCCCGAAAGTGAACGTAATAGCGCGACTGGAGTTCGAACTAGTTTACTACGATTCTACAGTCCATCACTTTAACCATTACACCATTTAATACATGTATGAAAAGGATTTTGCATTAAATGACCTCCAATGGTTAATATGCCATAAAACCCAACCAAACTAAATCCTATATATTTGATATATATGTGTAAAGAGGATTTTGCATTAAATAACTTACAATGGTTGATATGCCATAAAACCCAACCAAACTAAATCCTATATATTTGATATATATGTGAAAGAGGATTTGGCATTAAATAACCTACAATGGTTGATATGCCATAAAACCCAACCAAACTAAATCCTATATATATATATATATATATATATAAAGAGGATTTGGCATTAAATGACCTACAATGGTTGATATGCCATAAAATCCAACCAAACCAAATCCTATCTATTTGATATATATGTGTAAAGAGGATTTGGCATTAAATAACCTACAATGTTTGATATGCCATAAAACCCAACCAAACTAAATCCTATATATATATATATATATATATATATATATATATAAAGAGGATTTGACATTAAATGACCTACAATGGTTGATATGCCATAAAATCCAACCAAACTAAATCCTATATATTTGATATATATGTATAAAGAGGATTTGGCGTTAAATAACCTACATGAGTTGAAATGCATAAAACCAACCAAGCCAAACCAAACAGTTGATACACATTCGTGTATGCATTCTTTTATTACTATGGGTATATAGTATATATTATGTGTTTAATGTTATTGTAAACGTAAATGAGTTTATCTCGTCTTTCTTTCCGTTGTGTTCAGTGTTAATATATAACAGATATACTAATGCTAATATTGATCTTTGGTGAGTGGAGACTCTGTAGCAGAAAGAACTTCGTATTTGTGTTTTGCGCGTAAATTAATTTGACCGTTACGGTCGACGCATATTTTCACCCAATGAGGATGACTTATCCGATTGAGCCCGGGCCATTTTTCCGGTCAGCACCAAATTGGGGAAAAGCCGCCAAACTCTCTCTTCCTCAGAAGCTTTCGAAAAGAACAGACGTATTTACTGTCCGCTCTCTTCATTTGCAGCCGCATCAAGACACCATGAGGAAAGCCATCTAATTTATGGACCTCTTGGGTCTATTCTTATAGACCAAGGGTTCCCAGTTGAATATGAATTAGATGAATTCAATACACCACACACAGGAACAACTTTAAGTCGCCTTCAACTTTGGCTATGTCGACTGTGACGCAAATTTTCGCTCAGACATCCAGCCACTTCATCCCTGGGCAACATTGTCTGGAGACATTCACGCTTCTCTTCCCAAACGACCAGGACCACACATTCATGGACGACGATAACATTCCTGTCTTCAACCAGCAAACACGACTTTTGCTACACCTATGGCGATCATATCTCACTCACACATTCAACAATGCCTTAACCGTAACGCTGCACATTTCGCTCAAGCATTTAGCGGCTAAAATTCCTTATCAACTCCATGACTATTTCCTTCCTTCCTTCCTTCGTACGAGACTTGCAGCATAAACGTAAACCCTTTATTCCACGCTGCCATTAAAACTATCATAAAAACCTTACGGCATCTTCGTTCTTCTTTCTCATTTATTTTCCAACAACGTTTAGCGAGGAAATAACAACCTAACAATACGTAACAATATTTTTTCGCTAAAACTCTACTAAATATCTTCCCTAGCACCAAGCATTCCTCTATTGGAATTCATTTTTTCTTTTAATTTCATTATTAAAGGAACTATTTTACTTGTCTATTATATCTCGTTCACAACATTTCGAAAGAGCAATCTCAAGTCTTCTTCAAATGTATTTTATGTAGAACCATCTGTGTCAACTATCGATTATTGTGTGGTTGCACCACTAGGATTCCAACGAAACGCCTGAAGAAGAAGCTATATGGTAACAACGTAATGATACTGCGTACTATTTTGAACAAATCCTGAAAGCAGCACGCTATAAAACAGCATCTATACGGCCACTTACCTCCCATCTTACAAACCATCAAAGTAAGACAAGCAGAGCATTGTTACAGACGGACTCATAAGCAACGTTCCCCATTGGACTCCTACACATGGACACACCATATTTGATCAGCAGAAATTCTCTTAAGCATATGTGGGGTCAGTCTACTGGGGTTAAATGATTTTTACAAGAGGAAATCCAGAAAGAAACAATTAAATATCTATATACATTATTTTTGTTGTGATTTTTCGAAAATTTTATTCTATTTATTTATATATTCATTCAATTCATTTTAAAAATCTTCTTAGCTTTTCTCACTTAAAGTAAGACAGCCTTCCTCAGATGTCCCATATTCATCTGCCTCATTTCTATACATAGATAAACAAGAGATACCTGATGAAGGCCAGAGGATACAGCAGTCAAGACGTTGTGTTTTAAGTTCTCACAATAAAGACTAATACAATAGTCCGAAAAATCACAATCAAAATAATATATCTCAAAAATTCAGACAGTTCTATATACATATAAACATTTGTATTTTACTAGTTATTTTAGTGCTTTGTCGTGTTAAAGTCGTAAGAAAGCACAAGTTCAAAAGTTTAAAAGTTCAAAAGTTCATCAAAGTTCTTGTTAATGATTGTTTGGTTTGGTTTGTGGGGTTTTATGGCATATCAACCCTTGTAGGTTATTTAACGCCAAATCCATTTTTATGTAAATATTCAATCTTATTTCAAACAATTCAGTTTAGCACAAGTACACAGTTTAATTGTCAAAAACATTTCTATTTCAAACTATTTAAGCAGTTATATGTAACAATTCAGTTAAGTGAAAATACAGTTTTAATGTCGAAAAATAGTTCTATTTGAAATAATTCAGTTAAGCATAAGCACACAGTTTAAATGTAAGTACGGTTTAATTGTGAAAAACATTTCTATTTCAAGCTATTCAGTTTACTCAATTCATTTTAGCATAAGTATGCTGTTAGTTCTATTTAACCCATAGATAGGGCCTTTATCAGGTGTTACCACTCCGGGCCAGAGTGGACCTGGGAGCAATGGCAATGAAGGGGTACTCCGCATTCCCCAAAGCTCCAGCATTGCTGGAACCTTACCATCAGATTGTTTAGTGTCATATCCAGAACACTCGTTTGGGGGGGGGGTCTTACCCCTCTGCAAAGAAGCCGTCGGTGTATTCTACAGCCTCAGCTGACTGGGCAATCTTGTTAATGAGTTAGTACAATGTGTGTATATGTGTGCGTGAATAAGAAATACTTATTTGTAGAATGTATGTTTGCCTGCTGACTGGATGTTTGTGTGTGAGTGGAGATATGTGAAACCTTGATTGAGGCGGTTCCATAGGAAAATAAACAAACAGGAAGATGGTAACACTATCGACACGACTATAAACATTATTTTTTGGAGTGTGTGGACTCGCACTTGACTAGTGTGTAGCAGAAAGAACTTCAAATTTTTATTTGACGCGCAAACCAACTTGACCTTTGGTCTCGTCTGATACTTCCACCCAATGAGGATGACTTATCCCATTTTGCCCGGACCTTTCCCGGGCAATTCAAAGACGGTGTAAGAGCGCCAATCTATCTCTTCCTCAGAAACCTTCGAGCAGAACGGACGTCTTTCTGTCCGCTCCCTTCAATAGCAGCAGTTTCATGACACTATAAGGAGAGCCGTTTTATTCATGGATCTTTGAGTCTACTCTGCTTGACCAAAGGTTCCAAGTTGAACATGATTTAGACGAAAGTATTACGCCCTCGACAAATTCAAACTACTGGCAACACGCCAAATGCCTACATCATGGACCACGCATTTATGCTGAATATATCTTACACTGCTATAGGACTTCAAACTACTGGCAACATGCTAAAATGCCTGCTTGACCCCTTTATACCTGTTTCCTTTCTCACTATGATGACCAGCACAAAGGCTAGCTCTCAACTCAAGCTTCATTAAACTTATAATTAAAAACCTAACGGCATCCTCGTTTTTCTCCTTTATTTTCCTTCGAATATTGCGAGGAACTGACGTAACACTCTTCCCCGTTAAAAGTGTATTGTCACTGTAACGAAATGGAATTTTTTGTTGGTGTTAGCTGGTCGAGGCAGCGAGGAGTGTGTGTCGTCGTTACTAGAGCAGAGTCTTGCCGAACTCTCACATGTCCAGTTACTGGCTGTATGTGTCAGTTGCCGCCGAAAACGTGAATAAATAGATCTCTTGATCACGCGAACGTCTCCAAATTAGTTTTTATTTCTGCGCGGGAAATCGTTTATTCTTCCTCCAGCTATGAGTAAATGGTAAGGCTGACTGGGCTCTTCAAACTTGATATGGTATCCCGGTGTACGAGAAGGAAAACTCTGACTTCAAGCCTGTTAAAATTGACCTTGTGTCGCACCCTGCTCGTGCAGGGAGGCAAGTAGATGTACATAAAGTTCTTTGTTATTGAATGGATGATGTTATTTCAATCATTTTCCTTTCGGTTCGTTTTTTTTTTTAATTTTATTTTTACTCAATATTTTTTGATAATCATGGGTCCGAGGATTTATAATCTTATATTGAGTTTGATTTGAATTGTACGTTTGTGCTATCGATTGGAAATTTTCTAATATTTCGAATATGGTAACTTGGTATTTTATGTTGATTCCTGTTGGTTTTTAGAACTTTACTGTCAGATAAATGGCAACTTAAGAAATAATACACAAAGGTGTCAAAATTGCTAAAATTGTGCACATATTGTTATATGAACAAGCAGTATATAAAATAGATACAAAATAGCAAAAAGGCTTACTTGTTAAGTGAAGGTGAGACGACTATATGGCTTTACCGTTTCCTGTCAGACAACGTCTCTACTATTCTTTGAACAGAGGCAAAAAGATATCGAGAGACGGTGTAAGAGCGCCAATCTATCTCTTCCTCAGGAACCTTCGAGCAGGACGGACGTCTTTCTGTCTGCTCCCTTCAATAGCAGCAGTTTCATGACACTATAAGGAGAGCCGTTTAATCATATGACAACTAACCGGCTCCTTATCTTATGGAGATAATTATTTGTTGCCTTCCAACAAAACCAAGATGAACATCCTCTATGTGTGCAAATTCAATAATTTTTACCAGAAAGAATACAAATATTGATCTTATCTTTTACAGATTTTTGTGGTTCGATATCATTAGCTACTATAAGATTTTAAATCTTGAATATTTTATTATACATGATGAATTTAAAGAAGGAGGCGCTCATGGTGTAATGGATATCGTCGTAGAAAATGGACACGGTGACCCGAGTTCAAATCCTGGACAAGTCTGTTTGCATTTCACAAAGCGCTAATACTCTTCGGAAAAGTATGAATCCAACTATGGGTAAAATAGTAGAGCAAACAGGTCTCTTTATCTTTGGCATGGCAACTAGTCTAGGAGAAGGAAAACTCTGAATTCAAACCTATTAAACTCCGCATAAAAAATTGACCTTGTGTTCCATCCTGCTTATGCGGAGGGGATGGTAATTACATAAATTATGAATTTTATATTATGATCAGGGCTCGGGCTCGTGTGTCATGGTCCCTCCCCAGTGAATCTATGATAGCCCCCAATCTATTATACGCGCTCCCCAATCTATGATACTTTATACTTTATATTCTATTTTATATTCAAAATATATGAAATTTGCCTTTCTGGGGCCCCCAAGCAGGTTTGGGACCACCGGTTAGGGGTTCAGGAGTAATATGCACCGACCCCGCCTACACATTGTTTATAGGTGTTCATCTTGTTTGTATGCATTTGGTTACAGTAGAATAGGTTTATCGTGTCGGGCTGGTCGTGGTTTTTATGTATGCAGTTATTTTCTTTAAATTGATTCTATTTCTTGATTAACAAGATAATTTGGAAAAATCGTTATTAATTAATGTTTGTTTTATGTTAAGTCTTTTGGACCATAGTGTGTGAAGAGAAGAAATAAGGTCAACTCTATTGATCAGATTTTTTTTAATGATATTTGTTTTGTATCTATGTGGGCATTCGCAATTGCAGTTGAGGAGGCAGAGATTAAGACGAGTTGATGTTTCCAATAAGAGGTAGAAAAATTATTGACATCAGCATCTATTAGCATATCGAGAAAATGAATTCTATTATTGATATCATGTTCGTAGTTGAAGCGATGGACGAAGTTATTTTAAATGATTCTTTCAGGGCTTTTTAAATCTTTATTTCTTTATTTTTTTTTCTTTTTTAGCGATGAGGTGTTGTAGGGAGTGAACACGTTTACCCGAGTTCAAATCTGGGATGAGACTGTTTGCATTTCACATTTTCATCTTGGGAAAGGTATAAATCTATTTTAAACCCAGCTATAAGTAACTAGTTGGACAAACTGGACTCTTTAACCTTGGTATGGCAACCAGTCTAGGAGAAGGAAACTCTGAATTCAAACCAGTGGTACAACTAAAGATGGATGAGTTTCTCGACCAAATCAGGTTACAGGAAACGTCTTTTTTTAGCAACGAGATATGTCAACACATGAGAAATTATATACATTATATATACAGAGAGAGAGAGAGAGAGAGAGAGAGAGAGAGAGAGAGAGAAAGAAAGAGAGAGAGATGGGGTTGCATGTGTTTCTAGAATCATCAAACATCAGATGATTTTGGGAATACGTGCAACTCTGAGTAACGGAATGAGATATGCGGCATCATTATTCTATACTTTTACTTTCAAACCTACTCTGCTACGATACCATTGAGCATTTTTTACATTTTTTCTTATGATTTTGTTCATAAAATATATTTTGGCTCTGCACGTGGGTTTTGATGTATTTTTAATTCCAAATTAATTATACAGTCGATAACCGTTGGCATTGAGCACTCAAACTGGATACTCCTACCCTTTGAATTTTTTCCTCGGTTTATATATATATATATATATATTCTCGCGTGGGAAAAGTCTGAATTCGTCTATTCTCCCCTAACTATGGGTAAATAAAATCGTATGGCAGACTGGGTTATTTAACCTTGGATTGGCAACCAGTATTGGAGAAGGAAAACTGATTTCAAACCAGTTTTACTCTTTTTAAAAATTGCCCTTGTGTCACATCCTGCTTATGATAAAGTGTTTGGGTAAATACATACATACATACAAGTATGTCTGTGTGTACATATATATAACACAGACAAACATGTATGTGTGTGTGTGTGTGTGTGTGTGTGTGTGTGTGTGTGTGTGTGTGTGTGTGAATGAGAAGTAAAGTATGCAAACGTATTGTTTATCTATATATATATATATATATATATATATATATAGTTTTACTAGTTTTACAATACGTGTTTCGGTTATTAAGATTGCATGCAGACTGTTTGTTAAAAGCAAGTCATTCTATTTTCAATTCACTTTGCGAGGGCCTATTTTCTTAGATAAGATTGATCAACAGACTCATGATTGATTGCCTTCTCAGCAGGTCATCTGATTCTTGTGTGTTGCGGTACCAAGCCTCTTAACTGACCAACGAATTGTCCCTCGAGGATGCTTTATGGCACTAATCGTTTTGCCAAATTTTTGACCACAAATGTCGATAACTGGGCCTGATACTTGAATTGTAAATATAAATCATAATCTCACACTCGGTCTTTCTCTGTCCCTCTCAGTCTCTGTCTCACAATAAATATATGTATATCATAATCTCATCCTACAATCTTTCTTTCTGTCTATCTGTCTGTTTTAGGGTAACTTTTATATCCATTGAATTCTTACACAAAAAAAGCTTGTTAGTAAACGAGAAAAAAATATAAGACCATGAAAAAGAAAGTTCTGTAGATTTCAACCATATATATATATATATATATATGGAAGTTATTCAATAAGTCATGTGAGCTTTGCCTGAAAAGTTGGCACAACAGGAAGCACTTGTTTATAAGCGCGCCTTTTTCAAAGAAATCAATAATGATGAGTCCTTTCATATCCTAGAAAACTGTCAGCGTGATTTTCTTTACTGACTGCTGCGCCTGAAACTTTATATTTACCAGAGAGTCATTGCGTATCTATTCCGTGGACTGTCTTTTTGATTCAAGCTTTTTTGTGGTAAAACAATGTTTAGCTCATTTGTTCAGATTTTTTGAGTTAAACATATTTTTCTATACATATGATATATTCTTCGGTAAATGTCAAATAGTTTTCATTTCTCAGTCACCAAAAATTTGATGAAAGTCTTCTGTTCAAGTCTGGAGCACATAGCTTGACTTGCTGCCATTTTGAATAGCTTCAAAACATACATTTTTGAGTGATTAAAAAACTTTTTGAAACGAACCAATTCCAAATAATGCAGAGTTTACATTTACGGAAAAAATTCTGATTGGTTGGTTATTTGGGTTTTATGGCGCATCAACATTTGCAGGTTATTTAACGCCAAATTCTGTCTATATATATACACATTCAACCAAAGATTTCTGAACGAATACTTAGTAGGTAAAATTTTCTATGAGCAGGATTTCCTTTGTTTGCACATGATTAAATTCTGAAAAAAAATTTGTTTTGCTTTTTGCAGGAAAAAAAATTCTCCTTATTTATTGAACAAATGTCGTTTGTATATATATATATATATATATATATATATATATATATCATAATGTCTGTCAGTCTGTCAGTCTCTTTCTCTCTTCGACATTTAACTTATTCTTTCAGGTTTATCATTTTAAAAGCAATTCTTTTATTTAGCAAGTTTTTTTTTTATTTCGGGGAAAATAGTCAGTAATTCTGTCGAATGTTTTTGAATCGATAAGTTAGTATAAAATTCTAATATGTTTAAGAATGCTAGAATATGTTGAGAGATATATGTTGGTGGGGGAGAAGAGATATATTAAAATGGCCAACTGTAAAGACGTGTGTATCGCTGTTAAGTCTATAAAACCACCCAACACTCAAAAGGCGTCAAACAGACTCGAAAAGTGAAGAAATCCCAACCAAAAATGTAAACCATTGACTTGTGCTTTTGTCGGGGATATTGCGAGATGTGTCGAAAGTATAAGATAAAGTTTGGAGGCAGTACGTGTTCCTCGCAAGTAATTTCCCTGACAAAACAAAAACAAAACCTGAATAACTTTAAAATAAAGGTTTATTATTCAGCTGGAATATTGTGCCAAGGAACTCACAATGTTGTTGTTGTTGTTTTCGCCTTTGGTGTAAGGAGAAATGGGAATGTCTTTGATAGACAGCGTGACGCCTCTCAGGTTTTGGTGGGTAAGGGAACAGTCCAGTAGCGTAGCGTAGTTTCCTTGTTGTTAGCGGCGGACTCTCTGGTGAATTGGTCTATCGCTTTCTTTTTATAACTCCTAAGAGGATTAAAACGGGTATGAATGTTTTTTGGGGGGAAAAGTACTTGATTGGCTTAAAAATCTATGAGCGCGAATTTTGTGTGTGTGGTTTGGATCCTTTTTTTTCTAGAATGTTCTGTTTGTTGATTGGTTTAAAAATGTGAGTGCGAATTTTGTGTATGTATATGAAATTTACGCTACACTTTGAAAGAAAAATGACCGAGGTTAGTCGTCTTTTAACTAAATTCTTTAAATGCATGTTAGATGTTACTTTGTCCTCGAATGTAAAATTTTTGCTGAATATTATATACAATTTAAATGAAAAGACAACCCTTAACTTGTGTAATATAATGGCCGAGGGATTTCGTTTTATGCCTTTGGGTTTAGTTAGGCTGAGAACCTTTCGGCTCAGTGTATGGGTTACTTAGGTGCAACATTAACGCAGGTGTTCACGCACACACGCGGAGCGGACGTGTCACTCAGAGATGTCACAATAGCCCAGATGGGAAACGGGGCTAGAGAGGGCGAATGACGTCATGCACCGGAAGCGCGCGAGGAGGATTTGGGGGATTTTGAAAAAGTCAGTTGAGTTGAGAACTAGACACCGAACGAGAAGGGTCGACTTTCGCTTCCTCGCCGAGGCCTTGTGGCGGGTGCCACACATGTTGGGGGTGGGGGTGGAAAAGCCAGAATAGAAAGAATGTGTATATCTCTCCTTATGTCGAAGAACCTTTAAACTCAAAGGTAATAAGAAAAGTTTTGTACCTGAACTAAGAAGTCGTAAGTGTTTTTCGTGTTTCGGGATTCTTATGTTCTATGTATATATGTTATGAACATTCTATGTACGTTTCGCATATCTGTATCATGGGTATGGTACACTCCTAGCTTATTCATCCAGGTTTATTATTTTAAAAGCAAGTTAAACGCCTTTTTAATTTGGGTAAAAAAGAGAAAAAATTGTCTGTAATTCTGTCGAATGTGTCTTTGAATCGATAAGTTAGTATAAAATTCCAATATCTTCTAGATTGCCAGGACCTGTAAATAAGGTTAGATTACATTGTGTCCGGAACCAGATATAAAATAGGGATAAGAAGGCCCTAAACCTCCCTAAGGGATTAATCTCAGCAATAAGTAGTTCCCGCTTGCTCTATACCTTAATTAGCATATGTCTATATAACGACCTTGAAATGCCAGTTGACATGCTAAGACTTACAATAATCCAATGTAGTTTCAACATAGAGTAATCACGGACTTATACTAAGTTAAAACTTATCCAAAGTGAGGTTTTTTCCACACCTCCAAGCCAAACCTCAGAAGCGATGGGAAGCAGCATAGTGGATGTGAACTAAGTCGGATGAATCCTCAGTGAGCCAACGACGTACTTCACCAGATGCTGGGCGGATGAACCCCACCATGCAACGGCCAGGATCAAACAGTTCAGTCAGGAAACTACTGCTACTCATCTGCAAGTGTGGCAACTTCCGGTGAGGTTAATCTAACCATCATTTTTGTTTTCTTTTTCTTTTTGTGATCCGCTGATGAGTTCTCTTATTTAAGAAAACTAGGTCACATCAGTGTCAGGTGCGCAGATTATAAACAACCCTTGGGTCTGGTATAGCCACAATATAACACCCATGATAAAAATGTCAAATCTAAATATAACACAATGTGGGACCCGGGCAACAGGCCTGTGTGTCATGATTGGCAGGTGTTCTCCTGAGACCCAACATGGGAGATTCGATCGTCATCTGGCGAATGTTGGCGTTTCTTTGTTCAGGTACATGAACGACGAACCAAGGAACCACACAAATCAGAGACGTAAACGCAAAACATGGACAAAGGAAGACAATCAACTTGCACTGCACTGCTATTTTTGGAGCAACCCTACACTACGCGGATATAGAAAAAGAACGATAGAGATCTGGCAAAAATACGTAAGTTTCCAGACAACAAGCCGAAGACTCGCGGACCAAGTTAGGACAATAATAAAGAAATGTTGGTTTTCTGACCTCGAAATACTAGAAATACGCCAGAAAACAATTAATGAACCAGACACTAATACAGTATCAGAAACACTAGGTTTTGACAAGCAAGAACAGGCTAACCGAAATAAACGACCAACTTCGTAAAATAGAAATACCACACACCCCAACAACAGAGAGCAAACACTAACACAAGAACAAAAAATGAATTTAGAAAAGTTAAAGAGAATTACGAATGAACAAAAGACTACATTGCCACTACTTAGAAACATAGAATGGAGAACAATCAAGATGGAAACAGAAAAAATAAATCAAGTATTAATATATATACCAACAAAAAACATGACTGAATTAAATGAGGAGCAAAATCAGTTTGTGAGAAAATCGGGGTTCCCCTAAAGAGCACGAACAAAAAATCAAAACCTGAATGGGAAATTCGATTGGAAACGCAGATAAAAAGAATACGAAAACATACAAAAAGGAAAAACGCTGAAACATGTTGGAACAAAAAGAAAAAAACAACACAAGAAAAAATAATAATACAACTTGAAGAAATAAACCAGAAAATACTGGCGAAAGAAGAAAGATTAAAAAGATATCGACAAAGGGTAAAGCAATACAGACAAAACAGAACATTCCAAAACAACATAAAAAATTCTACTAACAAGTTGGGGGAGATACAACAACCGGATGCAAGGGAAACTGAACAATTTTGGAGTAAAATATGGCAACCAAGAGAACATAACAAAAAAGTCGAATGGATAAACAACATGACGAAATAGTAATTATTTCGTCATGTAACGAAATAGTAACTATTTCGTCATTTTGTTTATCCATTCGAAGAAGGACCGAAAGCGGAAATACACATAGATTTATTGAGAATGACACTAAAAAATATCAAATTTGAAAATGCCAGACTATAATGGAATACATGGATTCTGGTTCAAGAAATTAACTACAATTCATGACAGACTAGCACTCAAAATGAACAGATGTCTACAAGAAGCACACGTACCCGGATGGATGACCAAAGGTAGGACCAGAGTGATCCAAAAAGACCCCCATAAAGGAGCTGCCCCAAACAACTACAGACCAATACCGTGCCTACCTATGATGTGGAAAATACTAACGGCACAAATAAGGGAAGAGATTTATTTCTCGCTAACAAGTCGCAGATTGTTCCATAAGGAACAGAAAGGGTGCCGCAAATTATCCAAAGGCACAGGAGAACTACTGTACATTGATCAGCACATCCTCAACGAGAGCAAGACAATACGGAAAAATCTGATTATGGCCTGGATTGACTATAAAAAGGCATATAATAAAGTCCCATAAAGCTGTATAATAAACCGTCCCAAAATGTACAAAATATCAGATGAAGTCATAAACTTTATCGAGAAAACCATGAAAACCATGAAAACCTAGAGAATGGAATTGACAGCAGGCAGGAAAAACTTAGTTGAAACAAAGATCCAAAGAGGTATATTCCAAGGAGATGCATCATCACCATTACTATTTATAACTGCGATGATGCCACTCAATCACATACTCAGAAAATGTACAGCCGGATACAAACTTACTAAATCGCAGGAAAAAATAAATCACCTGATGTACATGGACGACATCAAACTGTTTGCCAAAAACGAAAAAGAATTGAAAACTCTAATACACACAGTCAGAATATACAGTCAGGATATAGGGATGGAATTTGGTATAGAAAAATGCGCCATGCTATTAATGAAATCGGAAAAAGACACATTACAGACGGAATGGAACTACCAAATCAAGACAAAATTAGAACGCTCGGCGAAAAGGAAACCTACAAATATTTGGGGATATTGGAAGCTGACTCCATTAAACAAGAGGAGATGAAAGAAAAAATCAAGAAAGAATATTTCAGAAGAACCAGAAAGTTACTCGAGACAAAACTATATAGCAGAAACTTAATCAAATGAATAAATACCTGGGCTGTCCCCCCTCGTAAGATATTCGGGACCATTCTTAAAGTGGACCAGAGAAGAACTTAAACAAATGAACCAGAGAATAAAAAACTAATGATCATGCATAAGGCATTACATCCTAGAGATGACGTTGACGGACTACATGTGCCAAGAAAAGAAGGTGGAAGAAGACTTACCAGCATTAAAGACAGCGTTGACGCATCAACACAACAACTTAAAGACTGCATATAAAAAAGCGTGGAGGAAGACTGATTACAGCCACCAGAACCAATATTGACAACACGAGGACCAACAGAACGACAATAACCAGAAAACAAAAATGGGAAGAAAAACAACTCGATGGACGATTTAAGCGACTAATAAGTAACATCTCACACGAGAAAACATGGACGTGACTAAGAAAGGGAAACCTTAAGAGAGAAACAGAATCTTTCCTGATAGTAGCATAAAATAACGCTATCAGGACCAATCATATCAAAACAAGAATAGATAAGACGCAACAACACAGCAAATGTAAATTATGTGGTGATAGAGACGAAACCATCCATCACATAATAAGCGAGTGCAGCAAATTAGCCCAGAAAGAGTATAAGACTAGACACGGCAGGGGGAGTAAAGTGATCCACTAGGAATTGTGCAAGAAATTGCAATTTTACCATACGAACAAATGGTATATGCACGACCCAACATCATTCCTGGAGAATGATACACACCAACTCCTATGGGATTTTGACATCCAAACGGGTCACCTAATCTCGGCCAGACGACCAGAACTTATAATAATCAACAAAAAAAAAAAAGAACTTGCAAAATTGTGGACTTTGCTGTCCGGGCTGACCACAGAGTAAAATTAAAAGAAAGTGAAAAGAAGGATAAATACATCGACCTTACCAGAGAACTGAAAAAAATGTGGAACATGAAAGCGACGTTTATACTAATTATAATTGGTGCTCTTGGTATAGACACCAAAGGATTAATAAAGGAACGGGAGGATTTGGAAATAAAATGACGAGTGGAAGCCACCCAAACTACTGCATTACTGATATCAGCCAGGAGGTGCCCGTGGTGTAATGGTTATCGTCGTAGGAAATGGACACGGCGACTAGAGTTCAAATCCTGGATGCGACTGATTGCATTTCCCATAGCACTAATACCCTTGGGAAATGAATAAATCCAATTATTCTCCCTCCAGCTAAGGGTAAATAGTAGGCCAGACTGGGTTCTTCAGCCTTGGTGAGGCAACTAGTCTAGGAGAAGGAAAACTCTGAATTCAAACCTGTTAAACTCCGCTTAAAAATTGACCTTGTGTCATATCCTGCCTGAGCGCAGGGGTTGGTAAATAGGATTACTGAAATCGGCCAGAATACTGAGAAGAGTCCTGGAGACTTGAGGAGACTTGCTGTCACTCAGACTCCAGTGAAAGACTATCAGCGTTAGTTGATGTGAAAAACTCTCAAGGAATAATAATAATAATAATAATAAAAAAAGAACTGTTGGTTAAGTAATATATATATATATATATATATATATATATATATCATAATGTCTTTCTCTCTGTGTTTCTTTCTCTGTGTGTTCCTTTCTCTCTGTGTTTCTTTCTCTGTGTGTTCCTTTCTCTGTGTGTTCCTTTCTCTCTCTCTCTCTCCCTCTCTCTCTCTCTTGCTCTCTCACTCTCTCTCTCTCTCTCTATATATATATATACACGTGTGTGTGTATCTATATATATGTAATGATAAAATAATTATTAGTTGAGAAGTATATACATATATGTATATATATGCATGTATCATTTTTGCTATAAAGTTATGTATTGTACTATTGCTGCCAAAAATTATTGACTAACGAACCTCTCTCTCTCTCTCTCTCTCTCTCTCTCTCTCTCTCTCTCTCTCTCTCTGTGTGTGTGTCTGTGTGTGTGTGAATCCAGTGTATTTAGGCAGTGATCTTTCTTGTGCGGATTCGTTTTATTCAGACATCTGAACTTTTTAACAGGCTTATGTTGTCGAATTTGATGCTCCAATCCGATCGAACTTGTATAAGAACTGTTCAGATATGTATACTATTAATCGGTGTATAAATCCCGGGTACTTTCCACCGATATCAGTCATTGTCAAGAAAGGGCGAAATGTAAAAAGTCGGGTAAGTGTTAGGTAAAAACGTCGTGGTAAGTTATGCAAAACATATAGGGCAGGTGTTACGGGCAACGATTTAGTCATCCCTATTACTGATGTCTGGAGTAGACGTGACTCACTGTGGACTTTAGCACGTAAAAACTCAACCCATATTTATTTTAATTACTTTCTTACTAATTTAGTCTCTCAATTGATGTGTTATGATAGCAATATGATTCTGCTTCGTTCGAGTAATTAACTTTCACACAAATCGTTCATAATATGCGCCTGAATATTTTGCTTGGATTAAATAATTTTTTCGGTACAATGTCACATTCATAAAGCTGCCGAGGGGACTGACACAGTTTTCACTGACAATGTATGATAGAAGTCACATAGAGTGTGACCTCACCAACTGCGAAATCGTCAACCACGGTTTTAGTTATTAGCAAAACTTACGCGTTTCAAAGTTTTAATTGCGGAACCTGAGGAAATTCCATGGATTAATATATAAAAATAATATAAATCTATCTATTTATCTATCTATCTATCTAAAAGAATCAATTCAAATACCCATAGGTATAGGTGAAATTCCACGGATTAATATATAAAAATAATATAAATCTATCTATCTATCTATCTATCTATCTATCTATCTATCTAAAAGAATCAATTTAAATACCCATAGGTATAGTTGAAAACAGAAGAATACCGAATTATATTTTATATACATTTTTGATCAATGAAAAGAATATGTTAGTGTGTATGTGTGTGTGTGTGTGTATAAAAAGATGTAAAATATACATAAAAAATCTTTCAAAAATTTTATATGAAGATGAAATAAAAAAGAATACCCCCCACACATATATATATATATATATATATATATATATATTCTTTCATGTTTTTGGTTTACACCAGAAACACAAAACAGGATGGAAATAAATTTATAATCCTAAAATAACCGTTCTTTGGTTTTTTCTTTAAAGAAAGTATTGCTCTGTAATATTAATTACATTGAGCTCTCTACCAGGAAAATATAAATGTTCAGCTTTTGAATGATTTTCTTGTCCTGAAGGAATTACTCCCAACTCTGGTTTAACTGGACCGAATAATACCTATATATATATATATATATATATATATATATATATATATATATATATATTTAGATAATGTTTTTAAAAGCGTACTCAGGTTTAAGATTAATTAAATATTTTTAAGACGATGAAAATATTTAAAAGATATTTTAATTGTTTTTAGAATATCTTATTAATCTTAAATACCGGCTCATTGGCCTATTTGGTAGAGTGTTCGCCAATGGTCCAGGAGACCTGGGTTCAATCCAAGGTCGCGTAATACCAAAGACTTTTAAAATGGTACTTGATACCTCCTTGCTTAGCACTCAGCAATATAAGATACGTATCAAGGGTAAAGTGGAGCAATTAAGGGAAAGGAGTAGCGCCCTCCCCTATACCTCGGTGTAGTAGCTATTGAAAAGGGAGCCTTCTGGTCGCCCTCGACTACGGTCGCCAATTTTATTATTTTAATTAATCTTAAACATGAGTACACTTTGTAAAGCATTATTCAAATTTTGTACTTACCATAATATATATATATATATATATATATATATCAGGGGTGGAGACGGGACTAGTGCTACTCGTGCCCGGCACGACCAATAACTCGGTCAATGTTATTCAAAATGGATTAAAAATCATCCATTAATTTCTAGCAAACATACTTAGTCTGATCTCAATTAAATTACGTATCTATTCAAGTTTCGATAACTAAGTAGCCAAAAGTTCATAAATATATCTGGGAATAATACAACGATGCTGTTTTGAACGGATGGTATTTGTCCGGCCACCGTCAGATTCATTGAACATCCCATAAAATCGGCTATAATGTTGAACACGCGCAAATCCGTGCCGAGCACTAGACCCTTATAATAACAGTAATGTTAGAGAAATCCGCTTTTGGCTGTAGCCAATAGCAAGAGCAACCCAAACACCGTGCTCAAAAATCTTAGCACATTCTGACTGCTGACAGCTGTCTTGGGAAGAGGGAGAGGGACCGAGAGAGAGAGAGAGAGAGAGGGGAGTAGCAGATTATAGCCGTTGCCGACGTCATCATCATCGCTATGGTAAATGTTGGTTAAACGGCGTGTTTTAATTCGTTTTTTCACTAACAGATCTCTATTTCTTTAATGAGTGTTGCATATATTACATTCTGTAACTAAAATTTGTTTATTTGAATACATTTTCAACAAATAATCTTTATTTTAAGCGAAATTGAAACTACTAGCTGTGTCTGTGTATATTGTCATCAGTTTCTTTATTCTAATAAACATATTTTTCTCGTCATAGTAATGAACATCTCATTTCTTCTATACTTTTGAAAGGAAAAAGATTATCTTATCTACTGTATTAACAAGACTACAAATTATATAGTATCTTGATTGTTTACAAAAAAAAAAACACCATGCAAGATACGTTTGTCAATCTGTGCTATACAATGGAGAATCACGCAATAGCAACTATGATGACTTACTTTGGGTCCACGGACCACGGGTTGGGAACTGAAGTTGACAGAGGGCGGTGGGGGTCCTAGTAGCAAAAATAGGCTAGAGTCGCCACTGATATATATATATACGAGGATCATTAAATAAGTTTCTAGACTTTTTTCGTATGGGCACTTTTATTGATAGTACACATGAAACTCTAGTCCCCTTCGAAGTAATCTCTTCCAGCTGCAATGCACTTGTTGTACCGTTCCAACAACTTCTGGAAGGCCCAATGGAAGTATTCTTGTGTGAGCGTCTCAATGACCTTCGTCACAGCCTCTTTCATCTCCTCAACTGTCTCATAACGACAGTTTTTCCTTGAGCTTAGGGAATAATCAAAAGTCACAGGAAGCAAGGTCTGGGCTATAGTGAGGGTGAGGAACTGTCTTGATGCCCATCTTGGTCAAATAGTCTGTGACAAGGTTGGAGTTGTTGACTGGTGCATTGTCCTGGTGGAAATGCCACTGACCCGATTTGAAGAGTGCTGGCCTCTTCCGACGGAATCTCTTCCTGAACTCCCTTAAAACCTCAACATAATATTCGTTATTGACTGTCTGTCCAGCGGGAACCCAGTACATGTAGATCATGCCAGTGCTGTCAAAAAAAGGGATCATCAAAAGTTTGTGGGTAGATTTGCTCTGTCTGGCCTTCTTGGGTCCGGGAGAGCCAGTATGCTTCCACTGGGAACTCTGTCTCTTGGTCTCTGGGTCATAGCAGTAGATCCAGCATTCATCGCATGGCATTTTTTCCCAGTTTAAAACAGAATTTTATTGTATGTTGTTCTTCTAAAGTCCAGATTGCATTTTTGAAATTCACCAGCTGTGACAATCAGGCTTTAGTAGGGTGTATTCCAATTGCTGCTGTAGCTGTTCATTTGAACCTGAAATCATAAAAATTGATCTGTCATCTCATAAGATGTATAGCAATAACATACTGAATTTTCAAGAGTCTACGTCAATTGTAAATGCCTGTACAAAAAAAGTCTGGAAACTTATTAAATGCACCACGTATGTGTGTGTGTGTGTGTGTGTGTGTGTATTCATATTTTATTTTCATATTGAAAATTTTTATAATCATGAAATAAAAAGAAATATTTATCTGTATATTCGGGGATGGGTGGAATCTTTGTGGTTTGGTGGTTAACCTGCTGAGCAGCAACATCGTAGTAAGCGACTACTACTTTCTGACTAATACCTCTAGGAAAAGTCGGAATCCCCTTATCCTTCCCAACAATAGGTTAAGTAGTACCACCACTGTTCCTTAACAAGGATGACTTTGGAATTAAATAACCCATGAAGGTTGATGTGCCATTGAACAAATAACCCCAAACCAAACCAAAGAATAAACACACACACACGCACACATATACAGGGTGGATCAAAATGATTTAACTCATTTATAGTTTTCATAAAAGCAAATTAGAATAAATAATGAAAAAAGTGGTTTTATTTTCCAAATGTACATAGGATGCCATTTTGTTTTATTTCGTTTTAAAAATCACATCAATCAAATGTTTGCCGTTATTGTCAACAGAGACGAAGACGTTCGCGAAAGTTGTCCATAACTCGACGAATCATTTCATGTTGAATACCAACACTTATTGAAGGCACCACGTATATCATCATTATCATCGTTCTGTTACTAGCACAGATTTCCCAGGCCCTCTCTTGCCACTCGTCCCAGCAGATCTTCCAGGCTATATCCTGTATCGGCACAGAGCTGCTGTAGATAGTTTCTAGCTGGTCGTCTAACATTTGCTCGTCCATGTAAAGGAGTCCACAGGCGAACATCACTTATGAGTTCGAATATATATATATATATACCCAATCCCTCTGCACGAGCAGAATGTAACACTAGGTAATTTTTTTGCAGAGTTTAACAGTTTTGAATTCAGAGTTTTCCGTTTCCAAGACTGGTTGCCATAGCAAGGTTAAAGAACCCTGTCTGCCCTACTGGCTGGAGGAAGAATATTTGGATTCATACCTTTCCCAAGAGTATTAGCGCTATGTGAAATGCAGACAGCCTTGTTCAGGATTTGAACTTGAGTTACCATTTCTATTTTGTCCGGCCGTAACTATTACTCTAGAAACGCCTCTCTCTCTCTCTCTCTTTATATATATATATATATATATAACCCCAGAGCAACAATCATCTCATGCTACAGCCCCACCAATGTTAGTGAAGAAACTGAACTAGTCACCTTCTACGATGAGTTATCCTCATTAGTGCGTAGCATCCCGAAACACAACATGTTAGTCATTGGCGGAGACATGAATGCCCAAATCGGGAAAAACGGAAACAACAAATACAGCCTCCACAACACGTCAAATAGGAATGGGCAACATCTAACAGATTTCATGATAGAAAATAGATTAGCAAGCCTCAATACAAACTACCAAAAAAGGGAGGGAAAACTATGGACATACACGTACGCAAACAATACTAAAGCTCAGATAGACTACGTCCTTATAAACAAGAAATGGACAAATAGTGCAATGAATTGCGAGGCATACTCCTCTTTTTAGGGTGTGTCCACCAATCACCGAATAGTCACGGCGAAAATACGGTTAAGCCTACGAAAAAACGCCAAACGAACAGCGACCACCAAACACTATGACTGGGCCCTATTGAACAACAGAGATATAAGAGATAAATACGTATTAGAATTAAGAAACAGATTCGAAACACTACAAGAAAAGACGGAAAAAAGTACACCAAACGACGAATATGAAAATTTCGTCAATGCACACTTCGAGGCAGCAGCGAAATGCATTCCAACAAAACTCAAAACTAAATATAGAGTCCCTTGGGAAACATTAGCGGTGAGAGAAAAACGTGCACTAGTGAAAACAGCCTCCAAAAACCATCGAAAAAACCCAACAAACACAAATGCCTTAAAACTAAAAACGGCACAATATCAGTTAGCAGGCGTATATATAAAGGAACAGACAGAATACATTCAAAATCAGATAGATAAGATTAGAGACTCGGTGGAAGATAGACAATCTAGGATAGCCTGGCAAACAATAAACGAAGTGAGTAGAAGAAAGAACACAGCCAAAGCAAAACTGAAAGCAGCAAACCAACAAGAAAGAATAAAACTGTGGAAACAGCACATCGAAAACTTACTAAGAAACCCACCGAAAATAACACATGAACCAATCACCAGAATGATTAGCAAACAATTAGACATTAAACTAGGACCGTTCACACAAGAAGAACTCGACTCGGTTCTCAGAAAAATTAAAAATAGGAAAGCTGCAGGGCTGGACAAAATTCCCCCGGAAGTATGGAAGACCAGACAATTCGATGACATACTGCTCCGACACTGCAACGCAGTATACAATCAAAATCCGATAGATAGATGGATGAAAGGATGCATACTCCCCTTCCCTAAAAAGGGGGACCTCGGATTAGCCAAAAACTACCGAGGCATAACACTTACATCCATAGCAGCCAAAATCTACAATGCCCTACAACGAAACCGCATAGAAACCGAAATCGACAACATACTTAGAAAAAACCAAAATGGCTTCCGAAGAAATAGATCCACGACCTCACAAATATTAACCATCCGTAGAATCCTTGAAGGTGTACGGGCAAAAAACCTACAAGCGACATTAATTTTTGTTGACTTTACCAAGGCTTTCGATTCCATTCACAGAGGAAAGATGGAACAAATCCTACTAGCGTACGGCATACCCAAAGAAACCGTAGCGGCAATAACGATTCTCTATAGAAACACTAAAGTAAAAGTACGATCACCAGATGGAGACACAGAATACTTCGACATTGTAGCTGGAGTACTACAAGGGGACATGCTAGCTCCATCCCTCTTTATCATTTGTCTACTTAGAACATCGATTGACAAAATTGACAAAATCAAAGAGAATGGCTTCGAACTGACGAAGAAAAGAAGCAGAAGATACCCCGCAACAACAATTACCGACGCCGACCACGCCGATGACATAGCGATACTGGCAAATACACCTGACCAAGCCGAAACACTACTGCATAGTTTGGAACGAGCAGCAGCAAGCATAGGCCTCTATGTTAATGCACACAAAACGGAATATATGTGCTATAATCAAACGGGGGACATCTCCACTCTAGAAGGAACCCCTCTTAAACTAGTTGACAAATTCACTTACCTAGGAAGCAGCGTCGAATCAACCGAAAAGGACATCGAAACGAGGTTAGCGAAAGCATGGACAGCTATCAATAGGCTATCGATTATCTGGAAATCAGACCTAACCGATAAAATGAAACGCAGTTTCTTCCAGGCAGCAGTCACATCGATACTGCTATATGGCTGCACTACATGGACGCTAACAAAACGGCTGGAGAAGAAGCTAGACGGCAATTACACAAGAATGCTACGTGCAATCTTAAACAAGTCCTGGCGGCAACACCTCACAAGACACCAACTGTACGGCCACCTACCCCCTATCACGAAAACTATTCAAGTTAGACGAGCCAGACATGCAGGACACTGCTGGAGAAGCAGGGACGAACTCATAAGTGATGTACTCTTATGGACCCCCACACATGGCCGTGCAAAAGCAGGACGACCAGCACGAACATACATCCAACAGCTATGTGAGGATACGGGATGTTGTCCTGAAGACCTACCTAGGGCGATGAACGATAGGGAGGAGTGGCGAGAGAGGGTCAGGGATATCCGTGCTACCAGCGCGATATGATGATGATGATGATGATATATATAATTTACTGTTGGTGTCGCATATCCATTGTTCTAATGAAAAATGTTGTCTGATCAAAGTGTCTTTTATTTTCATTTTTTAAGTAGAGGAATTATATAGTGTATTGAATTACCAAAAAATTCGGCGAACACCTAAGCACGACATAAGGAAACACTGGACAGCTGATTCGACCTTATTAGGTCTCAACAGCAGTGTGTACCGTGATCTTCACCACTAGAGATCGAACCAGCGACCACAGATTGCAGAGCCGAAACTTTACAACAGAACCAACAGTTCATATTGCACACAAGTGATGCCAAATTAACTAGTCATGGTAATTCCGTGGCCAATTAACCTTAATGTGTCTTGTAAGTTACATCTGTACTCTTTACAGAGGACACGGTCACCTCCAGGGCCACGTCTTCGCAAGAGGATTAGAAATACGCATCCACGTAATTATTATGACCTCAAGGGCAAGGATATAGATGTTCATTTTTATTCCTATGTTCTGTCACTTTAATAAAAATTGAAAAAAATAATTAAAAAAAGGAATAAGAGAAAAGAATGACATAAAAAATTGCCATGAAGATGCAAGAGTTAGAGACATAACTCTCCTTTCAGAAGGACAGTTACATTCAACTCGGTCTTCATACCAAAACCTGAATACACTGGAAAAACACAAACAACAATGTTAACTGTTTCAACGCGAAAAATGACCAACATGAACTCACCTGTGACATGCTTTAACGCATTTCAACAGTACTCATGACGTAGTTTACATAGTACCTCCGACTAGCAGTTTTCAGATATCAATGCACTTATGTTCTTCCCCAATTATACGATTGTTAATTGGTTCTATTTTCATGCGGGTCTTATCGGCAGGTTGTATGTTCTATTCATAGCAGCCACTGCTAAACATATCCGCTGAACATACCATGGACCCGCAAACTTGTAATTGCCAAAAATGATTCTATAATATACTTCAATCCCTTGTCTGGGAAACGTGACAATTTCTACTGATTCAAGAAAACATTCCACACCAGAGAATAGTCGTAAACTACAAAACAAAGTTGGTTGGTTGGTTGGTTGGATTTTATGGTATATCAACCTTTGTAGGTTATTTACGCCAAATCCATTTTTATGTAAATAATCAGTTTTATTTCAAACAATTCAGTTTAGCATAAGCACACAGTTTAAATGTAAGTACAGTTTAATTGGGAAAAACATTTCTATTTCAAACTATTCAGTTTAGTCAAGCAGTTCTAATTCAGCTAATTCAGTTTAGTATAAGTACAGATTCTGTTTACACACAGTTAAATATCAAAACAATTCTATATTAAACTAATCAGTTTAGTGTAAGTACAGTTTCAATGTCAAAAACAGTTCTATTTCAAATAATTCAGTTTAGCATAAGCACACAGTTTAAACGTAAGTACGGTTTAATTGTCAAAAACACTTCTATTTCAAGCTATTCCGTTTAATCAAACAATTCAGTTTATCATAAGTATGTCGTTAGTTCTATTTAACCCATAGATAGGGCCTTATCAGGTGCTACTACGCCGAGCCAGAGTGGACCGGGGAGCAATGGCAATAAAGGGGTTCTCCGCATTCCCCAAAGCTCCAGCATTACTGGAACCTCACCATCAGACTGTTTAGTGTCATATCCAGGATACACGTTTGTGGGGGGGGGGGTCTTACCCCTCTGCAGAGATGCAGCCAGTGTATTCTACAATGTTTTTAGTATAGGGTGTTTTTTATATTGCCATGGTTGGCAAAGCTTAATGGATTTTATTGGGGGTTTTCTATGGATTACATTATTATTTAGTATGTTGTGGCTACCAGTCATTTCACTGAGGTTATTTGGTGGACGATGGGTTAGAATACCCGGTTCTTGAAAAATATCATTTAGGTTGGGGTTTACTTTCAAAATGTTCCAATGGTTCTTGATTATCTGGGTTATTGGTAGGAGAGCGTTGTTGAATCTTGTTACGAAAGAGATGCGATACCTCTTCACTTTCGATTTTTGTTTTAGAGTGTCTTGCCTATCACTTTGTCGTTTTAATTCGTCGTCGTCTGTGCAGATTCTTTTCAGTCTAATTCCTTGAGAGTAGGAAAGGCTGTATTTGATATTTTGGAATGAGAAGATCTCTAATGGATATATATATGTGTGTGTGTGTGTGTGTGTGTGTGTGTGTGTGTGATCGAACTGGTTGGACATTGATTACTAACAATCGGTTACCGACTTCCGTGTCTACCGTCCTGACAAACCAAAGCACCGTCGTCACTGACAAAATGTTGTTTTCTTCCCGTGAGAGGTGGTTTTTATTCTTTAAAGAATTTTTTAAAAATTGTATAACCCACTCCTGCAAATCCCCGTTGCTCGAGACCATGCAACGTTAAAATGAAATGTTAGAGCGGCCATGTTTTTCTCTCTTCATTCTGCGTGTTCACTATGTCATACAGGGTAAGCTGACTTCTTTTCCATTCTACAATATATATATATATATATATATATATATATATATATATCCATTAGATATATTAGATATATTTTTTCAATGGCCGTCGATGACCGCATGGCGCAAAAAATTCTAGAAAATAAGAGTCATGATTCACTTGTTCCGGGAACAAAAGGTGGTGGACGTCGGTAAATTTATTAGTTTCAGGAACCTATTGACCAGAGAAATCGTGTGCCTTGTGTCTCCAAGTACGTCCGCGCTTCTGATTTTGTCCCGCGCAAAATAAATTGTGTGTTTGGAGCAGACCACGTGACATGGTACCTATACACCCTACTCTTTCGATTGCTAACTCTCTCATTGTTCGCTTTGCCCACTAGCGCCACTTAGCTCAAGACACGTAACATGGGCGTGTATATAGTCTGTGACCTTTTCCTGCGACTGTTCTGCCTTTCGGCTAGACGTGTTCCAGCCTCACGCACGCGCACGACCTCAGACATTTCGTCAAATCCCGAAAGAGACAGACGACCAACATGGGAGAAAACATGGCCTTCTAAAATACATTGCCGTTTTCATGTGTATTAGTACTTCGCGTGAAATACTGAGTCAACATACACATAGTACCGTACCTAGATAATAACACATAAACGTAAGAATTCTGACATTCTTACCCTTTGTTTCAAACAAAATATTCATTTCACCATACTATTCGTGTTAGTCACACACACACACACACACGAATACTTAACAAAGTATATTCGAACATTGATAATGTTTTTGTAATGTTTCCTTTGTATGTACTTACTGATATAAAAATTTATTTTGTTTGTATTGCCTTGTTGTGAATATTCTTTTGTCTACGTTGTTTGCAAATAACAACACCGCCACCACAGATATGTCTTCTCATTGGATCACGGGAAGAAGCATTATTAGCCGCGCCAACTCTTCTGACTTACGGTAAATTATTTTTCGATCAGTTTTCTTTCCCTGCTCCAAGCTTTTTCGATGGTTACATTCTCAGGTTTGCGTCCTCTTGTAGGAAATTGATTGTCCCATGTTTGCATCTTCTGGTATAAACTTGATTATCCCATGTTTGCTTCCTCTTGTATAAACTTGATTGTCCCATGTTTGCTTCCTCTGGTATACATTTGATTGTCACTGACATAATTCTCTGAAGAAAAATGACCGAAACAAAGAGTCCTCTTTTCTTAGGATTTTGAAATATTTTCATCGTTTTTAGAATATTTTATTAAGCACACGCTTTTAAAAACAATATTTGAATTCTGTACCTACCACAAGTTCTTTATATATATACATATATATACATTTGATAATTTTGAAGACTAGTGTATATCTCACCTGAAAGTCTGGCAACACAGATTCCACTGCATGTACATCTTGGTCTACACCAGGGAATGGCACTGCCTGCCCACTGTAATAAGATATTTTGCCAATTAAAGATTTTTTTTCTTAATTTTACCAGTTACTTTTCAAAAAATTATTCTTCATATTGCACACTTTGCTTCTAATAAAAAATAGCGAGAGAAAAAAATACCCATAAATACGGGGAGAAAAATAAGATAATTTTCAGTCTGCACAGAGTCGGAAAAAGGTCTGCTTGCGGGTGAAAGAGAGTCTACATTAAAGTCTGCTTCGAATTGACGGGAACTCAAGAGGTCACCAAAACGCTGTGAATATAAAGAAGAAGGAAGAGTTGGAAGGAAGAAAAAGAAACAAATTTCATAAAAATGTCAATAACTTTTTTGGCTTTTACGAATGTAGTTGTTGTAGAGTACTATAACTCACGCTCACCAGAAAGGAGGGTGTCCTCGTGGTGTAATGGTTAAAGCGATGAACTGCGGAATCGTAGTACGCGAGTTCGTACTCCAGTCGCGCTATTACGTTCACTTTCGGGCAAATACTAATACCCTTGGGAAAGGTATGAATCCAATTATTCTCCCTCCAGCTATGGGTAAATAGTAGGACAGACTAGGTTCTTCAACGTTGGTTAGGCAACTAGTCTAGGAGAAGGAAAACTCTGAATTCAAACCTGTTAAACTCCACTTAAAAATTGCCCTTGTGTCATATCCTGCCCGAGCGGAGGGGTTGGTAAATAGTAACTTCGAGTTTGAGTATTTCTTTTTCTGCGGACTTCTTTCTTTAAAACACAACACGTTGGTCCTATGTTACACATAAACAAAATTAATACACACACGGAATTATATTTGCAAAAATATCTTAGCACATAGAAAGACAACATATGTTCAACTTACCCTCCTATTATTTGTTTTTATTATTTAATGGTATATCAACCTTCTCGAGTTATTTAATGCTAAATGCGTCCTTTTTTAGAAGGACAGTAGTGGTACTATATAGATCGGAGGATAAGAGGGTTCATACCTTTCCCAAGGGAATTAGTCCGAAAGTCAATGTAATAGTGCAAATGGAGTTCGAACTCGCGTACTACGATTCCCCTGTTCAGCGCTTTAACCATGACACCCCCCTATTTGTTTTTTGTTTGCATGTTTTATTTATAATTTATTTCAGCATTAATTCTTAGTCCCAATTATCCGGAAGACTCTTCTGCTACAATATTAAACTATAGTAATTTACAAAGCTCTTTGCTTCGATGTGGCACAAGGCCGAATGAATGGGGCGCTCAATGAGACTCGAACTCACTCGTATAGGTTTGCTAGTCTAGCTTGCTAACCGTTACACCACCAGAGGTGCCCTACAATATCAAACTATATTTTGTTACCGTAACTCGTTACACAAATTTGCTGCAAGTTTTTACCCTCGTAACAAGTGTGACACTATAACATCCTCTGGTCTTGGGTGTGGATTAGTGCACTAGTGTATGTGCGTATAGTTGTGAGTATGGCCATATGAGTTGTTATATATATATATATATATATATATACCCATCCATGTAGAGGTAGATATATGGGTGTGTGTGTATGCGTACATGTATGTGTAATTAGACGTATCTGTGTGTGTCTGCGAGCATACATAGACTATATGTATTTGTGTATTTTAGCGCTGGACATTTGATAATGAATTTAATGGTCGGAATGGACATTTGACCACAATATAAAAAAGCTTGTAAAAAAAAAAAAAATAATAATAATTGGAGTTTCACAATTACTATACATTCTGAAAATCAATTAGAATTTTGAAGTGGAAAAAATTAGATCTTGGGTGACGTGGGTGGGGTATATCGTACAAGTATGTTATAAGATAATTTTTTATTCACTGATACTTCTAAAAAAAACGACTGCTTTAACTAAAGTTTTAGATATAATAAAGTACTTTTTATAGTTTGAGGGCCGGGTTATATCGAACAAGAGGCACTTTCGGGAGGATGTCACCTAAGATGAAGCATTTTAAAATAATGTGGACTAAAGTTACATCTCGCTCTCAAGTATTAAGTATATTTCGGTGACTCAAATTGCTTTCAGCGCCAAAAGGGTTAAAGAACTTGGCAATCCTAGAAGTGGTAAGTAGTCATTTATCACCAACTATCTACATAGAAATTGTTCTGTTGGTGGCGAAATATGTTAGGAATTACAAAGTGACAGAACTTAAAACTGCCAAAAACTTCTCGGTTTTAGTGAATTTAACACCAGACTTGGCTCATATTGACCATCTTACTGTCATTGTGCGATATGCCGTTTCTGAGAAGCCGATATAAAGAAGTTTAACCCTCCAGCAGTCTGGCTCTTACAAGGCTTAAGTACTGGCAACATCTTTGCCATAATTTCTAGAAAGATATGTATGGAGACAATAAATAATTATCTCCTTGAAAATATCATCTACATTAGGTGACTCGTGGAGTGAGTCCAGAAACCCATTCTCGACCTCTTTTGCCTCTGTTCTTTGAACAGCGGAGACGTTGTCTCGAACCCTGCCAGGTAACAATGAAGCTACATAGCGATATTGAATACACCTATCGAGTGAGTCTTTATTCAATTTTTGTACCCCTTTTATATTCTGTTTGTTCATGGATTAAAATATGTGTCTATTTCTAGCTGTTAAGACACGTTTGTGTATTCTTTCTTTTTAATACCATTGATATATGAATTATGTACATGAGAGATTAAATCTTATTGTATTTTACAAATATATTTATCTTGTCTTTTCTTCCGTTGTATTCAGTGATGGTATATAACGGATATACTAATGCTGGTATGGTCCTTGGAATGTAGGGACTCGACTAAATATCCACGCAATCGGCTGTCAAACCAATAAAGGTATTCATATTTGAAACTCTAGTGGAGAGTCTTATGACTATGTTAGCAATATGTCTGGTCGCGACGCAGGAATGCAGGCCAAACTTAAACATAGAAACCCGGTAGTAGTTTTCATTTTCTGTGCTACTCACCCATTAAACTTGTTGGACGGATTCCTGCCTCTTGTTGTGTTAAAGCTATTATTTTGGTTTCATACAAAGCTTACTATAAATTGCTGCGAACAATTCGACCTTTTAAGGCTGAAAAAATCTCTACAAAACTAGGGGTTGACTTACATCGCGGAGTAAAAATCCAAACCCTTTCCACTGTTTGACCACTCAGCGGGAAAGATTGTGTAAGTTGACCCCTTAAAAGGTCAACTTGTACGCCGCTATTTATGGTATATATCTTTTTACAGCGTCAACGCACAGATAGACAAATCTAATGAAGTCTTTTGAAGGAAAGAAAAGTGCTCTGTGAAATCTTTTTCAGACACTCGTTGGTCAACAAGAGCTTCTGAAGTCCTTATAGATGGATACAACTCTATTCAAAATGCTCTCAGATACTGAAAGTAAGTTGAAGCAAGCATCTAAAGCAGGACATGAAGTTTGAGCAGTTGGAAACAAAATGGACAGTCTTGAAACTTCTTTAATGAATAAGACCTGGAACCTAATTCTTTCACTGTTCAACAGTAAAAGTAAAGCTTTCCATGGCGTTGATGTTGACCTGGAAAAGATGGAGGATCAAATTGATTCTCTGGAAAAGTTTCTAGAATCACTTCGAGATAGGTATGAAGAGCTGGGATTGGATGCCAGGAATTTCTGTGGCAATACAAATGACAAATCAACTACAGGTCAAGAAAGAGAAACAAGCAATATGATGCAAAACTAAGTGCAATCATAGAGGAATTTGGTGGGGAGGTTCTCTAAGAGAAAAATTCAGATGTAAAACTTTCAATGTCACTGTAACGGTAGCACCATGAGGCAAAAAAATGAGGTAAAAGGCTCGACTGGTAAAGAAGTTGTCTTTTCGCAATGGGTCTTCGTTCCTTCTTTAACCCCTTCTTTGAACGTGAAACTAAAAACAAAATAGAAAACAACTTCTGTAATCCTTTCACACAGATCAATAATTCGGGCAAATACAGATACAGTGTGTGATTCTTACCTCTGTTCGCCTCAAAGAATGCCCCCTTCGCAAAGTCTAAAATCGCAGCTGTCAGGCAACATGTGTTCTGCTCGGAGAAATGGTAATAAAAAGATCAACCCTTCTAACCGTGTCACGTGTATGACTGGTCGGTGTACAATGGTAATATGTACTCAACTCGAAAAGGTGCCCGTACCAAACAAGGGGGATAGCTCCCTCATTTACAGTCACTTTAGATCTATTATTTGTTCCATTACAAGAACACAGAGTAGCATACTAACCAGTAAATGACAGGTTAAAGGTAAGAGTCAACTTATTCAGTCTGCCTGATGCAGAGGTAAAAACTGAGGCTAAAAAACTTACCAATGCTTTCCCTCGAGATTTCAGTTGGGTGTTCCTTGAGAAAATTGTCCAGTTTGTAGCCTTTGCCAAGCTTAGATCTTGGCTCACAAAGTTTTACAAACTGATGAAAGGATTGCTGATACCTTCCCATATATTAATATAGCTTTTAAATCATATTTGAGTGTGATAGTTTCCAGTTGTTTAGCAAATTGGCACTGATAAAGGATTATTTGAGAACCACGATGACCTACGAAAGACTAAGTGGTCTATCTCAACTGGATCTCTGGCCCAATCGGCTGAGGCTGTAGAATACACCGACTGCACCTCTGCAGAGTAGTAATACTCCCCCAAACGAATGTCCAAGATATGACACTAAACAATCTGATAGTGAGGCTCTAGTAATGCTGGGGCTTTGGAGGAATGCGGAGTACCCATTTATTGCCATCGCTCCCAGGTCTACTCTGGCCTGTAGTGGTTGCACCTGAAAGGGTCCTATCTATGGGTCAAATAGAACTAAACTGTGTACTTATGCTAAACTGAATTGTTTAAAATAGAACCGTTTTGGCATTTAACTGTGTATAAGTAAATGACTGATGTTTAATTGAATTATTAGTGATGCATAGCAATACTTGGAACCATTTAGGTTTATTGATTAAACTGAATAGTTTGAAATAGACCGTTCTTGATATTTAAACTATGTACTTATGCTAAACTGAATTGTTTGAAATAGAACTGTTTATATGTATAAAAATGGATTTGGCTTTAAATAACCTACAATGACTGATATGCCATAAAACCAAACAAAATCAAACCTACTGGATCTCAACAGCAATGTGCTGAAGATTATACAGCTTGATAAACCTAACTTTTTCCGGGGTGAATCCTCGTGGCGTAACGGTTAAAGAGCTAGCCTGGGGACTTGAAGTAAATGAGATCGAATTCTGGTCACGCTTTGACTTTGGGAAAGGTTTTGAACCTTCCCCCCCCCAGCTATGGGTTAAAGAATATCACTGCTATTCTTCTACAAGGATGTCTTTGGCATTAAATAACCTATGGAAGTTTTTTATGCCATTAGAACAAAGAAACCTAACATTTTACGGATGCTAAGAGCAGAAAGAAAACCTTTTGTGGATATTGTTGGTTTGGTTTGGTTTCTACAGGTCAGAATGGACATGGGAGTAATGGCAATGAAAGTGTACTCTATATTCGTCAAAGCTCGAGGACTGGAGACTTACCATCAGATGCTTTAGGGTCATAACCAGAACACTCGTTGCAGAACGGAGTGGGGAGGGTCTTACTCGTCTGCAAAAATGCAGTAGGCCGATTCTACAACCCCAGCCGACTTGACTCTCTTTGAGTATGATTGGCCTATGAAAAACGTAACTTGAACGAATGGTTAATTGCAAAACTTATTTCAGAACAAAAAGGATGTCTTTGTTGCCGAGAAATGCGACAACTGTGATGTATGACTTTTTAATTCCAAGTGTCTGTGTAATTTGTGATTAGTAAAATTGGTTATTCGCGGCCAGCTAGAAAGATTATCCAAGAAATATACTTATCCCATTCTAATGACTACAGAAATTTACTTTCCAGGAACCTGTTTTTGGCCGGTTTTGATCTGTTTAAGTACGCTATAAAGCATTTTTATTCGCGTTAAACTTTTGTTGCTGATCATGAATAGAAACAAGAAAAACTTAACTTTTTTGACTCGGCTATTATTTAGGGAAAATATAATGATTGATATCTTATTCAGCAGCTCAAAAAGAAAAGAAAAACTTGGCAGAGATTTGTATAATTTAATGAAATAAATGCATCACAACACTTTATACTTTACCTGATCACTTGTAATTTATATTACTTTTGGCCGATATTACAAAGTGAAAAAATGTACTTTGGGTTATTCTTACTGTCAGTAAAAGTGGTGGAAGGTTGGTTGGGTTTATGACATATCAACCATTGTGAGTTATTTAGTGCTAAATCCTCTTTATACATATATGTTAAATATAAAGGATTTGGTTGGATTGGGTTTTATGGCATATCAACGATTGTGGTTTATTTAATGCCAAATCCACTTTATACATATATATTAAATATATAGGATTTGGTTTGGTTTGGTTTGGTTTGGTTTTATGGGATATTAATCATAGTCGGTTATTTAATGCCAAATCCTCTTTATACATCTATACTAAATACATATGATTCGATTTGGTTGCGTTTAATGGCATATCAACCATTGTAGGTTATTTAATGTCAAATCCTGTTTATACATATATATTGAATATTTACGATTTGGTTTAGTTTTGTTTTATGGCATACCAACCATTGTAGGTTATTTAATGCCAAATCCTCCTTATACATAAATATTTGATATATATGATATGTAAACACATTTTGCTGATAACATTTTAAAACTAGGCTGAGCTAATATTTTTTGCACACAATTAGATGGTTTCAATTATTACTGTCTAACACTTATAATTCTATTCAATATTAATCATTTATTTGTATTAATCATTTGTAACCACAGTGAAGTGGTTACAAGTATTGTTATTTAATACTAATTATTCTATTCAACACTATTCATTTTATTTGCACAGTCAAATGGTTCCAGGTATTTCTTTGTAATACCAATGATTCAATGTAGGCACACAGAGTTATTTTAGCCTTAGTTTTTGTTGTTATTTTTTAACGAGGGAAAGTTTTGTTTTTAACTAGGAAGATGGTGTAACGTGCGTGGCATGTTGAATGTATCTAATTTATATTCAACTGGGATTCCTTGCAAGGAATCCATAAATTAGATAGGTTCCCTCATAAGTCCATGCTACTGCTATTCATGAACGGCCAGTGGGACGTCTGCACTGGCCGGCGTTGTCAGCCGAAGAGACTGTGTTTGGCTGCTTATCCAATTTCTGCTGCCCGGGAAAGGAAGTCCGGAATGAACAGGATAGGTCATCCTGATTGGGTGAAATTAAGTGTCGAATTAAATTACGCGCCAAACGAAAATACGAAATTTTCTTTCCACTACACTATTGACCACTAATGATCCTTTTCAGCATTACTCATTCGTTTGCACACAGTTAAATAGTTTCAAGTATTTCTTAGTATCACTAACCATTTAGTTAAATAATAATTTGTTTGCGCATAGTTTAAAAGTCAAAGAGTTCTATTTGACCCATATATAGGACCTTATCAGGTGCTACCACTCTGTGTCAGAGTGGACCTGGGAGTAATGACAATGAAGAGGTATTCCGCATTCCCCAAAGCTAGAGCCTCTCCATCAGATTGTTTAATGTCATATCCAAGATACCCGTTAGGGGCGGGGGACAAACCTCACCGCAGAGATGCAGTCGGTGTATTCTACTGCCCCAACCGACTTGGCTAGCAAAAGTGAGAAAAATAAAATCGGACGTTTATTTCGGGTTTTACAAGTACTTTTTGTCCAGTTTCGTAAACAGGAAAATGTGAGAAGATTTTCGTTCAGTCGATAGAAGAAAGATTCATTCTTTTATAAATCGTAGCCGAGCCATCCACCCCAATTATGGGGGTGTTGAAATCGAAGGAGTATACCGACTCATAGTGTTTGTAAGAAATCAGAAAACAAGACGTAGTTTGGAAGCTAATATGCATTCACGTGCTCACACAACACTTTATTGCTGGAAACTAAATGTACAAAAGTAACAAAGACAATAAAAAAAGGAATTGAGGGGCAAATTTAGTGGCGCTTACAAACAGGTCACGTGACACACCATCGCGTAGTAAATACAAAGTAGTCCAGAAGATGTGGCTCACAACCACATCATCATATACTCAAGAGACTATTTCAGCTGATATATTTAACAGGGAGAATCGCTTAAACCCCCAAATATATGTCAGTTTCCCTTGATGTCTAAAACTCAACTCTCGACTTTTTAGAATCTGTGGGAATACCCTAGCAGCAGGTAAGGCATGTTTGCCGTAAAAAAAAAAATAGATCGAGTGACAAGAAACCCAAAAACCACTCGCTGAGAACTGTCTGAGAGACAAGACGAGTAACAAGCTTGGATTATAGACGTTAAGATCAATAATGCATGACACAACCCGGGACTTACTGATCCGTTTGAAAACCATACCATGTATAAGTACACATAGGATTGAGCTAAATGTATTGTTTATTTGTTTAAAACTTATTATATATTGCGTTAATACAATTTCTTTTGTTTGGTGTAGTTCGACAGGGCATCGAGAAGGTAAATCTCACCCACCAAATCTAATTCTCTTTTAATTCACACATGACTATCCACAGCCAGCCTCAAGAATTCACTTGACTTTCATATTGTTTTTCATTGTTTATTTAAATGGAAAATAAACTTTAATCCCACTGGTTAATAAAACTCCAGCTTGAAGATTGGGGTGCTAGTGGAGGGATGACATTACATAATAATTTTCTCTCTCTCTCTCTCTATATATATATATATATATATATGTGTGTGTGTGTGTGTGTGTGTGTATTTGTATACGCTTTGAGTGATTTTTTGTCACAATCGGTTGAAATAAACATTTTTTGTAAAGTGTTCAATGCCGTAGTGAACAAAGCCGATTTGAAAATTAAAATTTAAAAGAGTTTTTTTTTCCAAAAAATCCTATCATCATTAAAAGACATAAGTTTATACCTTTTGCAATTATATTTTATAGTTTTATGTAGGTATGCAGATTCGAACTCAGTTCGTCGAACCCATTTCCTACGTCGATGACCGTCACGCTACACGCACTTCCATATTATCGCAGTAATAAAAGAAGTTTTTCCTCTGCCCAAAGAACGTGTAATGTCAATTAAATCTATCTAAATACTCACAAGTCTTGGCAACACAAGGTCGTAACAAGGTTGTTGTTTCAGGGGATTGCCAAGTATATTTTTGTCATATCACTAGGGAGTCATGTTCCCTCCACCCACCCGCTTGTTACCATCTTGTATTGCAAACTGAACCCCATCACCCCGTAAAACTTTTTTAAAATACTTTATCAATAAATCGGAAATTCATTGTCTATTCGATAGTAATTTAAAGGAAATGACCCCCACCTAAAAAAAACAACAAATTTTCGTTAACGGGAAAGCTCCAAAATAATAATAATAATAACGATAAAAACGGGTTTAAAAATCTAAATTCAAACAATAGTAATAACCGGACTACAGTTGCATTCACACTTCCCCCGCCCGAAAAAAAGGGATTTTTAAAGAATTTTTCTGTTTGGTTCAATCGATTTGATCACAAATTGTACGATTATTTAAAAAGAAAATAAAAAATCGCCATTTCTTAAGATTTACAACGGGGAATCAGTTTTCTGAGAATTATTAAAAAGAAAATAAAAAATGAAAAATACATTTTTAAAAATTTGCAGTTCTAAGAAGCCACTGACAGGAAGCGAAATCCACACTTGTCTGAAAGATAGACTTCCTGGCACCAAAGAGAAATTCGTTCTCATTCAACTGTTACCACTGATATTGAAAGGATTTGTTTCTTTCGGATGCTAGCAAAGTAGCGCATCTGTTCACCAAGTCACGCCTCTGCTAAAAATACCTTACTGAAAACACCCACCGACGAAAGGGAAACTTTTACCACCGAAAAACAAACTTCACTGAAAAACACCTACTGGACATAACCACAGACTTTAAACTCACCAACCACCGAAAATGACTCTAGTATGTTTTAGAACCTTGTTTGGTCGATGCAACTGTTTCTATTGGTTTCAGGAAAGATTTCGCCACCCACAGAATGGTCGTTGAACCCTAAAACAAAGTTGGAATTTCAAAAGGTATCTTCGTCTCTTTTCTTCTTTCCTTCCATAATTCTCTTGCCGCCTTCTACAGACAAAGAGGCTGACAAACAAAGGAGTCAGATACTTAAACCCAAAATAAGTACGACGACTACCAAACTAACAAATAACTAACAAAACATTCTCGTATACCATAGTTTTCTTTACGTCATTAAACCGATCTCTATTTCACCAACACGTATTTTCAAAGGAAAATTATTATCAGTCTTATTTTTAGAAGGTTAAGATCAACTTTTACTTTTGAAGAAAAAAACGAATTTGCTTATTAAAACAAACTGTTTTTTGAAAATATTGAACTAAAACGTAAAATGCAAGGATTAGTTTGTGAATGAGAAAAATACTGAGTGAAGAGTTACGACGCCCGGGTAGAAGCAAAATTGTCTTTTGAATGAAATTCCTAGATGACTAGTTTATTTAGTTCAAAGAGTAGAGAAAGTCACGCCAAATTGGTCACTGGGGTCATTTCCATTGTTTTATTGGTCTCTCTAAAGACTTTTGGAGGGTTGTCATGACTTCAAATTTAGCAGTCAAAGTGACTAGCGCTGTTTCATGTTCTTTATGATGGATGGCCACCGATTACATTTGACAATGTTATAGACAAGTGTATAGTTGCAAGAGACAACGGACAAGAGGATTGGATTTAATTTTGTTTATTTTGAATAAATAGAAACAGTAGTTTAGAAAAGATATAGGCTCTCTTCTTCCACCAGATAAGGGTCAGGAGGTGAGTGCGGTCCTATGATAGTCACGGTACTCAATGTGGTGTGACTACTAATCACAGTATTAGTTGTGGCTGCTGTGTTCGTGACTATCACATTTGCTTCTAACTGTTTGCTTTGTCAAGTCCTTACGTGCCCACACTGTGTTTGAAAGATCCAAGAAGGTGGGGGTTGACACAATTCAGCCGGATCTTCTTCTGACGGCCAGGTAATATGAGTGGCTAGATTGTCCAGCGACTCAAAGAATAGAGAACCCCGTTGGTAAGAAATAACAAAAATGTTTTTTTATTGAAACACGTCTGTGTGACAATAACAAGCAAACCATGTTTGCTTTCCTGGCAAAAAGAAGAAGAAAGAATATCGAGAGAGGAATAGTGACGATGAGGTACGGTTAGTATAAAGTCTGAGACTTTGAATTTTCATAAAGTCTGCAGGTTGTTCGGAGTGCCTCGGGTCTAGAATGGAAGGGATGCTTCTTTGGCAGTCTTGAGTTTCTTCTTGGTCTCTTTCTTCATCCTCACTGATGATTCGTGTTACCATCCTGTTTTATACATGAAAATCTGGACAAAAAAGGTTTCTGACTGGTTGTCCAATAAGAGACAATTAGGAGTCATACTCTCATTGGTCAGCCAATCCTAGTTTAGGATTATATCTTACAAGAATAAGGAAAACCCTTTTTAGATGCTTTAGCCAATGGGAACAGGTTTAGAGCAATGGGTTTGAACAAAAAATTCTCAGCCATCCCCCTGCTCACCTTTATTTAGGGTGGAGCAAAATTAAATCTCCCATTTGACATTGACCTTTAAGATAAGGGCTAGAAAATATGTTTTACGAAATGACCCATTTCATCATTATGATCGATGAAGTTAGATGACAACAGAAAAATTAAATAAATTCGCTGACTTTTAAAATCAAAAACAATTGTCTCGCACTTAACTGACCTTTAGGAACAATCAACTAGCTTTTTAGCCTTGAACAAAAAGATACTTATTTTAATGATCTTTTTGTTTTATATATATATATATATATATATATATTAATTTTCATATATTTCATAAATCTTAACTTTTACATATTAATTAAGTATTTAACCGCACGTCATGTCACGTAAATTGTTCTTGGCTGGCTGGCATGGTTGCGTGGAGCGCGTGGTGTGACTTGTGTTGATAGGCTATGAATGATCTTGGTCTCGTGGAGGAAATGCCGGAGATTTCTGTATATAACAACAACAACAACACCCATACGCCCATTACCTACGCCATGCTTCTTTTTTTTATTGTAATTTATAAAGGTTTTTGGATTGATGTCGCAAAAGTCCGTATGAATGGAGCACCCATGCTTTATTATTGTAAAACTACATGCCGAGCCAAAGAAAATGCATTCACCGTAAAACGGTGAAAACTTTGACTGCCTTATGCAACGAGCAATGCGATTAGTATCGTTATCATCAACGTTGGCTAAATTTTATCATCAACATTGGCTAAATTTTATCATCAACGTTGGCTAAATTTTATCATCAACATTGGCTAAATTTTATCATCAACGTTGGCTAAATTTTATCATCAACATTGGCTAAATTTTATCATCAACGTTGGCTAAATTTTATCATCAACATTGGCTAAATTTTATCATCAACGTTGGCTAAATTTTATCATCAACATTGGCTAAATTTTATCATCAACGTTGGCTAAATTTTATCATCAACATTGGCTAAATTTTATCATCAACGTTGGCTAAATTTTATCATCAACATTGGCTAAATTTTATCATCAACATTGGCTAAATTTTATCATCAACGTTGGCTAAATTTTATCATCAACATTGGCTAAATTTTATCATCAACGTTGGCTAAATTTTATCATCAACATTGGCTAAATTTTATCATCAACATTGGCTAAATTTTATCATCAACGTTGGCTAAATTTTATCATCAACATTGGCTAAATTTTATCATCAACATTGGCTAAATTTTATCATCAACGTTGGCTAAATTTTATCATCAACATTGGCTAAATTTTATCATCAACGTTGGCTAAATTTTATCATCAACATTGGCTAAATTTTATCATCAACATTGGCTAAATTTTATCATCAACGTTGGCTAAACGTTTATGGATTTAGAATTGCTTCGTTCAATTCATCATCTACATAAAGAATTTCTACTTTCATCTATAGCGTTGTCGGTCATTGACTTCACCTTTTTTCATATTTCTACAACGGAAATGCCCTCCCCTGACCCCGACTTGTTACCGCCCTTCAGCAGAGGAAGAATACGGAAAAAAATTCCTTTCGGGAAGTTATTTTACCAACTAAAAGTACTACAAAATTATGAAAGTTATTCAATTTGTGAAATTCAAAATCAAAATATTGCAAGCTCCTACAACCAACACCCTCATTTTAAAAATAGCTTAACTTCTACATTCCTTAATGTAGAAAAGTTATTTACTCAGATTAGCATAGTTGTGGCACAAAACCGTTAATATAGGGCACTCAGTGAGAACTCACAATGGTCTGCGAATCTAGCTTGCTAACCATTACACTACGTTAGGTGCCCCCTAATAATGAAACAGCACAACAGATTTATTAGTTAAAAGAAATGTCCGGAATTATGAAGTAAGGAAGAAAGGAATGATCAGATTTATGAAGTAAGGAATAAAGGAATGTCCGGAGTTATGAAATAAGGAATAAAGGAATGTCCAAAGTTATGATGTGTAACAACCCACAAACGCCGGGTTTTGTTGGCCAGGCCGTTCGTCTAGTGGTGTAGATCCCGTTGTTAAAACTCACACCCGGCCGTGTAGGCATTTCACAGGTTGTACAAAAAAAAACGAGGGTTGAGGAAAGAAACAGACAAACTCGGATTTAGAACTGCGAAAATCTCACACAGCTACCAAAAATGCTGACTCATCTGGTCATCGTCTTCATTGCTCTGTGTTTTGACTCCATGCTCCGGAGTCTCACGCCCAACTAACTGACCCTCTGCTCAAAACCTCTCTTATTTTTAGGGGGTCTTACTCCACTGCGGGGATACAGTTAACGAATCCTAAGTCCCACAGAAAGGACGTTTCTCAAGAGTAAGCGAATTTATAGTCAAGATTTGATATATATTATAAGTAATCAAAAGATTTTAAATGTTGAGTACTCCGTCGCCGACGCTCCAAGGTTGAACAGAAGTCTTTCATCAAACTTTTGGTGGCTGAGAAGTGCAAACCATGTGAAATTTACAGAAGAATGTTATGTGTACGGAGAAGCATCTTTTAATCTAAAATCTTTTTATAAACGAGCTAAACACAGGTTTGTCACTAGGGACCTGAATCGAAAATATAGTCCATGGAGTGGGAGCACACAGAAAACACACGATAAAGAAAAAGTTCTGGGCCCAACGGTCAGTAAAGAAGGTCATGCTGACAGTCTTCTGGACCATGAAAGAACCCATCATTATTGATTTCCTTAAAAAAAAAAGTGCAACTGTAAACTGATTTCTATGGCCAACTCCCGAATCAAAATTCACCATATTTATTGAATTACCTTTATATATAACCGTGGCCCAAAATCGATTAAGTCCAGTTGGATGAAGCTGTAGAATACACCAACTGCATCTCCGCAGAAGAATAAACCCTCCCCTCAATAAGTGTCTTGAATATGACATTAAAAAATTTAATGGTGAGGCACTAGTAATGCAGGGGCTTTAGGGAATGCGGAGTATCCTTTTATAGCGATGCGAAGGCAACGCAAATGATTTTTATAGGCACACAAATGAATTACGAGACTATTCTTTAGTAACACCACAACGAAAGTTCTTTATTTGCAGCTTTGAATATTTGGTTTGTTCTTGGTACTGCAAGACTCGTGGTGTTTAAGCTTGTTGGATGTTTGAGACGAAATGGCTTAGCTAGATGTTGAGATGGCAGCGTATTGTTGGACGTGTGAGGGAAGTATTCAAAGTCACCGTATAGTTTTGTGTCGAGAGCGGAGTGGCGCTCGGATCGACATAGTAAATTTTTGGGGTGACCAGAAGTGGTGCCTGTGGAAGGCATGCTGAATGTTTCTAATTTATGTTCCACTGGGATTCCTCGTAAAGAATCCATAAATTAGATGGTTCCCTCGTTGAGTGTCCATGTTGCTGCTGCTAGTGTTAAAGTCACAGTGAGATGTCCACACTGGGTGGCTTGTTTAGCTAAAAAGCATCGCTAAGCAGGGACGACCAGAGACACGTCTGTTCTGGTCGCCGTCTCAAGCCGAAGAGCGTGGTTTTGGCCGCTCATCCGTTTTGCTAGCCGGAAATGAAGGTCCGGGCTGAATAGAATATGTCATCCTGATTGGGTGAAATTCAGTGTTGAATTAAATTACGCGCCAAAACAAAATACGAGATTTTCCTCTTCTCTACACTTTCATTGCTATCGCTTACAGGTACACTCTGACTCCGGAGTGTAGGTACCTGAAAGGGTACTATCTGTTGGTCGAATAGAACTGTTTGACATTTAAATTGAGTGTAAACAAATGACTTATGCTAAATTGAATTGTCAAAAATAGAACTGTTTTCACATTTAACTGTGTGTAAACAAATGACTGATGTTTGATTAAATTGTTGGTTCCAAGTATTGTTATGTATAACTAACAATTTAATCAAACATCAGTCATTTGTTTACACACAGTTAAATGTGAAAACAGTTCTATTTCTGATAATTCAATTTAGCATATCATTTGTTTACACTCAGTTAAATAATCAAACAATTCTATTTCTACCAAATCAGTTAAGCATAAGTCAAATTTAAATGGTTCCAAGTATTGTTATGTATAACTATTTAAATTTGACTTATGCTTAATTGATTTGGTAGAAATACAATTGTTTGATTATTTAACTGTGTGTATCTACAAAATGTGTTTACAAATCATATATTTAATATATATGTATAAAGAGGATTTGACATTAAAAAACCAACCATGTTGATATGCCATAAAACCAAACAAAACCAAACAAAACCAAAATCGACCGTAAGAAGATTTAATCAGAGCAATACACTTAAAATACTATGTGAAAATAAAGTTATTTCCAGTCTAATTCATAATTTGTGATAATTTTGTGATATATGCATTCGTATCGAGCGTGATTTTTTTTAATCGTCCAGTTAATCGGTATAATGTAGTTTTGTTGATGTCATAAAGTTGTTCCATCAATTTGAAAAGGGTAAGTCAAAAGTTTTGCAATATTTTAGTAGTACACGCTAGTTTGCCTAGATACAAAGATGAGTCAAAAGTTTTGCAATATTTTAGTAGTACGCGAGAGTTTGCCTAAATACAAAGGTAAGTCAAAAGTTTTGCAATATTTTAGTTGCACTAGTGGGTAGGGAGTTCGCCAATGGTCTGGGAGACAGGGGTTCAATCCCAGGTCGAATCATACCAAAGACTTAAAAATGGTACTTCATGCCACCTTGTTTAACACTCAGCATTATAAGGTACGTATCAAGGGTAAAGTGGATCAATCCAGGAAAAGGAATAGCGCCCTCCCCTACACCTCGGTGTAGTAGCTATTGAAAAGGAAGCCTTCAGATCGCCCTCGACTACGGTCGCCAACATTACTTTTACTATATCATGTGACCGAAGTAGTTCAAACTATGGAAGATACCCGCCGTGGTTAGTAGTATCGTGGTAGTTGATGCGCTGACACGTTGAGCATTACTTCAATCCGTATATGATTTGCAAGCCGCACAAAAGAACGTGCGGTGTAGTCTAATTCAGGTTCGAACTGGGCCATAACACCACGGAAGCAACCAAAAATATTTGTTGTGCTAAACATGAAGGCACAGTAACCAGACGGTTTATGAAATTTCACTCAGTTGACAAGATAGTCGACGATGAGGAAAGATCAAGTAATTCCATATTTACCAACCCCTCCGCTCGGGCAGGATATGACACTAGGTCAATTTTTAAGCGGAGTTTAACAGGTTTGAATTCAGAGTTTTCCTTCTCCTAGACTAGTTACCTCACCAAGGCTGAAGAACTTAGTCTGCCCTACTATTTACCCATAGCTGGAGGGAGAATAATTGAATTCATACCTTTCCTTGTGGTATTAGTGCTATGTGAAATGCAATTAGCCTGGTCCAGGATTTGAACTTGTGTCACTGTGTTCATTTCCTACGACCATAACATTTCCACCACAGGCACCTCCACTCAAGTAAGTCTAAAAACGTGGATTCTGAGGCCACGCTCCAAGCCTTAGAGGTAAATCTGATGAGTAACTCTCAAAGAGTATTAGGCGAACTCGGTTTGGTTTAGTTTGATTTGGTTTTACGGCATATCAACCATTGTAGGTCATTTAATGCCAAATCCTTTTTATGCATATATATTAAATATATAGGATTTGGTTTGGTCGGGTTTTATGACATATAGACCATTGTAGGTCATTTAATGCCAAATCCTTTTTATACATATATATCAAATATATAGGATTTGGTTTGGTTGGGTTTTATGGCATATCGACCATTGTAGGTCATTTAATGCCAAATCCTTTTTATACATATATATTAAATATATAGGATTTTGTTTGGTCGGGTTTTATGGCATATAGACCATTGTAGGCCATTTAAGGCCAAATCTTTTTTATACATATATATTAAATATATAAGATTTGGTTTGGTTGGGTTTTATGGCATATAGACCATTGTAGGTCATTTTATGCCAAGTTCTTTTTATACATATATTAAATGATTTCTAAACAAATCTTGAAGATAACATTTTCAAACAAGCCTGAGCTGGGTCTTTTTATTGCACACAGTTAAATGGTTTCACTTAATTTCAAACAATTCAGTTTAGCATAAGTATAGTCTTGTTTACACAGTCATTGGTTTAAATACATTTAAATGTAAAAACAGTTAATTTCACTCAATTCGGTTTCGCGTAATTACACAGTCTAGTTCTTTTTGACCCATAAATAGGACCCTTTCAGGTGCTACCGCTCCGGGCCAAAGTGGACCTGTAATCGATGGCAATGAAGGGGTACTCCACATTTCCCAAAGCTCCAGCATTACTGAAGATTCACCATCAGATTGTTTAATGTCATATTACCAGGACACTCGTTGGGGGAGTCTTATTCCTCTGCAGAGATGTAGTCGGTGTATTCTAACGCCCCAGCTGACTGGGTCCAAGCGAACACGATATCTAATTGTTCAGTGTGGTTCAACTTCATAAACTTGGCAAAACCATCCAGATCTGCTACGTCGATCTTCACGTTACCAAAATATTGCAAAACTTTTGACTCACTCTTGCAATTACGTTATTCTTTGATCAGTTGCCAATTATATTCGAAAGTATTGATTTGAAAGATTTATTTAGTTTTCAAAGGACGAGTGATAAAAACGACATAATTCATTTTAAGAAATTATCAAAATCTCTTAATTATGCATACAAATAATAGGAACAAAAAATAACATATATTTAAGTCTGGTCGTTTATCCTGAATCAAGGTCAATACACACACACACACACACACACACACACACATATATATATAGTAAGGCTAAATTTATTCTGCGCATCTCTTCCGTAAGAAGCAGCAGTTGATCGTTTCTACGAGTAAAAAAAGAAATAAAAGAAAAAAAAAAGTTTCTCTCGACTCCAGACGTTCCTCCCACGTGATAGGAAAATTGTTTACAACCGAACTCACATGTAACAAAAGTTGCCGACATGTGTTCATTAGAAGATGCCTCTGAAATTTTGGGCAAGATAGCGCCATATTCACTTTTATTATCCATATGTGTAAAACACAACGTCTATATCTCTTTCACACACACACACACACACACACACACACACGCACACACATATATCTATATATATATATATATATATATATATGACCAGAATTAACATTATGTTCGTGTGTATGTGTTTATATATACATATATAAATTTGTGCTTAGGGGGCGCACTCACCGTAACATATCAACATACCAAATGGAATTGGCGATGAGAGTTCAAATCATGGACGAGGCAGTTTGCGTTACACTTCACGCTAATGTAAAAGTAATAAATTCATCTCTTTTGTCGCCAGCTATGGGAAGACAGGGTTCTTCGGCCTAGGTTAGGCAACCAGTCTAGGAGAAGTTAAGCTCTGAATACAAACTAGCTTAAAAAGATTGACCTCGTGTCATATTATGCCAGTGGCTGAGAGGTGGCTGGTAAATACGTATATTTGTGCATATTTATGTATTTACCCAACCCATTCACCACGGACAAGGTCAATTTAGGGTTTTCCTACACCTAGAGTGGTTTCTTAACCAAGGTTCTTTAACCCAGTATGTCCAACTATTTAACTATTTGTGTATGTGTTGCTAAGTAACCACATCCCAGCAAAATCAGCTTGTCGTACTGAGATTTTATCAGAGCAATACACTTAGAATATTTAGAGTATAAAGCTATTTCCAGTTCAATTTGAAACTGAATGATACTTTTGAGGGGTCTGAATTCGCGCTGATTGTCATTTAAAAAAAAAAGTTGTACACCTTTAATATAACATTGCCCACTTGGTTATGGGTTGTAGAATACACCGACTGCTTCTCTGCAAAAGGGTAAGACCCCCCCCAAATGAGTGTCCTGACATGACATTAAACAATCTGATGGTGCGGTTCCAGTAATGCTGGAGCTTTGGGGAATGCGGAATACTCCTTCCTTGCCATCGCTTCCAGGTCCACTCTGGTCCGGAGTGGTAGTACCTGATGGTACCTATCAGTGGGTCAAATAGAACTAAAATGCGTTCTTATGCTAAACTGAATTACTTGAAATTGAACTGTTTTGATATTTTAACTGCATACTTATGCTAAACTGAATTGTTTGAAATGTAACTTTTAGACATTGAAACTGTACTTACGCTAAACTGAATTGTTTGAAATAGAACTGATTTGTATAAAAATGGATTTGACATTAAATAACCTACAAAGGTTGATATGCCATAAACCCAACCAACCAACCAACCAACCAACCAACCAACCAACCAACTTGATATAACAGAGATAACTATGAAATGCTTATCAAAATCCTTCACTTCTTCCGAAATTGAAGCATCAGTATCATCATGGACTGCTTTTATAACAGGAACCTAATTGGTGCAAGGCTGATCAATCGTGTGTAACTCTTTTTCCATGTGAGTTTCTTCACTTGCCAATCTCAATGCAGGCGACTCTTCCGATGACGTAACAGAAATAGAAATTTGTTAAACTTTATAAATACAATTCTACGATTATTCCATCAGTGAATGTGGAATGTTCCTGTGACGTACTTACTGGTGAAGTTGCGTTTTCATAATGGCTGTATTTATTATTCTGCTACGTGGTGGCCATTCTCCATGGAAACACTTGATCGGTGTTTCGTCTTTCGCTGCAATAATTTAAAAATAAACTCCACTTCAATTTGCGGGTTCCAGCTTAAGTAGAACTTGTATTTGTATCCAGAATTTGACATTCATGAAGTATTGAACATAATGTTTTTGATATAAGAAGAATTGCAAAAATATTCAAACAAGCAGTACTTGCCCATATTACATGTGGTTTGTAAAATAGTCATTATTAAAAATAAAGGATGTTGAATCGCTTTTATTAAAGTTTGGGATAATTATTCGTAAGCAGTACTTACCATATCGGTATATATGGATTATAAGATGGTCATTATCAAAAATAAAGTGTGTAGAGTTATTCAAATGAATTCTAGAATAAATATTCGTGTTCAAAGGACGTTTTATTTTTTATCGTTTAGTTACTACTATGTTTTTTATCGTTTAGTTATTACTATGTTTAAACCAAGCACGGTGTATATATTGAAAAGCGTGGCTTTAGGGGGCCGTCCCCATCACCCTACAATACTTCCCCACTCGTGTGAAAAGGTGAAGTCGGTATTTATCCAGTACCTCACAATATGAAATGTGACACAAGGCCATTTTGATGTTGGGGACCAGGCACGAACCGAAGCTCAAACGCGCGGCCAGTTCCAAAAATCCCTTGAGCCCTATCGGCTTTTTCTTAAAAGAGGTGCTTCAGGCGCCAGGTGTTAAACCTATCCCAGTCGAAGCAGGTAAAAGCTTGGGGAGACGGCCCTCTGAAGCCAAGAATGTTTCGGTCCCAGCTACCCGACATGAATGCTAGGCTTCCCCGACACGTGTGTCAGGCGGCCTTGACCGACTTAAACAAGACTACTACTCACAGACGTCAATTACGAGTGCCGTAAAAGGGTGAAGTCAGGTTTCTTTCTTATGGTCCTACATAAAGAAGGTGAGAGGTGCCAACAGAAATCAAGCAATTTTTAGTACTCCCCACAACCATACATTTCGGCGTGAGAAGAACTCCGCCAAAAATTTGACCTTGCGTCGAATCTTGCGGGTGGCTTAACTGGTTAGTTCTAAGAATTTTCTATTGTATGAAGATATTGTTTGTTTCATTCATACACTTTTTCAACAAACTATGTGTTAAAACTAACCATTTTTGGCCCAGTCGTCTGAGGCTGCAGAATACACCGACTGCATCTCTGCAGAGGGGTAATACTCCCCCAACGAGTGTCCGGGTAATATGACACTAAACAATTTGATAGTGAATCTTCAGTAATGCTGGAGCTTTGGGGAATGCTGAGTATCCCTTTACTGCCATTGCTCCCAGATCTATGGAGTAAAAAGAACTAAACTGTGTAATTACGTTAAACTGAATTGTTTTTACACTTAACTGTGTGTAAACAAAATCAGTGTACCCAAGCTAAACTGAATTGTTTGAAATAGAGCTGTTTTTACATTAAAAAAATAACTGATGGCCCAGTCGGCTGGGGCTGCAGAATACACTGACTGCATCTCTACAGAGGGGTCAGAGTCGTCCAACGAGTGCCCCGGACATGACACTTAACAATCTGATGGTGAGGCTTCAATAATGTTGGAGCTTTAAGGAATACAAAGTACCTTTTCATTGCCATCACTCCCAGGTCCACTCTGGTCCGGAAATGTAGCATCTGATAGGGTCCTATCTATGGGTCAAATAGAACTAAACTGTATAATTACACAAAACTGAATTGTTTGGAATTAACTGTTTTTACATTTATCTGTGTGTTTAAACTGCGTACTTATGCTAAACTGAATTGTTTGAACTAGAACTGTTTTACATTTAAATGTATATAAACAAAAAATTGTACTTATGCTAAACTGAATTCTTTAAAATAGAACTGTTTTGAAATTTAACTGTGTGTAAACAAAAAAACTATACTTATACTAAATTGAATTGTTTGAAACCTTTACCAAAATAACTTAATTCGGCGTTAAATGACCAGAAAAGGGTTGATACGCCGTAAAACCAACCAACCAACCAACCTAACCATTTTCTTGGTATTTCTCGTTCAATGTATTTATCGGGTGCGGCAGAAATAGTTCCCACATTTAAAACTGTCACCTGTGTGGTGCAAGTAAACTTAGGCAAGTGCCAATGGTAGCTCCATCTAGCGAATGTCTTACCATTTTATCAGATATGATTATGACTTGAACCAGAGCTCAATGTATCTTTGCTACTCAAACGTTTTGTTTTTTAAGTTTGGTGAATCAGTAATTACTACACAAAGAGCTTTTCGTGCTTATTTCCTGTTACATCGGAATGATGCTGTTTCGTATAGAAATTTTCAACCCATATCAGTACCGATTTTCTATCCAGAACGGTATAATTCTGACGTAACATGAAATGAGCACAAAAAGCTCTGTGTAGCAATTACATCTTCGCCAGTTAAAAAAATGTATAAACAGCAAACATATTGTATGCACCAGTCCAAGCTTTGATCGTACTAAAAGATGGAGCTACCATTGTTGTATAGCCACATACATGTACATAATACATATACAAATATATGCGGAACATAGTCAACAATAATGACGACTTCAATGAACGAACGAATACACTTCTTTATAAAAATATATCTCTCACACTTTAATCTCGAAAGGGTTGATGTTGGTTGTGTGTGATAGGTGAGTTGGAGACGGGGACAGACTGCTACATATTGACCCAAATTCTTCTGACTATAGCAGCACTTCTTTCTCACCTTGGCTGGGGTTTCTCAACCGTGGGTCACTGAGGGCCCAAAGCCCTCTGTCTGCCACTGGTTCTCACTTCGGCATCTTGTCCCTAACTGACTCCAACTGTCTCGAACCGCCTCGGGCACCTGGTTATATAATTGTCAAATATCCACCTGCTTCCGCTGTTCTCCCGCTTATTTACACCGTTGCATCTCTTGATTGACAGCTCAGTCGAGGGTCAATATGTTACAATCATCCCATTCTTATTTTTCAAAATTCCACACGTGGAATTTTTCTTCACGTCCGTCTCCCTCCCCCTCACACATATTTTACAAATAATGCTCAAGGATAACAACAGTAAAAATACAAAAAGAAATTACTTGAACCACAGCAAAAAAAAAAAAAAAATCTTAATTAGAAGGCGACCTTCTCACTATGTAACACTTGCCCAGGCAAATTATCATCTAAATTTATTTCATACTATCCTTTGCGCGGTTGGCTATCCTGACATGCGAGCATCACAGTACAATACGGATGCATCTTGCATCCTCCCAAACACAATTAAGTTGCTTAACTTCACTTGTATCACACACGTAACAGTTTAAAATGTGTGAAGTATTTCTGTCACAATCTGTACAATTTATACATTGCTGTTTTCACAGTCTGCCATGATTTACGTTGTGAAACGGAAAACCTTCCGATCTTCAACCCAGAATTACTTATGGAAGAGGTTGGTAAAAACAGGAATCCACAACCACATTTTCAGAGGGGACAAGAATTAATTCTAGCTGCTAAGTTTTGCAACCTTTGGTTTAGGCATTGACAATGAGAATTATTTAACCATAGCGTTGGTTTGGTTTTGTGGCATATCAACCTTTGTAGGTTATTCAATGCCAAATCCTGTTTATAAATATATATATATTAGATATATATTATTTGTAAACTTAAGTCAATAAAGTTAAATGGTTCCAAGTATTACTATGTATCATCAACAATTCAATCAAATATCAGTCATTTGTTTACATATAGTTAAATGTAAAAACACTTCTATGTCTAACAATTCAATTTAGCATAAGTCTGTTTAAATGTCAAACAGTTCTATCGAGCCCATAGATAAGACCCTATCAAGTGCTACCACTCCGTGATCAAAGTGGACCTGAGTGTGATGGCAATGAAAGGGTACTCCGCATTCCCCGAAGCTCCTGCATTACTAGAGTCTCATCATCAGATTGTTTAAGGTCATATCTAGGAGACTCGTTTGATGTGGTGTCTTACCCTTCTGCAAAGATGCAGTCGGTGTATTCTACAGCCCCAGCCAGTTGGGTCACAGGACACTCGTTGAGGGAATCTTACCCAGCTGACTGGGTTGAATTAACCTTAGGAATAAGAAATGTTTATTATCTCACTATGGTTTGGTTTGGTTTCTTCGTTTAATTGCATGTCAACCTTCGTGGGTTATTTAATGCCAAAGCCATCCTTGCAGAAAACAGTAATAGTACTATTTAACCCATAGCTGTGGAATAAGGGGGTTCATGCCTTTCCCAGAGGTATTAGTCCGAAAGTGAACGTGACAGCGTGACTGGAATTCGAATTTGCTTAGTTTGAGGCCGCAGTCCAGCACTTTCACCACCACGCCACGGTGATAACTTCGATTCCAACATGAATGCAGTTGACTTTTTAAGATGAAGTGTCGTCTTCCTTAACGTAGCTATGACTAAATTCATTGTTTTAGACATGTGTAGACTGCTATCGATAGGCTTTCGATCATACGGAAGTCTGATCTATCCGATAAGATGAAATGGGATTTCATGTTGCATACTATTCGTAGCCATAATCATAATGATATCAATAACAACGGTACCACAAATACATTTGCCCAGTCGGCTGGGGCTGTAGAATACACCGACTGCTTCTCTGCAGAGGGGTAAGACCCCCCCTAACGAGTGTCCTGGATATGACACGAAACAATCTGATGGTGAGGTTCCAGCAGTGCTGGAGCTTTGGGGAATGCGGAGTACCCCTTCATTGCCATCGCTCCCAGGTCCACTCTGGCCCGGAGTGGTAGCACCTGATACGGTCCTATCTATGGGTTAAATAGAACTAACATCATACTTATGCTAAAATGAATTGAGTAAACTGAATAGCTTGAAATAGAAACGTTTTTGACAATTAAACCGTACTTACACTTAAACTGCATGCTTATGCTTAACTGAATTATTTGAAATAGAATTGTTTTTCGACATTAAAACTGTATTTACACTTAACTGAATTATTTCATATAACTGCTTAAATAGTTTGAAATGGAAATGTTTTTGACAATTAAACTGTGTACTTATGCTAAACTGAACTGTTTTCAATAGAACAGATTATTTACATAAAAATGGATTTGGCGTTAAATAACCTACAAAGGTTGATATGCCATAAAACCAAACAAACCAAACCAAACCAAACCACAAATACATATTCAAATACACATCCAATACAGATACAGGCGAACTCAGTTGTTTCTGGTACGGACGGTTTTATTAACTTCTGGCTTCGGTTCTTTGACACGAAGAGAGAGACACAATTCTTAAAAAGTCTTTCGTAATCATACTATGCTAACCCCACCCCCAACGTTCGGCACATCTTGTGGTGTTTAAGATCTAAATTCATCTCCGCTGGTCGGGATGCTAAAAACGTAACCGCCGCCGCAACGGTAGAAAACTCAACTCTATCCTCAATGGCAGGAACTTAACTGTCTGCCTCCATGCTCCAATATCAACTCCCAACTGACTCTTCTTCAACATCCTCAAATTCTCAGGACCACCTCTTCCGGGCATGACGTCATCCACACTCCAGCTCATTTCCTGTCTGGGGTTTATTATGACAATGGTGATTGTCATATCCTTTGCGCTCGAGCATAAAACTGTACCCAATGACTATGCACCTGAACTCTTAACCCAAATAGATCAAAGCCCAACCAGACTGAATGATAAAATATAATTAAAAATAATTAACGAAAAATGACTGAATGATAAAATATAATTAATTAAAAATAATTAACGAAAAATGATTGATGCCCTCCAGCTTTCTTCAAGTACTGCTTGTTGAACCTGGTAACTTTAACGAAAATTTGAACCGCACTCTTTATTGAATCCCTGGGATAAAATGAATAGATGGTTCGGTGAGGGCTGTAAATAATGTGAATATTTTTGTTTCAACATTATGTGGATCATATCTTTTACCAGAAACCTTATCTTTTGTTTTGTTTAATACTTAAAGTGTCCACTACAAATTTTTTTTTTTTCATTTAAGTTTCAGCGCATCTTATTATTCTCAGGTGTGGATCATAAAGTTACTCTGAGTATTTTCAAAAATAAGTTAATTTCTGATAATCGAACATTTCCTCCAGTTCTAGTTCTTAGTTGCTCTATGAACAGTCCTGGAATATAGTACGCCTTAGTTGATTGATAAATAATGTTTTAATAAAATATAATTAATTCATGAATAATTTCACAATTAGTTTATTTCAATCACTAGTATATTCGCCATGATTTTGAATCACCTCTTGCAATTTATCAGGTAGCTTGTTGATTTTCTCTCAAGTAAAATTCAGCTGGCTGCGAGTTCAAAAGGTTTTCCACAAACGTTTTCATCAGAAAATATTTTATTACTTTGACCAATTTGAGAGAACGAAAAAGATGGAAATCGGTGCATGATCTGGTGAATGGGGTAGAACAGACCAGCCGAAGTATGATATTTTTTCCTGCTTGATTCTAGCTGAATGTGATCTCGCGTTATCACGGAAAAACACGTTTCTCCTACTGACGAGTGCAAGGCGTTTTCTAAGATTTTTTATGCACACGTTGCAGCTGTTGAGAGAGTATAAGTCTGCATTGAGAGTGATTACGTTTTAAAAACTTAAAATGAATACTACGGTGATCCTACCATACACACAGGATAACTTTTTTCATGAAGTTCCGCCTCTAGAGTAAGCAGTGATGATTCATCTTTGTCAATCTACTGCCCTTTGTGTTGAATATGGTCCTACAGGGCCCATTTTTTGTCACTAGCACTATTCTTGAGAAACGGGTCATTCCTCTGCTTTGAAATAAGACTTATCGCTATGGATATGGGATCTTCTTATGCTTCTAAGAGTATGAGGATGCCGAACACTCAGCTTGCTCATTTTTCCTACCTTTTTTTAAGTGGCAGCAAATTGAAAATTGGGATGTGTTGAGGTCAAGAGCTAATTCTTGAGTACTTTTGCATGGATCACCAATTCTTTTATGCATCTTCGTGGAGGCCTGCTGAACGTCATGCTCTGGGTTAATCTTTATTTATTTGTCGCTGGCTCCCACCAGACACGACTTGACACATGGTCAAAAGCCCAAAGGCTGATTAAAGTGGGGATAAAGGGGAGGGAAAGATCGGGAATGAGCCGAGACTCAAACCCTGCTGGTCTATGCTGCTCATCGGCTCACTTGGTACAATGTGAACCTGGTGAGGAAAGCAGTTTCACGAACCCAAATGTGGGTCCGGGCACGTATGCCAGGTTATGGCTTGAACTAGACAGTAAGGTCTAGTGCCATACATAGGTTTCGAGAAAGTCCGCGGGGACCTCTGGGTTAATCTCTCAATGACAAATCGCCAGAATGAAAGTGAAAACCAGTTTCAGGCTTGGCGGTTAGTAATGACACCTTGGACATAAATACTAAGTTTTAATTGTTTCTGTAGCGTTTTCGTTATTCTTAAATTCCTACATTAAATATCAGATTTGTATTTTAAGGAAGGCGGGGGGCGTGATCATATGATGCGCACTTTTTCACGGAGGAAATAAAGACAGATAAAACACTCTTTAATCATTTCAAGTTGTTTAAAATATTACACGTTTTAAATGCTTAGTTACAACTTGCATTTAGAAAAAACTAAAATTATTTATGGCTCAACCCAACATGTCAAGATAGGAGGGTCGTTAACTCGGTCTACGCTAACTTCGAGATTATCTTCATAAATATATATATATATATATATATATATATATATATATATATATATGAGGGTGGGGTTAGAAGATAACGTGCTGGACTGCGACTTAGTAGTAATAGAGTTCGAACTCCAGTCAGACGATTACGCTTACTTTCGGACTAATACCCTTAATCCCCAGTCTCATTGGGTGCCCCATTCATTTGGCCTTGTGCTAAATCGAAGTAAAGACCTTCGTAAATTACTACCCTTAATCCCCAGTTATAGGTTAAATAGTGCCAGTATTATTCTTCTACAAGGACAACTTTGACATCAAATGGCCCACAAAATATGCAAAGAAACCACACCAAACACCTATTTCATGTCATGCTAATGCAGTAAAGATAGCTCATCGTAATATTTCCATTAACGGAAGTGCTACAATTCCTTTAAGAAATAAATTTCCCATGCAATTTAAAATCTGCATTTGCTTTCACCCATCATTATTTCTGAAGGAATAAATGCTTATTACAGAAAACTTCCCTTTATTTACGATCAATAGAGTGTGAATCATCACTAAGCTTGAAGGCTCACCAAAAGACTTTTTAACAAGCAGTTTCTTTCTGCACTAACAATGCTTTAACCAAAAGAAAGACGCTTCAGTGAAGTTCTTCACCTTGAAGGATATCAAGATGGGATCAAAGAACTAGCAGAAAGGTGGCTTCAGACGGTGCAACACAATGGTCTCTACTTTGCATGCTCATCTGCTGATGTTGTAACTTGACGAATAAAGCAAGTTACCAAAATAACTTGATTTGCTCTACTTTTAAAAATCTATTTTAGCCTTTACTACCACCAATAGAGTATTGCCCATAAACAAGTACATACTTATAATTTTTAATGGGAATATTTTCATGTATACCAAATTTATCCAAATGAATGCTAATACCTTAAATCAGTGATGTATTAATACTGTCGCAAACCGAATGCAACACTTATCTATCAAGCTATTACTTGGAATAAACAAGTTCATCTTGTTCAACAAATATAAAAAGAGAATGTGACCCTCAATAGATTCCAGCGATTTTGGTAAGCTAATAAAAACTATGGACATCCTTTTCTAAATGGATAATGTAATTGTACCGTTTCCGCTAGTTTTTAGGGCCAAAATGATATGTCGTGCATGTAATAAAGGGGAGGGAGAAAAAAAAACCTCTCCATTCAGCTCAACATTTCAGTTAAAAAAAAAAAAAAAAAAAAAAAAAAAAAAAAATGAACCTCTAAATTGCTTACACAGGTGATTTTGTTGATCTTGAAGGTATAGGATCAACCCCACTCCCTCTTTTGAGCTATTAGGACAGTGCACAAATGTTCCAATCTCAGGACACACTTCGAGAGCGTCTAGCCTACTCAAGGTTAGAGGGCATCAGTACGAAGTTAAACACAAAATTTCAAGGATTTGAATATTTTCTCCTATTAAGTTCCGTTTCTCATATATCCGATATACGGATTGAAATTCTTAAGTGGTATGAGTAATTCTCTGCTTCGGGCATGAAGTGGGGAGAGGGAAGGTATGGGTTTGATTCAGGTATTCTGTATTATCAACAGATAAAGTTCACCAACTTACCATACAATATCCTTTCAGATCAAAGCCAGGCCAGCTTGTAATTAGACTGTGGTATTTAGTCGAAAATTTATGATTAACTGAATCCTTTTTGATATTTTCACACTAAATATAATCTACTTATATTGCTTACACTTGTGTGATATTTAGTGCTGAACTCTTAACTAGATACAAATATTCTTAGTCTAAAATCCATTTTATAGAATCACCCTACACATACAATCAAGATCTTATGCATATTTACATGGCAAACTTTTTTTTTTTTAAAACCAATAGTTTCCGTACACGTGAACAGAGGTCAGTGGTTAAGACTTGTTCAAAAGTTTTTTTATCAACCTCTATCAGATATTAATTTGGCCATTATCTAAGACCTTAATTGTTAAGAACCTATGGTATATAGGTCTATTTTTTTCTAAATTCAAAGCAGTATTATACCATACAGAGAAATGCAGGAGAGGCATCAGATTTTTGAAGTCTTTAAAGAAGCCACTGAATAAAACTTACAGTATACAGAGATTTTGAATATATCTTAGTGATTTACAGTGATCTTTATTTGAATTGTTTCATTATAACATACAAATCCAAATAAAACCCAACATCCCTGTTGCAATCTTATTGATAATGGCTAAATGAATAACCAAAAAGCACCAAACAAAACCTTTTGAACAGCTTTTACACTCATTTGCAGATAGATAAACCTGCTTTGGCTTTTAATTGAACCTGTATATATCTAAATGTTTTTTTAAATTTTGAATTAAAGTTCAAGAATTTTCTAATTAGTTTTTTTTTTGTTTTTAAATAAATTAGATTGCTTTTGAATATACAAGTAAAAGACATTTAAATATTTTTCATGTTTTATTTCAATCCTCACTGCAACAAACAATGAGACTGTATTATGGTTATTTTAAGACATCTTGCATTGACTTTCGAATCACAGACTTTATTGTGCCATGTACAAAACAGAAAATTTCTAAGAAAACCCAGAAAATAGTTGCTTAATGTTTGTCAAATGTTGATTTGGCTCATTTTGAAAGCTAATACTCAACTGGTTATTCATTACTAAAATGACACAAAGAATACTTAAGACATTCAGTTGGAAAATAGTTATTCAAGTTAAGGAATGTTAGACTTGCTCAAAACAAAAATATGAAAATTGCCAATTTCAGAAAACCTTTTTATTGTTCAAGGATATGATAGGTATGAAGAAGTTGACTTGATTTATGTTTATAAAATTAATTTTTGAAGGTAAGAATTTCTTTCAGTCATTTCCATTGTTTGAAAGTTAATCTTATAAAGATTGGGTAGCCCAATGACAACTTTATAAAAAATCCCAAATTATACACAACTATATACATTAAGAATTTGAAGGTTTTAAAACACTAAAACCTTCCTTGTTTATAATCATTTTGAAATGATGAATATTTTGCTTATTAAAATGATAAATGTAGCAAAAATCTTCCTACCCAGAATTAAGATGGTTATAGCGCCTTGTGTGTATGTGTGCATCTATAACAAAAGGTAACCTTGCAAAAACTGCACATCATAGCATTTGTTTTTTTGAATTTATTAGAGGAATAATAACAATGTTCTAACTTAAAGAAATTTCCAGCTCATTTGCTACTGAATAGCAATTTTGTAGACTCTTGAATTTGTAACAAACATTTTCTTTTTCACAAAAAAACCCCAAAAAACCTCAAAACTCAACAACCATGAAATGCTAATTAGAGTTCTTCAGTCTTTCTGAAATAAATCAATGTTAGAATGGAAACTTACTGCATTCACGAGTTTTACAATAGTTAGAAACTTCTTCACCATTATAAAACAAGTATACAAAATCATTTGCATATAGAATAAATATACAAGCTCATTTGCATATAAAATTTCATTTTGAATATACAATTTTCTCCATCAACTGGAAAATGTGAAATTGAAATAACGAAAACAAATACAACTGATTTCTTTTAAAGATTTCTTTGTTTAATATTTTTTGCTCATATTTAAATTTTTATTCATTTAATATTTTACAAAATTCTCAATATGTCATGTGTATGCATGTCTTTGCAGACGTACATAGTGTGTGTATGTATATCAATTTATATACATACATATGCACACAAACACATGTATACTCATTCATATGTATTTAACTCATTTACTCCTGCATGTATGTGTGTATGTGTGTGTGAGTGAGTAGATATATCAAGTCCAAATGTGAGATTTCACTATAAAATTGTCGTTTTTGTCTTTTCATAAAGAAATGAATCACAGGATTTGGAAGAAAAAATAAATAGGAATGCAAAATAGAATAGTGGAAAACTGGAACACAGCAGAAATTTATTTTGCCCTCCTGCCCTCCACTTCCTTTGATTCCATAGTTTACCCCAAATAGAGGGTGGGGAGGCTTTAAAAAGTAAGTTTTTAAAAATATGAGAGAGAGAGAGAGAGAGAGAGATAGAAAGAGAGAGTATCTGAGAAAGATTTTGTTTTCATCATCAGTAGCAAGAGCCACTAGGCAAATAGTATCCAACATGGACAATAGAACCAACCATATTGACAGCCACAAAATGTTTTATTTTGTTTTTTGTTTTTTTTTTTAGTTTACTATCAGAATCCAATAAATGGACAAATTAATAAGTGTGGCTGGAGTGACAAGTAGGTAAATATTTAGCAAATAAAATTTTTTTTTTACAAAGTTTAAAAGTACTGAAGAGGCAAGTGATTAAGAAATATTTTGAAAGAATCAATTATGTAAATGATTCCAACTTAGAGAAGTCAACAAGTATTTTTGATAATGGTAGATGGAGAAGGGGGGAGTAATAGTGGAGGTAGTAGGGAAGGTGTTCAAAGAAATTGAGATAAGTACACTGAAATCATGTACAGGGGAGTGAGGGTGGGTGGTGGTGGAAAGTTTTAAAATTGACTACTTGCTCCCAAACTTTCAAAGATTTTCAGGGGCCTTCTGCTTCTAAAGTAAATGGATGGATGAATGAATTCAGAGATAGAAGGAATCTTAAATACAATCAAAATGAGCCGCAGAAGAACAAGTGTTAATGAATTGGACATGATTACAAATCAGAAAAATCCATCTTCTTTAAAAGATGGTGAGGTAAGCAATAGAATATAGGAAGATATGAAATTTGAGGGCAGGGATCAAGAGAAAAAGGGAGAGGGAAAAAAAAGTTCTAGAAAGTAATAGAATGGTTTAAGTAGGACATTAAGCCAGATACAAAACATGCTTGTCTTTCACTCTTCCACACATTCTCTCTTCCTTTTACACAGTAAAGTACGCAAACAAAAATTAAATCATAAATGATAGGGGTGAGGGGATATTAAATAATTTTTGAGAAGACAATATCAATTTATATATTTGGTGAATACAGCTCAAAATCCCCATTTACTACAATTTGTAAGGGGAGAACCATTTCGCTTAAAAAAAAAAAAAAAAAAAAAAAAAAAAAAAATTAGTGGTTGTCTTTTGAAGATTAATTATAAAATCTGCTTCATCTTTAATTTGCCACGGAGTGCAATTAATCACAACATTGGCAAGTTATTGGTACTTTCTCTTCCTTTGCAGACAGCTCTTCCAAACCTTGGAACCTTATCATCCAGACATTTCATTTTACATTCATTTACAATCATGTATACATATTTTTCCACTACCAGAATAATGATTTTGGTTGATTAAAAAGTATTGAAAATACTTGTTTGTTTTTTTTAAAAGCTTGTTATGGACACATAAGTACTTTGTTGTAGTAATGATGAACTTAGAGCTACTTGACAGAAGGGAAAAATATTTAGAATAAATTGTGTTAGTATACTAACAGAGTAATATTATTGCATAATGCTTTTCCTTAAAAGATTAAGGTTGCATAGTTTCACTTTCAGATTCCAATTGGTTTTGATAATATATCTCACTTCTCTCTGAAATTGTTTTAGATGAAATATCCTGTAAATAATATTGGTGCACTGGTTAAATAAAGATAAATAAAAAGACAAGCAAGTGAGCTGCTGCTTTTTTTTTTTTTGACAGTCCTATTAGAAATAAGAGGTAAATGAAAGAAAATATTAATTTCATGAAAGATTTTGTCCAAGATGCTTAAGATATATAGTTTTTTAACAGGATTTTTCTACTCTAAGCATAAGAAAATTAATTTTGTGGATATTTGTAAGCTTAAAAATAGAAAAGCATAAACTATGTGGAATGTATATCTATTGACATTCTGATGGTGAAAAGTCATGGATTTTTGATAAGACAAAGACAGGACAAGGGGCTGCTGCTGAGGAGGAATTTAGAAACAATAAAGAATGAAATGTTTGTAAAAAAAAAAAAAAAAAAAAAACCTTAGACTAACATATTTTATACATGTGCTTCCCTGGTATAAACTTATTATATTATCTACCCTCAAGTTGACTTTTTCCTTCTCAATCTTGCCTAAAGTTAAAAAAAAAAAAAAAAAAAAAAAAAAAACAAACATCACAATAGCCTCCAATCTGGAGTAGATCTTGAAACAACACATGGTTTCCAGCTGATGGTAAAAGGTAAGTGCTATAGCTACCAACACAATCACCATCAGATTTTTATATATATATATATATATATAAAAAGAAAAAAAAAAAAAGCTTGCTAAAATAAAACTTCACATAAATTTTACCAGCATTTGACACAATGAATATCATAAATTAATGGTTTCTAAACAAGGAAAGCTATCTGATCTTATAAAAAAAAAAAAAACAAAAAAAAAACAAACCCCCACACACTTTCCCTTGAAATACAAAAACCAGCAGTATCACATACCCATCATCTGAAGAATATTAATATGGAATATAAAAAGTCACATAGCTTATCGGGAAGACACAGCATTGCAGGAATTAGGTGGTAAGAAACCTCCAAATATTGTATACTACAGGCAATTTTAGTATTAGTCACCTTTCCTGGTAGAGTAAAGCTTTACATACCCAGATTTAAGTGTCCAAGAAGCCACTATTCAATAGCAACAGCCCAAATTAAAAAGATCCACCCCACCTGAAAAAAAGGGGGGGAGGGAGGGAGATAATACTAAAATTGACATGCAAGGAGGAAAGAAAAATAAAATAAAATAAAAAAAAACTACAATGATTTACCACATTGTGTTGCCAAGCAGAAGAGCAAGTTGATTTAAAAGAGAAAAAATAAAAGTGTGTGTGTTTGTGTGTGTGTGTGTGTAACAAAAAGAAAAATGTAAAAAAAAATTCAATGAGAAAAAAAAGAAAATTGGGAAGAAGATTCCCCCAAACAGAAAATGAATTTTTTTTTTTTTTCTTTAAAGATGCAAAGACTTAATTGTGTAAAAAAAATAAAAACTATTAATGAAACCTATTAGACATACAATTAAGATTTATTTCCTCCACACCCATGAGAAAAGAGGAAGGGAAATACTTTTTAAAAGTCTTGCACACACAAGACGCAAATATATCAGTAACAGCAGCAGCACAATTTTGTGCATATAAAAAAAAAAAAAAAAAAAAAAAAAATTAAAATAAGAGAATACTGGCAAATTATTAAATTGCCTATTTCCAACTTTGCAAGCTGTGTGTCTCATTTATTCCACTTTGGCCAAAATACTGAGCAAAGATTTAAGGTATTTATTTGGTATTGACACATCAAACTGATCATATGCTGAATATTAATGTTAGAAGTAGAGTATATTGGTTGGGAAGGGGAAGGAGAGAGAGACAGAGAGAAAAAAAAACAACAATATAGAAAATAAAAAATGAAAAACTGATGGAGTGGGGGTGATTGGGATTGACAGTTAAGCAAGAGGAATTCAAGGAGTAGAAACATTAAATGTTCGATATATATATATATATATATATATATATATATATATATATATATATATAGGGAGAGAAAAAAAAAAGACATGTGACCAGTCATTAATAGTCCAAGTTAAAAAGGGTGGTAAGGGTAACCTGAAACTAAATTTAAGGGGGAGGGAGAGAGACAATATTTTTTACAAAGCAGCTATGAAGCTATGATTAGGGAATGAGAAAACTTTTGGTAAATGAGCCAGGCTTTAGCTTGTTTATCAAAACTTTTCTCATTCCCCAATGATATCTGTATTGTAAAAATGAAGTCTAAAAATGTTCAGCTTTGTGTTACCCACACCGGGCTTTTAACCAGGACTATAAAGGCCTCTGTTCAGTCCTAGATAAATCACAAACATTCTCATCATGAATTAGCCTTTTCTTTCTTTTGTTGTTTAAGTTACAAGTAGACATGAGGGAGAAATCAATAATAGAATAGAATATCTGCTCTGCTGTGTGTGTGTGTGTGTATGTATATAGATAAGAAAAAAGGAAGGGGGTGGAGTGGAACATTCTAATTTTAATAAAAACCCTTGTATTATTAATTAAATTAATTTGTCATTATGTGCAGTAAAGCTTGTTCGTTCTGATAGGAACTAAAACTCAAAACGTCAATAAGGCTTAACATTAATGTATATATGTATGTGTGTGCATATATATATATATATATATTTTTTTTTTCACACACAAATATATATATATATATATATATATATATATATATATATATATATATATATATATACACACACATGAGAGACAGATAGAAAAAGGTAGGTTGGTTTAACTAGGTCATTTCTCCTTCCAGTTTTCTTTGTCTTCTGTGCTTGATGGGTGTGGATCTTCCAGTGTGTGTGTGTGTGTATGTGTTTGTCCCTGATTAAAAAAAACAAACAAACAAAAAACATTTTGCCTTCATCCCCTGTGCTATCACATTCACAGGTTTGTGTTCATTCAGTGTGTAAAGGTTTGTTTAGAATCGGCTGAAGCAAACAGCATTGGCTCAACACTGATTACACGAAGGCAGCTTCATTAAGAAGCTAATTGTACATGTGTCTATGTGTGTGCGTGCTATTGGTATATGTATACATATAGTTGTACATGAATATATGCATGCACACACAAACATACATTTTGTGTGTATGTGTATATATAGTTAAAGATATAGATACATATACATGCATATATATCTATGCATGCACATGTATGTATTTCATATAGAAGAGCATCTACCAATGGCAGGCAGTAATTGATTTAGTCCTTTTTAGATTTAATTTTTTTTTTTTATTTTAAATTTTTTTGTTTGTATTTTGATCTAAATTATGCGACTTTTTTTTCGAGAAGGAGAGTCCATGCCATCTGTTGGAGGACTTCTCTTGCGCGAATCAGAATGTCTGGATATTTCATCAAGTATGAACCTGTTAAGGTCCTCCATGTTCCTGCTGTTCAACGTACCACCACTATGAGGTAGATAACCTACACTAATATTTGACATAGCACCGTTCAAACCTGCAAAAGGAAAAAAAAAGAAAAGAAAAAAAAAAAAAGAAAAAAAAAAGAAAAAAGTTATTTAAATTCAAGACATTCAAATATGCATTCATTAATAACTAAAAACTCAAACTGAATATTTAAAGCACACAGTTGATATATTCTTTTCAAATCTTGTCAATATGTCTTAAAATCTATATGTTACTATTGGTGGAATTATCTACCAACCTTTGTCCACAGGATCAGGCAGGTGTCCTGTTTTGGAGAGAGACTAAGTTATGCAAAACCTAACTGCTCCCCATACCCATATGCTTTTACTATATAACATAGGTCAGCAGGCAAACAGGATTATGGAATTAATTTTCAACACACCAGTTCTTTGAAATATTATAGTATTGGAACTAAAAAGCATGCATACATGAAATTGATGAAAAACAAAATAGTACATTTTCAATAGTCTGAGTACAATAGAATCAAAAACCAAAAGTTGTACAATTCATCACTGAAGAAAGTCTGGGCACTAACAACTTTATCATTAAGTTAAATAAATGAAATATTCTTTTCAGCGGTTTTGGTTTTATACTCAATTCATCCCAGTGATTGTGTCGTAGTGTGTGTGTGTGTATATATATATATAACACACACACCATCCTCTTATGAAGGCTTTTTTTATGACAGTAGTTGTCTTTTCAGCCGTATGTATATACCATATTATTTACAACATACTCCTAGGAAAGTTCAGTTATGGGAGAGAGAGAGAACAACAACAACAACCAACCAAACAAACAAACACACACATGACTGCTGAGAAAAGTCATAAAATTGACACCACAGCATGATCTCAAAATTGGTTCCTGTGTTGATAATGAAAATCTAAGAGATCTAGTGTCTGGATTTTCCCACAGTTCATAGAATTCCTTTGTTGGTTTGAACTATGTTGTCTCAACTTTCCAGTTGAATCCGACATAAAATTAGTATACTGATTTTGCACATGAATTTTACATTAAGTGTTTTGGCTGTCATCTTGTCAGTTAATTCAAATTTTACCTCATTGAATTTATATTTTGTTATTGGGTTTATTTACAATGGCTGGCAAGTTGTGAATACAAGGCTGCATTTTGATCCGACATTCCCACAATGTGATTGAAAACCATAACCTGGTGGTATAACAAGGTACTACTTTGGTGCACTGGGTTAGCTGTACTGATACTTTAATCCTGAAACCATGCCTGAATCCCAGTCATTATCTGACATCGGTTTTGCTGGTGGCACAATGTTTTTTGCAGCAGTGTGTATTCAATATTAAGATTGAAAAAACTATCTCCTCCCACCCAAACTTTACAAGCAGCAGCATAATAGATATGATTCAAATATTTCAAAACATTTGGCAATATATGAGGGGAGTTCAAAAAGTATTCAGGCTAAAACTATTTACCAAGACAAATTAACACACACACACACACACATATATAACATACATACACAAGTCCTCTTAACATTCTGTACATTTATTCCAATGAGTTTTTCCATTGGTTGAAGCACCTTTAAAATTCCTCTTGATATGGTGTGAAGCAGAACCATTGTATTATTTTTTAATGTCTGCAATATCTTCAAATCTTGTTGAGATGAATTTTCAGTTTAGGAGGGAAAAAAATCTTTATAAATTGTTAGATTTAGTGAGTATGAAATGTGCTACACTTACACAATTCTGTATTTCACCAAAAACATTCTACTTATAATCTATTAAAATTGGAACTAATTCATTTAGACATTATTATATAAGTTGCTCAGTTATACACATTTTAATTAAGGAAATAAATCTTTAGTCTCAATACATTTTGATCACATCTTGTACATAGAAAATATAGATAAATACTAATGACAAACTGAATGATCCAGTCTTGTGATTGGAATCCAATGATTTAAAGAATTTTTTTGTTTAGGGCATAATTTTTCTAGCAAAATGCTGAATGTGTAGAGTACAACCAGAAAACTGTCCCAAGTAAATATAAAAAGCTATTCATTTTGTCTATCAGTATTCAAATATGTTAATAAGCAGCTTATCAGAATTTGGACTTCAAAAGAGCATCTGGTAAAAATATATGCTTTATGCACTTAAGAAATAACCGAGCCGTGATAGAGTCAAGAATCAAGAAATTTTGACGTTTGGCCAATAGCAACTAATACATACGAATCGGACTATTATATTCCACTAAAGTTGACTCAAAATTAGGATGTATGATAAAGACAATATATCATTAATATAAACTTAATTGACTCTTATGCATTACTCATTATGTTTTTAAAGCTAACATTTACTGTATCTAATTGCTCTGTGCTCATAATTTGTCAAAGATCTTATCAAATACATTATATACTAACAAAATCTCTCTTAAAAAAAAAAAAAAAAAAAAAATCTAATTTTAAATGAGGGTGACTTATATCCATTAAATTACAGTACTTGTTTTCCCAGGTTTTGACCAGTATGTTCATCTATTTCAAGTGTTCTTTTTTTTTGCTAGCAGGTAGTTTTAAAATTGCAAACTGCATCAGACTATGAATAATTAAATCCCAAAGGAATAGATGAAATAATCTTTTAAAAGTGTAAAAAGTTGAAAAAACAAAACAAAAAAAAAAACAAACACACAACACATATACACTGACCTTGCAACGCCAATGCATCACTGAATGCCTGTAACTCCGTGTCGGTATCTTCTTCCAAATCCCTGCCACCGCAGTGTGCTAATCGTTGGGAGGGCCAATCTTTTGTCATCCAAGCTCCCGCTTTGCCTGTTGATGTGCTTCGATTGCGCAAAGGTGGGTTCTTTCCACAAAGAAAAGCCAGAAGCTCTTCTCTGCGTATATGGCGTCTTTTCTTTTTGGCCCAAGCAATAATGTCCTTGGCTCTGTGTTGCTTACCACATTGCACTCCCACATCAATACATACTCTTAATGTATCTATACTATCTGCAAAATATTTTTTAAATAAATAAAAAGTTCTTTAAGATCAAATCTAGATTAACCATTGGTCAAGAAACAAGAATTATCAGATTTACAATGAAGAAAAGTCTCAACTGATCTAGCATAGGTAATAAAAATCTAAAACATCATGAGGACTGTCAATGACTTTCTTTTGACAATGTAATTATGGACAACAATAATTATATTAATTTTAATGGCATGTGAACCCATCTCTGGTTATTCTATGCCTAGAGGTTAAAGAATCGCATTCATTATATACACACACATTTTGGCGTAGTTGTTTAACAGTTTTTTGGGGTATTTTTTTTTTGCACATGGTCCTATCAAATACAAATAATCTTTAAACAGATCTATTTGACCCATAAATGTGACCTTAACAGGTACTACTACACCTCAGAGTAATGGGAATGATGGAGCATTTCAAACTCCCTAGATCTCCAGAATAGGAGTCTCACCATCAGATGCAGTGGAGTATCATATCCAAGACACCACTTTCTGGAGGAGATATCTTGCATCTCCTCCTTCCTGCAGAGGATACAGTTAATGCATTCTAAGCCCCAATGACAGGATTACCCAAATAAGCAAAGATCATCATAAATATTTATAAAAATCAGCAATCTTAAAATGTACTAAAGAATATTCAGTGTCTATATGCCTCAAAGTAAAATCTACTCAGATAAATATGTACCAAATTGCTCTTCTGAGTTCCACTTTTATCACTTTAGTCACCAAGACAGGTTAGCCAAGTCTTATCATATAGGATTCAAGAAACCATTCTTTGTATATAAAATGCCTTTCATTCATAACATCTTGGTAGACAGGAGCATTATTTTGGTGATCTCAAAATTTTAACATTTAATAATTTGATTACAACTGATACAGCAAATAAATCTTCAAGCTTGTCAAGTTAAAAGAACCACCATAATTTTTTCTCTTTTTAAAAACATCTTTTTCTCATAAAATAACTTGTTTCATTTTTTTTTTTTTTTTTTTAAACAATATTCTATGCTTAAGTAGATTTTGATATTCTTCCAAATAAGGATGAAAAAACACTGTCAGATTCTGAACAGTAATTAAGATATCTTAAATGAAACAGTCAACATACCTTTATACATATCAGTAACTGCTGTAGCTGCATTTCGAAATGGACCCCACAGGGACCGTCCCTGGTGTCGATCTGTAAAAAAAAAAAGAAAAAAAAAAAAAAAGAAAAAAAAGAAAAAAAAAATCTGAGTCATTTTTTTAAAAAAGTTATGTAAAAAAAAAAAAAAAAAAAATTTGTAAGGCATGTTGTAGAACACTGCATTTATATTCCAATGATTACATGAAGAGTAATACCTCACCAACAATAGAATATATATAATTAAAAAAAAAAAATTTGTGTAAATTATAGAACAAAAATAAAAAAAAACCTATTTAGCTCTTAAGGCAAAGAGACTTTAGCAAAACAAAACCGTATTCTGCAAAACAGAGTAGAACTCAGCTAACTTTGAAAGTAGGACTCACTTTACCCAACTTAACTATTAATTAGATCTTGGGAGCACATTTGCAACAATATTTACAATTATAAAACACTTGATTTTACAACTTTAAACCAAATTATCAGAACTTCTATTAGTAATATTTCTTCAGAAATCCTCATAAATTTTGTTATCATATAGGATTCAAGAAACCATTCTTTGTATATAAAATGCCTTTCATTCGGCACATCTTGGTGATCTCAAAATTTTAACATTTATTAATTTGATTACAACTAACATAGCAAATCTTCAAGCTTGTCAAATTAAAAAGAAACACCATAATTTTTTTTTCTTTTTAAAAACATCTTTTGCTCATAAATAAATCTACTCGGATAAATATGTATCAAGTTGCTTTTCAGTGTTCCACTTACCTCTATAACTTCAGTTTAGTCACTAAGACAGGTTAGCCAAGTCTTATCCTATAGGATTCAAGAAACCATTCTTTGTATATAAAATGCCTCTCATTCTGAACATCTTGGTTTCACTTTTCCTTTTTAAAAAAAAGGAAAAGTGAAACCTTTAAATTTCTCTATTGTTTATAATCTATTAAAAAGACAGGCTGGCTGAGAGCATCGGAATCTTATTAATTTTGGGATTGCATTGTAACTTTAGCCTGAATAGATCAAGATGCAAACTAATTTGACAGTTAAACATAATTCATAACCTCATACCCTAAAAATATATAAGTTTTATGATAGTTATATTAATAAATATGCAAAATAGAAAAGAAAAAGCAACAAAATCTTCAATTTTTAAGGATTTTAAAAATTCTCAGCAACTAATCATAAACAAAGTGTTAGTCATGACATTTTTAAGAAAATAGCTTAAAAATTAGTTTCAAGCATTCAATTTTAATTGTATCCAAATTTCCAGAATATCTAATTGATCAGTGATATTATTATACATAAAAATGATTTTTCAGGTATGTAAATACCTATATGGGTCATGCATTAGTAAAGTTTTTCAATTTTAGAATATTAATGACATAAGTTGTAAGCAATGTGTTTATGGTAAACAAAGTTCTTATAGCACAAATAAGAAAAGAATATCTTCCCTATATAACAATTACTCGGAAAGAAAAAAGCTTAACAGTAAAGACCACTAATATAAGTAAATACCTTCTCCTAGCATTATGACAATCAAAATAGATAATTGATCATCTATCTTGCCCACACAAAAAATATGCAAGAAAAATTTTAGACCATGGATCACTAGTTACAGATAAATTCACTTAGAATTTTCTTTATAACCAGAAACAAAATTAACTGTTCAGAATCATAAAATGATTGTTAAAATTAAAGAAATACTGCAATAAAATACATAGAAAGTCAAAGTCTTCCAGATAGTTTGGCATGTGTAAAAAAAAAAAAAAAAAAAAAAAAAAAACTGGGGTGGGGAGGTTTAGCAAGTCTTTTCCTTAAAACCCTTTTCACTCAACTAATATGCAAGCTGTGGATTATTGCCATTGGTAGAATGTTGGGCAAGAATAGATTTTGAACCAGTCCAAGTTGCAGCCTTACAAGAGAAGGCCGTGAGCACAACTATCTTCATTTTTGTGTTATCCTACCTACTCCAAACAGATTTCGGCAGAGAGCTAACAAAGCTTAGAATAAACTTAGCCAAAACCTGATTTCCAGCATTTTTATTATAGGGTCAACATGGGAAAAATGACCACAAGTGATGATTCTCCAAAGATAATGGATTTTGTAATGATGGTGTCAACTTTCACTTGAAATAAAGTGTACAATTAATAAAGTCATCCTTCTTTGGCAATTTCTTACACTTCAACCTTATAGATAATCCAATATCAAACACTTCATGTTTAATTCTAACCAATACTTACCATCCATAAAAAAAAAAAAAAAAAAAAAAAAAAAAAAGGATCCAACAGCTGGCTTTTGATATTGAAGATTAACCACACTCTTAAATGCATTGAGAGAGAGAGAGAGAAACAACGCATTCAACAGTTGGATAAATACTTGCAAGCAAATACTCAAAAGCAAATCCAAACAAATCTATTTACCAAATGAGAACTATATTTATAAATTGCAAGCAGTTTCTTCAATTCATTTTTAAATTTCAAAGTTGAAAAAAAAAAAAAAAAAGACATTAAATGCATTAAAAGTAAAAACTCAAATGTAAACTTATGAGATGCAACAAGTGTCACAGCTATCAATTTGACCATGTGGATATAAATGTGACCACAGAACTTAGCTCACAGATTTTAGAAATCATCAAGATTTATTTGTCTCATTAATTGATAAAATAGTAAAAACTTTAACAGCAAAAGTGTGAAACTTACAAGTAAATAACAAAACTATAATGAAGAGAGATAAGCAGAGATTCATTTCCAAGTAAAGATTATCACCGTATGATAACTTAACAATTTTTCCAGGATTGGTTCGGACTGAATAATTTTAATGGCATATTAACTAATCTGGGATTGAAATTAGGGAAAATTGTAGAAATTGTACATTTATATTTTTGTGTCATAAGATTTTTCTGCACATGGTCATGTGATATAAAGTATTCCTATCTAATACAAATAATTTGCCAAGTTTCATATGTACATCAATTCTTTATAAGATCCAAATTAATTCCCAAAGGATTGTGTTAAGTTATGAATGAATGTTGCCTTACATTCGGGAAATACTTAAATGGTTGATGTCTATAACTTTAAAAATAGTAATCAACATACCAGATATTGTTTGGGCAATTGAACCAAATCTTGATCTTCAAGAATATCATGAAGGGCTTCAATTGCTCAAGCAATATCTGGTTTGGATTACAGAACATTCATTACTGACAATAAAGAAGGTCATTCAAAAAGTTTTAAGTCTCACCCAGATTTGTCACACACATTTCACCTTTATATGGGCCTCAACTGTACAGGAATTAAGACAGAAATCTGAATTAGTTTTTCTAGTGTGTTGCCAGAACAGAAATGTTTAGTTATGGCTCTTTCTGAGTGAGGCTTAGATTTATTTTTAACAAATCTCTATTTCTAACCTTGTTTAACAATATTAATACAAATTAATCTTTTTAAAAAACCTTATATTATAAAGTTGAATATCACTACTCTGGTCATTGAAACAATAGTAATCTCAGGAAAGAGTGTAAAGGGTAACAAAAGAAAAGAACAAATTTTAATATACATTTTTACGAATGGCCCTATTAAAAAAAAATGTCTACTTTGATATATTATTTGAAATTTGTTAGGATGGTTATTTACAAGTTCTATTATCCCCCCTCTCCACCAACTACTGCCAATTGATAGATTATTAACGTTTCTACAGCAACATAGTAACAGTCAAGTTTTTATGGTTATGAATTATTGACAAATGTTCCATCATCAATGACTAGTTGTTAGCTATTAATTACTAGGTATATAGGTACATAAGTGATTTATCAATTTGGTTAACAAAATATCAACCTCTTAACGCTAAAATTTGATACAAATAATTTAGTTATGATTTCAAGTATTCCTATCAAAATATTAATAATTTAGTTACATGATATCATGTATTCCTATCAAATACAAACTATTTGCATACAGATGAATAGGTTTAAGTATTCTTTAGTTAAAAATTTACGCACAATTGTTTTCAAGTAACTATTCCTATCTAATACTAACAATTTCCCAAAAGATCTATTTGACTTTCGAATGGAACTTTAACAGGTATTACCACTTTAGGTCAAGTAGACTTAGGAGTAATGAAAGTACTCCACACTCTCCACTGTTCCAGAACTGAAGCCTTACCATTGAATACCGCTCAGTGCCATACAGTGTATTTTAAATCCCAATGACAGGGCTCTTTATTTGGATAGATAAAGATGGATCCAAGGCTACATCACTGATCATTTTGAGAATTTTTTTCTTTTTTTTTAAATTGGTTCCCGAGTATTTCAAAATGAATACATTTTTGCTATATTTTAGGATTCTAGTCAGCAGCAATCAATATTTAGAAACAACTCTTAAAATATGCTTTCTATTGAGACTGATTAAGTTGCACCACTCTTTAAGCACATCTTTCAAGATTTCTTTTCAAAAAGTAATACTGACTTCTGTAAAAATCAAAAAAATAAGTAAATAGGTTTTCAGAACAGGAAGAGGATTATTAAACAATCCTGAAAAGGAACCAAAAGAGCTTGAAATATTCAGGCAATGTGTCCAAGCCAACTAAAATGAGTTTATTCATGTTAAGTGTTCTGGATAGATAAAACTTCAAATGTTAGATCAAAGAGGAAAAAAAGTGGAGTTATCAGTTGGCAAACCAAAATTAACCACTTATCAAGCAATGGCACAAAACTAGATTACTAATGATTTCCAAATTTGATGGAGTCAAATGAATATTATATATTTTTTAAATCTTCAAAGATGAATTCCAAATCAGTTTGTTTAGGAATACAAGAACTTAGACTAAAATCATTTTCAGTTTGGAAACAAGCACATACTAGAGACAGCATGCAACTAAAAAGCATTAAGTATGTTAGTGACAAGTTTGATAGAAATCAAAGCAAGAAAGCCAAGAAAAAAAAAATGAAAAAACAAATGGAACACTGAACAATAAGGAAAATATTGCTTATCTATTATCAAATATTGAAGAATAAATATCCCAACACAACATGCTATCTCACTATACAGTTTGTGTTTGACAAGAAATTTCCACGAATGTTTTGATTTATAGGAAATTGTGTGGCTCATAACGTCATCTATTGTTTTTTTAAATTATCAATACATTGGGCCCTGCATCTTAATACATTGTTCACAAGAACAAAATTGTTCTATAGGCCTAAATTCCATCTATTGATTCCTGGTTGATGAATTAAAATATTTATAGTCAAAGAGTTTTTATACAAACCATATAATGGCAGATTTGTATATCTAAGACATCATAGCAATATTTAACTCTCCAATACAGTTGTATGGTTTCAAGTAACTATTCCTAATACTAAAAATTTGCCAACAGATCTATTTGACTTTCTGATGGGATCCTAACAGATATTAACACTCCAAATCAGAGTGAAGCTGAGAGTAATAGCAGTAAAGGAGTACTCCACAATCCTCAGAACTAAAGCTTCACCATTAAATGCAGCTTAGTATCAGATTTCCAATGGATTTGACCAAATAGACTATTGGATAGTTTTATTTCATAATTTGTGAGTTTTTACAGAGTTAATAAATTAGAAATCTATCAAGAATTGAGAGAGAAAGGGGAAAAAAAAAAAAAAAAAAAAAACCTTTGATGATTTATCCTAAAAATTAAATATGAAATAAAGACACAGAAATGTAAATATATATATATATATATATATATATATATATATATATATATATATATATATATATATATATATTTTCTTTTGATTTATGACAAAAAGGCAGAAGTTGAAAGAAATTTAGAGAGGGGTTGGTAAAATATTTTTTCTTGGACTTTCATCATCATCATCATCAGTTGGCAGTTTAGTAAGAGACCCATCATGTTCTGTAAAAACTATTAAATTATAAAACTATTTCTAAGTGGTATTTTGTTGATGCTAACAAAATTCAAAAAGAGCTAATCAAATTAGTTCCTTTTTATATCCTAATTTTATTTTCAAAAAATAAAATTTCAGTTTGATTTTAGATCTTCAAAGAAACTCAAATCTATTCTTGCTAACAACCATATGTTCAAATTCACAACATACTGAATGGCTGTGGTGCAAGAGGAAACAAATAGACATATTGATCCTTTTGATTATATACCAAGGTCACTTAATGGATTAATATTCTTGTACTTTTCATACTTGAGTAGTAGAAAAAAAATTTAAAAATTTCAGCTAGTAAAAGTTTCTTGAATTTGATTATAGGCCCAGGATTCTAACTGAATTGGATGCTATGTTGAACAAAAAGTTGGAAAAATGCCTAATTGTAAAACAGTGTCTTTGTAATACAAGTGTGATGTCATCTTTAGATAAGGCACCCCCTCCCAGAAAATTTTTTCTATAGGAGGAAGTTGAGATTTTGCCAGGTATACAAATCCCCACTTTGCAAGTTTAACCTCCAATTCAATAGAAAAATCAAATTTCTGGATTTATTCAATACAAAGACTGAACTGCAGGGATCCACGTGACCAAGTCAAAACTGAAACTTTAAACTGATAATAAAGAACAGTTTGAATAAAAAGTGAATATTTTATTAAAGTACTTCTATAATTGAGATGAAGATAATTAATTTGAAATTACAACAAATACCAGCAAAGTTAAAAACAAAGTTCAATTGAAATACTTGCTCACAAATCAAGTGACAATGTTATATACAAAAAATTCCCAAGATGAATTCTAAATCAGTCATAATCAAGCAGTTTGAATATTTGGTTTTATTGATATTTCTAATTTGTATGTGAATTCTTGAGAAATGAAAGAATCTGAGTAGTAGACAATACTCTAACATCACTTAAACTCACAAAACCTTATTAATCCTAAAATAAAGAATTAACATTATTATCTTAACTGAATACATTATTCCATAATAACTTCCATCTTTTTCTAAACATAATAAAAAGATTTAAAAAGGAAATAAAAAGCAGAATTGGTAACTGCTGTACAGATTTAATCTTGGACTTCATGAAAAGTAAAAATTAAATCAGCTAATACATAATTGTACCGGAAAGACCAAAACATTAAATGATAATCTTATTGAGATAATAAAAACAAGCAATCAAATATTGAAGCAATTTAAATTATAGATTTGTTGATGTTTGTAAAAGTGATAGAGGATAAAGAGAAGGAGGATCAAAAAAGGAAGCTCATAGAGAAACTAAATATTCAAAAAACCCTTGTCTGTCTTATTTTTGATAGATTTAAATGACAAGTATTTCTTAAAAAAAAAAAAAAAAAAAAAAAAATGTAAAGGAGAAATTAAAAACAACTTTATCAATTTCTCTTGCAGTAGATTTGAGCATGCTATCACAGCAATTAAGTATCTATCAAAGCTAACATTTCTTCAAACACCATTTCATGAAAAGAAAGATTGACAGAATTGTCAACTGAAAAGTTAAGAGTAAGCTATTTGTACATGTAAGACTTACAAAATTGTAGGATAAATATTCCTTGTAGAATAACACCACGAAAGAGTGTATATATATATATATATATATATATATATACACACACACACACACACTTCCAATCATGTTTTTGTACATACAGACCAACTACAACATAAAACAACAGCATTAATTCAAACAGAGCATAAAGATGATTTGGCCTTCAGTTTTATTGGAATAAAGATCAGAAAATGGGAACAAAATTTTCTGGTAATTTTTTTGTTTTGGTATTTCAAGTTTTTCAAAGTGTCTAATAACCTAACAAAACCTATCCATATAGACAATTCCTGAAAATCTTAAAATACAAAATTAGACAAAACTCACAATATATTTAAAAGTAACCAATTTTTAAAAATAATCTAAACTCTGTTAATGATCATCTTTCTCAATACAAAGTGTAGGCAAAAAACAACATTACTAGAATTACAATATAAACAATTCTTCTGAATCAATAGATGATACAAGGAAGGAAATAAATACTTATCCACAATTTCCCCTATGTATCAAAGTTAATTATTTTACTAATTGCTCATATTCAAATTATAAAAACACTAACACAACACATAATAGAATTTTGTGTATAATGTAATCAGTACCAATCATGTAACACATATATAGAGATCAATATAGCACAAACCAAAAGGGATTTGGCCCTTAGTTTTATTGGGATAAAAATATAAGAGTTGTCCTGGTTAGTGTTGCATTACATTACTCACCAGATCCTTGACATGCAACTGACATCACCTCACATATCCAAATAAAACAAAATAAGTTATGACAATTATTCAAGGAATAAATCAAAGATAGCAAAATGAAATCCAACATGTCCAATGACTTACTTTGGTGTATATAAACACACACAAACCTCAGGAGACCAGTCTAACATTGGCTTAACTGGTATTAAACAGAACCTTAAAAATTCGATAGAAAAGGGGGAGTTAATAATTTGAATTTAAAAAATAAAAACCGAAAAAAATAAAAATAAAAAAAATAAAAATTAATTTCACAGATAAAAAAAGAAAAAAGAAAAAAAAAAAAGAATTTTAAATGAAAAAAAAAAAAAAAAAAAAAAAAAAAGTGTGGTTGCATAATGTTTTCTTTCGAAATTCAACCTACATTTATTATTTTTGTTATTTGTTGACAATATGTTTTCAGTTCAAGCAAAATCGATGACAAAGTGCTTGTGTGTTTAAAAGAAGCAAACATTATCAATTGTTATAATTGCATTTTTCAATACTGAAAATCAGTTTTTCCTTAAAATATTTCTATTGCCAAGTATGAATTTTAACGAGAGAGACAGAAAGAGAGAGAGAGAGAAGCTAAGGCCTGATTCGAAAATAAGGCTCCCAAGAGAAGAAAACTTAAATTTGTCGAATCATTATTTTCTCATATTTTTGCTGATAAAAATAAAAGTGAGGAAAAAATTAATCTATTTTTATCTATGATAAATAATTACAATTAGAGACGTTTGGATCTTAAACTTAAAATCCCCCAAAAAACTATTCAAAATAAAATATTTATGGCAAATTTATTAACTGATTCGGTTCTGGGTGTGTAAATTTTGGAGAAAAAAGTAAAAATACAAGAATAAAACATGAAATGTACAACTTGAAAAATATTATCAAACTTTCTATATAAAATGAAAACTTGTGAGTAAATTAGGGAGATTTTTTTTTTTTGGTTTTAATTTTTTTATGCAATTACAAATTTAGAATCTGTGCTAAAATCTGTAAAATGGTGTTGGTTATGGGAAGAGGGGAAAATGCCCAGGAAAGACAATATCAAAACAAAAAATTTCCATTGTCTAAATATATTCAAATTCATGGTTTGATTTCATTAATATTTATAAATTTAGACCCAGTAATCATCAAAATCCGAGGTGAAAGATATATTATGAGACTAAACATTAAAAACAAATATTAACATAGTACATTGAACCAAAAGAAATCTTTCATTAGTGAATCTCTTCTCAGTAATGAATTGAATTTTCTCACAGGGACATGGAGTCGTAAACAATGTATTTAAGACGAAGGTTCATTAAATATTAGGGGGTTTTATTTTTATTCAATCTAAATTAAGTAGAGTTTAAACGATATACAAGATTTGTGACGACACAAAAAACGTAAAGTTTACATTTTTTTAAGGTAGGTCGTCGAGTCACGTGACACGGATGTGTGGCACAGTTAAATCCAACTAAAAATTTAGATGCAGATTTTTTTTTAAATTTCTTTCTGAAAGATTTTAATAATGAAAAATGATTTTTTTAAGTCAATTTTTAGTTAATCAAAAGTTTTAGGTTAATACATTAAAAAAAAACAAAAAACCCTTGACTCACTGAAAATAAAAAAGATTATTATATACGATACGTAAAACGACAACGAAGTTAATACACTACGTATAGAAGTCGTTGTAGTAACATATTGCAAGATATGCTTAAAATTTAAGAAACACAAGTTATTTATTTAAAAAGACGAGTAAATAGAAAAAAAAGGATATTTCTTATTGAAAAAAAAACAAAAAAAAACTTAGAGCTATTGTTCAGTTTTTATTAGTATTTTAATATAGTTTACTACTATACAAACCAAGAGAAGGGGAGGATAAGTGAAATAAACCTTTTTCAATGTCTTTTTTTTTTGCCACAAAAACTAAAATTCTAGTCAGTATTTAAAGTAATCGAAGTGTAGTTCTGTTATATATATATAAAATTAGTGAATTCACTATTATCGAATTAAAATAGCAAAGAATCTTATATATATATATATATATATATATATATAAGAAAAGGCCCTGTTTAAATAATCTTAAAAATTTAATTTAAATTTTCCATTCATTTTGAGTTGTTTTCAAGGACTAAAACAAATCACTGGATATAATCATCTTTAGTTTTCAGCGGACAAATTTTAAATAATCTATTTTTTCAAATAGTGTTTAAATTCTTTTAAATAATATTAAAAAAAAAAAAAAAAATCCTAAAAACATTTTTTTTCAAATAAGAAAAAGATATAACCCTATTCAATTGACGTTACACACAGAACATGAGGTGCCTTTATTTTTCTTTATAGTTCCCCAGACAAAGACTTGGCTTTTCTTTTGAACCTTCTTGAGAAGAAAAAACCCAATAGCAACACCAAAGTGATTGTATTTATTTTAAGAGATTAATAAATCGGATTTAAAATATGGGAAATAAATAAATGTTAATAAATAATACGATCCAGATATTTATTTATATATTTTGTTTATAACTGAAGATGAGACCCGTTATTAAAAGGAACGCAAAGAGATTTATTAAAGAAAGATTTCTCAATCTTCTATATAGTAGCAGTAAGGGTTGCCGGTAGGAACCTAGTTAACATTTTTAATTCAATTTGCCCATTTATTATGCAGGGTTTTTTTTCTTTAAGAGAAAAAAATTTTTTTTTTTTAAAAAAGAAATGTAATTTATTTAAAAAAATTATCTAATATCTAATTAACAATTTTTTTTTTATTGAGGCTAAAAATTGACACATGGTCCAGTAGTCTGGTGCGCAATAAGTAAGTGTGGAATGTAGTGAGCGAATTTTTAATACACATGCCCAATCTAAAAATAAAAATGAGCATATAATATACATTAAACATTTTAAAGAGAAAATATTGATTATTCCTTACCGTATATTTTAATAAATAATTTTCGTTTTTTTTTTTTTAAATAAAATCACCCAGTATATTTGCTATTTTTCTATATTATTCCCCCCACTTCAAATTAAGTGGTTATATATTCATCTTTTAAAAATAAATAACTTAAATATACATGATTGTATATCTATGGAATTTAAGAAGAAAAAAAAAAAAAAAAAAGGATCATAAAATAGAAAATTTAATTTTAAACTTTTGGTAGTAAAAGTAAAAACATTTTTTTCGAGGCTTTTTTGTTTTTGATGATTAAGGACGGTTTTTTATTGGAGGCAAAATGATAATACGGCTTCAGGGGTGGAGAGGCTAAGACGTAACAAACAGATAAATAAATCCAGAAACCTACCTCGATACATCTGAGCAATAGCAGTGGCCGAATTTTGAAAAGCCGACCAGAGTTTTTGTGCGGCGTATTCTCTTTCCGTCTGCAGTCTCTCCTCCATGTTGGCCTCTGTGTCCAGCTCTTGGAGACACTGGCTTTCGAAATGGTTCAACCAGTTCTCAGACCCCAGCTGGTCCGACTGTTGACCATTTTCTTCTTGCGCCATACCGATGCGTGTTTAAGAATCTACGCCAGCAGTAGTAATCACCCCGGCTATTGATAAAGCTCAACTACATTAAACTTTCTCGGGAAACCTTTCGCAGCTCATCAGGGGCATGATGGCGCATAAAGCACTGAACAACGTAAAAGTATGGCAAGAGAAAACGGTGGGGGAGGAAAAGCAGGAGTAGGTAAAACAGAGGAAGTAGGAGTGATAGATGCTTCTACTACTGGAGAAGAGAGGACTAGACTACGCGTACATGTACTTTATACATACAACAATACACGTAGGTGTTAAGAGTAGCACTCCTTTTTCTTCTCTCCCTTCAATTTACCTTGTACCATATGATTTTTTTTTTCTTTTCACTGCCGAATCTTAACTTCGTGTTTGGAATTTGATTTTTGGCCTTTTATATAAAGATGATCATGAAAGGAGATATGACAAAATAAACAGTATCAGTTACTACTAATTCTTCCCACTACTACTACTACTATGCCACTCTAGAAGTTAAAAAAATAAACACAATTATTTGTTTCCGTAAATAAGATGGAAGTATTAAAAAAAACAACACGCAGAAGTATTTCAAGCTGTCATAAACATTTTTTTTGTTAACTTCCAGTTTTGTTTTGTTTTGATCAGAGCCTTTTGGAGAAGCTTCTTTTTAGTTGTCTTCTTCCGAGTCTTCCCGGAAGACCACTACGACGCATGCGCAGTTCTTTATAAAGGCAAAAGCGGAACATTTTTTTCACACATCCGGTATCGGAACGAACCGAAGATAACAGACAATAAAAATAGATAAATAAATAAATAATAAATGAATTAAAAAGTAACGTTAGTATATCATATGTAAATGACCAGAGAGATCTTAGTAGAGAAGTAGTCATTCAAATCTCAAATACTAGACCAACAGAGGGGGGTATACCGATGAGAGACGAAGTTAACCGAACAAAGTTGAAAGGCAAAGCAAAACGAACGGCCGATTTAGCAATATTAACATTAAATGAGAACCGTAAGGGGGAAAAATTAAAACGGCCGAAATATCTTGATTGTAATTTATAATGAAATGAAGCCATCAACGAGCATAATGCAAGAGAAATAACAAAAAATTGATTTTTAGAAAGACAGAACTGGAATTTTAATGTACTTTAAAGTCGGTATCAAACGGAGTTAGCCGATTAAGACCGAATCAAAATTCAACCGATTAATTAAGTGATCAGTGGAAGGGAAACGCTTGGCATTAGCGTCGCATCTTTACGGAATAAGCGAGATTGACCGAATTTAATTCGAGAAAACGAGAGGGGAATATTCAGTGGTGTTCTGGACCGTAAGGTCCAGTTTGACCAAGCTAGCAGCTGATTGTTTGTATTTATTGCTAGAATAGCAAAAGAAAATCTAAAACAGACGGATTAAAACAACCGAACGGATTTTCCGAATTGTACCGAAGTTTTCCGGAAAGAGTCGAGATTGGTTAGTGAGCCGAGGAGCGACGACGCCGCCGCAACGTTGCCTGTGCAAAGCGTGATTTTTTTTTTTCCCTTCAATTTTCCGAAAGCGAACGGCGCCGCCTCTGTCCAAGACAGACATGACAGCCAAGGTCTCCCCGTCGGACGGTGAGTATAATAGAGGATCGCGATTTACTAAACCGAGCGGCTACCCAACCTTCCCAAGCATGGTAGGCGGCCATCTTGTTTATTTTTGTTCTGTGTCGGCTTGGAAGTGAAGAAAAGAAAGGAAAAAAAGACAACTAAGAAGAAGGAAGATTTTTTTCCCCTTAAAAAAAAAAAAGTCAAAGATTAATTATTATTTTTAAAAATTTTCTTTTTCTTCTTATTTGGATCGACACACACGCGACAGAACGCAAAACACTACATCTCACGCCGACACCGCTATTACCTATAATACTACTAGAGTTGCTTTTCTTCCCAACACTTTTTCGCTTTCCCTATCTTTATTTTCCCTCACACTTTTACTATCTTTGTTTTCTTGTATTCCATCTAAATGTATACTTCTACTACTACTGCGGTTTCTTACTCCAAAAATCTTAACCTATTAATAACAATACATATATCTATCATAACCTGAGTCGATCATAGTTGCCTACCTTATCTAATCTCTGATTATATAGCTTTTTTTTAAATGAGCCCATAAGATTTTCTATCGTGCTGTTAAATGTTAATGAAGTATTTTTGTTAAAACACCGCATTATTTTTGTTTTTACTATCCCGTCTGTTGATTTTTTTTTTCCCCTCCTCTTTGCTTCTAATAATAAATAGCTAGTTATCCTCACGGAAAATATAACACGTGCCAGTTCTTATTTCACCTCCTCATCGCTTTTTTGTTTTCTATTTTTTTCTAGTATTGCATAAAAGTAAAAAATAAAAATAAACAATTTGCGATTGAAATAAAATATATATAAAACTTAAAACTTTTTATCGTTTCGGAATTAGATGATTACCAAGTTGATATTTCTGCATGTATCTAAATCCAAGAGAAAGGTATAATATATACATATATATTTATGTCTGTAAGATTTAATAAAAAATCTTATTTCCCAACACTTGCCTACGTACAGATAGAAATTCCCTCCTCCTTTCCTGCAGGTTTTATTACTTGTGGCCAATATATTTTATTGTTCTTCCTCTTAATTGGTCCGATACATGTTTTGGTTGCTGTGTAGGTATTATTATATTTATGTAAACACTCATAAATAATCTAATCTCTAGGTACGCATATCAGAAAAAGAGTGGGGGTTATACTTTTAAAGACTATTTGTTACTTTATTGGGAGTAATGAACGATGTATACGCTGCTTACAACCACGCATATATAACTAACACCTTTTCTTAATATTGGTTTATTTTATTATGACTTCCACTTAATTGTCACCTTTTTTGTATATAACTGTTATTAATGTGTTAATTATAATTTAGTCTAGCTGTACACTGGCATTTGAGGTTGATAAATCACCATCCTGTCCACCTCGTTTTCTTAGAGGGCCACTACGCCATAAGCTGTACAGTTACACACATCAATAACATTTTATTAATAGCAACACGGAGAAATTTAAATAGAACAAAAAAATAACTTAATATTTCTCGCACAGTACCCACGTTTGCAATTTTTCATACCTTTTGTTTATCTTTATTTTATTTTTATTTATTTTCAAAGTGTTACTGTCTACCCTCACTTATTTTTTGGCCTCTAAAACTCAAAAAAGCAAGACTTTGGAATTTTAAGACAGGAAAAGAAAAAAAAGCCTAACTTAAGGACAAACAAACAAAACCTCATTTTAAAAAAACATTTTTTTGCCCCCATCCCCCCGCCCCCGTTATTTAAAAAAATCCTAAAACTACCCGGGAGTGCTTTGTCCCTTCCCCCTGTGGTGGTGGAAGGGTTTTGAAATTCTGCAGACATTGGGCGCATCACTAGTAAACACGTCAAAGTGACTGTGTCGCAAAAAAGTCCTCCTCCGACTCCGAGGAGAGAGCAGCAGCATCGCTCCTCTCAGAAGACGACGGTCACTGCAAGCGGCGGCGACGAGGACACCATGAACCATGTTAATAATGGCAAGACAGCAACAACAGACACGACAACAACAACAACAACAACAACACCACAACAACAATATCACCACCAACAACAGGATCAGCAGCAGCAGCAGCAGCAAACTGAACTACCACAACAGCAACACCAACAACATGATGTTGAAATGGAGACCAGAGAGGGTTAGCAATGATACATTATTATTATTACTTTTTTATCATTCATCATAACCTATTCTCATCATTTTAACAACAAGGGTAACTATAAATCATACGGACAGATATGTGTGTTTGAATGAAGATGTCTTATATGTATGTGTGTACATTTCACATAACTTGTATATTACATTTTCCAATGTAATGTGTATAATCAAAGGTACTGATGTGTGTGTGTGTGTGTGTGTAGCTATTTGGATGTTGCATGAAGCATATGTGCACAGAAATCATTGTGTGAGTGTATGGGATTGTAAGGCCTTTTCTAATCACCATCATATAATGTTTAATATTAAAGTATTTATCTTCAAGCTATTCTATTAACGAAGTATATATAACATGCTTTCAATAACCTTAAGTTAAATTGTCTCTAAGAGGCGCGTAAAAACACATGTATTTATGGTCTTTTATGTATGTATCGCTTTAGTTCTTGTAACATTTTTGTGTGTCTAAGTCATTGTAGTATTTCTTGTCTGTCTTTTTATTTTGATGTTTACTAAAAATTTGTATCCAACGTGTATAAATATATTTTATCGTGTTATGGTTTTGAATGGTTTAAAAAGAAAAAAAATGAAGGCTGCTTTCCCCCTTAAAAAAACTGTCGTGAAGTTAATTTTTCTGGAGGAAGACTGTTTTGGCATAAGAATCGTTATTGTAATTTCATTAAAAGACTAGTTTCACTTTTGTTTTATAGTATATTTTGGTTTTAGTTTTCTATCTCTCAAAGCTTTGTAACCAACACATCCATTAAAAACCGAATAAGTCTATCGTCCCTTGATTTTCCTTTTGTACAATTACTCATTTATTAGTATTTTTCTTTCTTTTTTTCTTTGTGTGTATAAAATGTTCTAGATATTCATTAACGTATGTTTTTCTTCGAAAACTATATTTTATAACTTCAGCTTTTGTAAATTCATACTACATGACGCATTAAAAGTAGATAGGATTTCTAAAGTTTTATCTTCGTTCATCCATTCGCTGCAAAAAAAAAATGTTATCTTTTGATGGTTTATTAAAAATCTGATCACTCCCGTACGAATGTGAATTTTTTGAAAAGTTACAGTACAAACTGGCCAACTTTATTTCAACTTCTAGTTATAACGTCTCTGCTGCCTACCTACACAGGACATCAAACGTGGCTAGAAAATGAGGGGCTAATATGACTCTGAGTGTCCTATGAAAATTGGCCCCTCATTTTGTAACCACTCCTACTGCACCGGCATCTTTCTCTCACTTTCAATGGCCTCTCTTCATTTGCCTTGTTTGTGTTAGGCTTGTCCTTTTGAATAAGATTGATGTGGAATTTTAAGAAAGACATTGTTTCTTACATTTGCAGTCCAACTTGAATTTTACAATCCTGCAAATTTAATAAAAAAAAAAAGCTCGTTCGCAATATTGCTGTATTCTGTAGCTTTTTTTTTTTTTTTTTTTTTTTCCTAATGCCTAAAAGAGGTTAGAGACTACATGGCCAACAACGACCATCGTGTATATTTCCACCCACAACATTTTATTTGGGTGTTTTAACAATCAATTAAATTTATTCGCTATTTTGTTTTTCAACATCAGCGATAGTTAGGAATAAAACATAAAGTAGATTCACAATGGAAATAAATGACTTGAATGTTTTAATTTTTTTGTGATGGTTTTTATTTTCAAGTTCAAAATAGACGTTTCGCCATCTTCTCTCGTTTTATTCTGTAATTAAGATGTAATGTTTCCGCCTTTTTTCTTTTTCTTTTTTTTTTCTTTTCACCCCCTGTTTGATCGTCGTTTCTATTATAACTGCCTGTACTTCATTCATGATGTGCTTCCAGCTTTGATATTCGATGAGAATTGTCCTTTAAAGATAATTGCAGGGAATATAAAGCCATTACCAATAGAACAAAACATTTTTTATCGTGTGACTCGCAATCAATTAAAACTACGTAGGAAATAAATATTTATGCTTGTTTATGTATTTATTTATTTATTTTTTTTATAGATCTGTGATGGATTTTCAGCTTAGTTCAAACAGAATGACACCCCCCCCGTTAATTAAAACTCATAACTAACAATTACAAAAGTGTATTTTTATATATTTTTCGAAGGGAAGGATGAAAAACTTGAGGAAAAAATATAACTAATTTAGAAGACCAACAACTTAGATTGAAAAGACTTATTTGCCAGATTCTAATATAATGTCTTATTGTACGGTAAAGATTAGGTGGTTTCTCTGGACGTGTGTATATTGTATAGTAATAATCTCATCCGAAATATACTATCTATATAATCTATAGTATTAACCCATATTCTTGTGCATATTGTACGGCTACTCTTTTTTGTTTATTTGTTTTTAGATTCCTTTGGTTGCCTTCTACGCACCTTCTCGTATCCATAGATTCATATTCATCTGTGGATGGAGAGGGAAATGTACAAAGTTATCGGGGGATTTTATTACGAGATTCATTGACTCTCTTCTTCGTTGAGCAAGGCACCTTTTTCTTTCGAAACTATTCGAGATTTGCTTCCTTTTTAACCTCATAATTCTGTCTTTTCTTTTTCTTTTTTTTGTTGCTCGTCTGGTTGATTTATCCACTATTTCTTCAATACCACGGCGTTTATTTACACATGGCCGTCCGTCTCTTGTACAAATCGCTCAAGAAGAAACCAATCCGAAATTATTCTAGCCTTTTTGCTTTTTATGATGTCAGTATTACCTGTTTAATTTTTCGTAAAAGTTTTACTCTTAAAATTTTGGTTTGTCTTGCTAAGAAACATAGTACTGAATCAAAGTATTTAAATCGAGGAATGAGTCTAAAATAGGTTATTTATTACAAGGATTAAATGAATGAGCGTTTTTAATTTGGTTAATTATCAGCAGTTTTTTTTTTTTTGTTTTTTTTTTTTTTTTTCGATTGTTTGAGAAAAACAATTTTATCAATAAGTAGTTATCCGTTATTCAAAAAAAAAAATTCAATCTTTTTATATAAGCAACGGTAATATTTCATGGTTGGTTTTAACTTTAATGTTTTCCTCTTAATTTTACCTTGATGTTTGAAATTTACTAAAAACTAATGGTAAAAAATGAAATTTAGTTTTAATAGATTTTTTAATTTTTTTAACAAAGCTTAAATTATTTAATTATTAGACATAGAACGTAAAACTGGAAGCTTTTCCTTTACTGTGACAGTATTTTTAGAAACTGACTTCATTCTTAAGATTTAATTTTTTTTTTTTTTTTTTTTTTTTTTTATTATTATTACTTAAAATTCTTGCAAAATTTTGATTCAAATAAACCTTGGATTTCATACACAATACTTTTCTTTCTTTCTTTTTTTTCTTATTCAGAACAGTTTATTAAAGGAACCCCAATTGTTGATTCCCTTGTATTGTGCTTAGTCTTTTTTTTTTTTTTTTTTCTCCCTCTCTATCAAATTGTGAAGGTAAATTTTCTTTTTGTAATTACTTCTGTAACCAATTTAAATTTAGTGTCCCATAACATCGATTTTTAAAAAAAATACAATGTTAACATTTTGGCAGTTGGTTGGCATGTATGTTGGAAGGTTTCTTTTATAATTTTGCTCACTAATTTAGTATTATGGATTTTACTTAGGTTTTCACAATATTAACGCGATTATGGGGCAATCTCTTACTGTACCCCCCCTTTTTTTTTCATTAACTATTTGAAAATGGCTTTTTATTATCTCCCTTTTCATTGCTTGTCAAAAAATAGCATGAGAATTAGATGAAATGAATGATAGTGTTGTAGCCATATAAATAAAAGAACAAAGTTAACATACGTATCTGTGATAATTTAAATAAAGCTATTGCTGTAAGTTTTTTAATTCAGCTCTAGGAAATTTTTTTTTCTTACTGGGTATTCTCAATGCAAAACAAGTTGCTTACAAAAGCTTCAAGAATAGAAGAAAGTAGTTTTTGTACTGTTTTTATGGTTTGTGAATCCTAATCAAGAGAAATGTATATTTAAGTTAAGGTAACACGTGGAAGAAAATTGGTTATTTAATTAAGGAATGAGATTTGTAAAATTGATGTCCTACAAATGATGTTTGATTAGAATTCAACATGACCAAAAATGCAACTTTGGGAATAAGGATTTTAATATTAATATTCAAATATATATCCTTAAATCTCACTTTACATTTGTGTTAAATTTGAAAACTATAAATGCAGGATTGCTGTTTTATACAATTCTATGCAAAAAGTATTTGTCATAATTTTTTCCCCTCTATTAATGTGAAAGTTTAATGCTGCTCTATTTATTTTTACTTGCTTAAAGGCTGCCTATTATATCTAGTTAATATCTTATTTATATAATTTACTGACTGAAATACCCACCTATCTGGTAAAGTCAACACTTGGATGGCTCAGTTATGATAGTAAAATGAACTTTAGTACTAAGAGCTGATAGTGACTTTGTTTTTATATGTCATAGTGATGTATATCCTGAAAGTCATAGGATTTTTGTTAGTCATTGAATACTGAATGATTATAAACTTACTATGAAAGAAATCCACATAGATATATACCAACTGTAATTGTTTATTGATAATGTTAGTCCTAAGTTATAGCACAATAATTACTATACATACTGAACTTAAATGAACTCTCTAATTTTAATTACTAATGTTTTCATTAAATGTGAATTAGTTTACTTTATTTTATTTTTTTTTTTTTTTAGGAATTTAACTCTTGTACTATGAGTTACATCTTGCAGCAGTATGGCTTCCTAATGAGCACTTGATTATAATTCTCAAGGGAGATAACTTATCAAAGTGAAGATAAATGCTAATGCCACACTATTAATTTGCAAATGGGAAATTGCTTTGTTTTTAAGCTGGTGTATTTTAATGATATTGCCCTAAGAATATTACAGGGTGCATTTTTGAGAGTAAACTAATTAAATTATGCCAAAACTAAAAAATAACACTGACATCTCTTATCAGATATAGTTATCAAAATTACATGAAAATATCAGATTAAATCTATTCAAAGAAATTGCCATAGGCATCAACCCTGGCTTCGTGACAATGACTTCAGAATCTCCTGCCAGCCTTTCTGATGGTCTCCTTGTTTGAATTGGTAAATGTAGCTATCTTTGCCTTTAGTTAATCTTTGGTATTGGAGTTTTCTTGTTTAAACTTGCAATACACATAAAGGAGATTGCAATCAGGAGAGTAATGATTTAGTTGGAGGAAATTTTCTCACAGCCAACTCGGGGGTTCTCCAGTTTGTATGGCATGGTGCAGTCCTGTTGCGAAATGTAAGGTCTTCCAGCAGCCTCCCTCTCAATCCATGGCAGCACTGCCTCCTTCAGGCACTTGATGTAAGTCTCCATGTTGAGTCTGAGGCAATGGTGGCATAATGTCATTATTACTAGTGACCACCCCAAACACTGGATTGGGTGTCTGATTTTTCATCAATATGAATTAGTCCACAGATTGACACCAAAACACTGAAATCTTTGTAGTGGTACTTCTGGCATAAATCCCAAGCAGTACATGATGCCATTTCTGAAGGAATGAATTGTCATGATGCTGCTTTCCTCACAAACAAGTGCATGTGTGAAATTAATGATTTCAAATAGCAACAGTTTACTCATATCCTGTACAAAGAAAAATCAGATCATTATTGCAGACTTAAGTTTTTACTACATTTTAAGAATGGTTGTGGAAGCAAATTAGGAATATTCTAGTATAATAAACTTTACAAAATATTTAAGCTGTTTCAATATTGAAATTGACAGGGTGCAAAAAGCAAAATATGGAATTATAAATCCTCTTATAAAACAAGATGAATTTTAATTTAAAAAATAAAACAGAATAAGATACACAAAGCAGTAAATTTACTCAATGTTTTTTTTTTTTTTTTTTTCCCCTCCCCTAATTATTATCAATATGCTTTCAGGACAATTTGCATTCCTTCAAAATAAATTCTTCAGACATTTTATTCCATTTCTCCTCAATAGCAGTCTTAAGCAAACCAATGTTTGGTTGGGAAATTACATTTGTTTTGTTTTCTGAAACAACCCATATTGCGTAATCAAGAGGGCTAAGATCTTGGCATTAAGCAAATCAAATTCTTTATCTATTGGGCTGAATTTTAATGAAAAACTGCTTGAATAATAGAACTAATCATGAAAATTTAGATTTATTTTCTTTTTTCAAAAATTTGACTAATCCAACTAATAAAAAAAAAATGTTTAAAAGATTATTCCATATTACGCTTCTGCACCCTGTCAATAATTTCAATATTGAAACAGCCGAAATGTTTTATAAAGTGTGTGTGTGCATGTACACTCATAACTGAGCCTTCTGTTTGTCTTTGTCACTTTCATGATAAAATGGCTGACTGATGTTAGGTTTTAGTATGAATGCTTACATGACTTGCACTTATAGGCTATGTAAGGTTGATGCCATCAGAGGTCAAACAACAAAAATCTCTGGTTCTAAATATTGGAAACATAGTTTTGATATCACAAATTTCTCCATTCATTCTTTTATAACTTTTTTTTTTTTTTTTTTTTTTTTTATTTGTCTGATTTAGAATTTTCATCTAATGTTTGTAGGTACCCAATATTTGGTATAAATACACACCAAAATAAACAAAAACATGCCCAAATAGAATTTTAACTAAACTTTTTTACTATTACAGAAAATTTCTTTAAATAAACATTATAGAAGTTGTGATATTGTTTTGAAAAGTTATTTCACCCTAAACTCAATGATTTTACACAACTTTTGACAATTTTAGTTTTAAAGTTTTATTGAAGGTCTATTATTAGTATATATCTAATGGTTGAAAGTTTTTACTAAAACTTACATTCAAAATTCTGAAAAAAAATGACTTAAATTTTGTGAAAAACCTACTGCATTATTTTAAGAAAAATAATTCTTCTTTGCTTAAGAACAGTTGGAAACCCTTGGACTCCTACTTAGAAAAACATGCCTACTTTGTGTTAAAAGAAATACAATAAAGTACATATTTTAAATGTTGTTACATATGAAATTCTCTTGTGCAACACTGGGTACCCTTGGTTACATAGTATTTTAATAATCTTAATGAAATTTCAATTGTCATTTTCTATACGAGTTTAACATATAGAAAATGATTATTTTTCTTGATTGTTGTCAAATTTCCCTTAGATGTATAGCAAATCATAATTTTTAAGGAAATTTTTAGAAATACCAAAAATATTCCTTAGAATTTTATTTTTCTTGATTTTCCAATCGTATACCACAATTTGACTTTTTCTTTCTTTTTCTTTTTTTTCTCTCTCCAGACTAACTTTTACTACCCTTTTAGCAAAAGACTAATCACATACTGGGATATGATTCCCCCCCCCTCTCCTAATACTGTTATACTTTTTATTTTCCTTTCAAAAAAGTCGACAACTTTTTGATTTCTTTTTGATTGTATATGTGCCTGATAAACCACTGATTTTACTTTAACATAACTTAAACACTAGAATATAAAAAGAAAATATATAACATTTTGGTCTGCTAATTTTCGTGTTTATATAACAATGCTTTGAGTTTTGTTTTTGCTAGTTTTATTTTTAATTTTTTTATTTTTGTGCATGGTTGTGACAACAATTCATATTGAGTATCAAGAAACTAACTTGTATGATAAATTTTTGTATGACACTTGACTAAAAAGTCTAGTTCAGTATTTTGTAAAATGGATGATTGTATATGTATATATAGTATTTTAGAACTGATTTCTTTAAACAAGACAATGACTTAGGAGTGTTTCAAGTACACTTGATTTGGTATGGTCTAAAGTAAAAAATCTTTAGATCAAAGTTCTGTCTGCAGAAGTTCAATATTTTGACCTCAAACTGATGAAATAAGTGTTTAAAGGATTTAGACTGTAAATTTTTTTTTTCCTCTACATACTTATATCATTGGACAGATAGTAAAACACAAAATGTAATCTGCCAATGTATAGAAATTTACACTTGTTATACATGTGGCACTCAAAGCGTTATTAGATGAAACTGAAATATATAATTGAAAGGAAAATTACTTATATACATAACATATATTGATATATTGGCTAGAAAGAGTAGTCTTTTGTGAATTTTCTTAAATTTGATTTTTTTTTTTCCCCCTCTCTCTACAACTTAAATAATTCATAATTACAATGAATCATCTGGATTAGATATATGAACTAAAAAATAAACTAGAAAGTTTACTATTAGAAAGAATTTGGGTCAGAAAATGCATGAAATGCTAAGTTTGCTAACATTGGTTCTGTGTTAGCTATCCATCCACATCTTGTAAATCACTGCTAGTAAATTATTTTAATTGTACTTTTAATGTTAGTATCACTCTTGTCTCCCATGAAAACTTCTGAGCTCTCAAGCTAAATAAAGGTTCTTTTTGCTAATTAACAGTTTATTGTAAGCGTTTGTTTTATCATTATGCTTCTATATTTATTTATTTATAATGAAACTAACAAATTACTCAGGATTCCCATTTACAAAAAGGTTAAATATTTAACTCCTCTTTTTCATGATGAATTAAATGATTAATTACACTTAGGATGAAATGATTTTCATTTTATGCCATTTTTATATATATATATATATATATATATATATATATATATATATATATAATATAAACTTAACAATTTATTGAGTATAGTAATTTAACAGACTGGCTTAATGAAATCTACTTCAAAATTTAGTTTATAGTAAATTTAAGTCTATTAGTTCTAATATAAAATAAGTGTTTGATCAGAAAGACATAAATTTATATTAAAATTGTTTTTGTTAAATTGGATTATAAACTTATATAATTTTCTGTTCTTTAGAAACAGCCAATATAAATGTTTTTTTATTTATTTATTTATTTTACTTAAACTATAAACTGGGCAAATTAGAATATTTTTATTGCAAAAGTATACACTATATTGAAATACTATAAGTATACAACTTAATTTCAGGTTAAGTGCTTTTAATGAAATTTTAAGTTTTAGAATTGGTTATTTAATCTCAAAATAGTAAATATTATTTAAGAGTAAAACTCATTTAGTTTTATACTGTGAATGAATTTTTTGTAAAAAGGTTGAATTGAAATGTCTTAAACTTTTGTCAATGTATTAAAAGAATCAAGTGAAGGAAGTGATTTCTTTATTTAAAAGTTATCCTTTTTAATGAATAGCATATAAGATATATTGCTGACATCAAAAGGATTGAATTTTTTTTTTTTTTTTTTTTTTTTTTAACTTTGCCTGAGAATTTCTATTTTTATAATGGAGAAAAATCTACACATGGTCATGTTTACCTGTGATAAAAAATAAGTTTTATAAAGTGACAAAAAAACCTCAATTGTTAAAATGACATAGATTTGTTATTCAGCACAATAGTTGTACTAATATGAAAGTTTTTTTTTTTTTTTTTTTTTGTTTTTTTTTTTTTCTAAAGTTTGGTGTTATCAAATAGATATTTCAAAATTTGTTGAAATAGTTATTTTTTGAATCTGTAATTGTAACTTAGTCCACAAATGAATCTTTAATATATGAATGTCGGAACCAATTCTTCATAGAAGTTTGCGGCAAGCATTCGTACTTCCTGTACTGGTTTTTTTTTTAACCCTGGCTGTCTGGCATTTGTGCTGGATAGAGCTCAAGGTCAATAACAGATTCAAGGCTGAATGGCCCATGGGTTTGGCTGAGCAATCATTGACAGCACAACATAGTACTAGACCTTTGGTTCTACTTCAAGCTATAAGCAGGCATTCATGTCAGACTCGCATTGCACTTGCTGAGTCCAGGTCTCAGCAGGATCATCTGGCTCACATTGCCCTAAGTGAGCCTATGACCAATTAAGTCCAGCAAGGCATGAATTGAGGAGGCTTGTGTATAATCTTTCTTCCTTAAAACCTTCACTATAAAAAAGACCTTGTGTTAAATCCTGTCTGATAGGAGGCAGCGATAAATATGCAGTTATTCATAGTAATCTAATTTGTTAGAAATTCTATTTAGTTTTATTAAAATTGAACTTGTAATAGGATTTTATACATATCCCATCAACAATTGAATTTGATTTGGTAATTAGAAATCATGTTAACTTGTAATTAGCATTTACACAAAATATATCTTGAATATAATTAATCAGTTATGTTTTTTCTTTTATTTATTCAACAGGTAAAAATTATTAATTATGTAATATAGCTGTATAATTAATTGAACCCTAGATGGAATACTTTCCTTAGATTGGATCTGATTTTTTTGTAAATAAGTAATTTATTTAGTGATTGTAATGACTAATTGTACAATTCAGATTATTAACGACTGCTTGCCCTTTAGCTTATTGGTTTACTTGAAATTTTTATTGTTCATCAAAATGACTTTTTTTCTTAACTTTGGTCAGCAGTCATTTTGATAATTCTCGCTTATTTCTTGATTATATGAAGTAATTATACTTGTTGATTACATGTTATAATGACCTTGAACTTTTCTAATTTTATGACTCAATTTATAGGTTGTATATTCTGTAACATTTATTCCAACTATTTTGGGACAGTTGTTCAGAATGGTAATTGGTACTGGACACAAATTCAGACAATTCAAAGTGCAAATTTAGATTCTTTGATAATCAATTACAAAAAATTTCATGTACCTAATGAATTTTGAAACTTTATAGAATAATGTAATGTTTTTTTGTTTTGCTCTTTTTCTGCCAAGGTCATATTCTAACGATTTTGTAGTGAGTCAATTCAATTATATTGATCTAAAATGTTCTTATCAAAGGATGTCTTTTTCCTTGTTGAAAAGTCTTGTTTGGTCATTCATGATTAATTTTTTTTTTTTTTTTTTTTTTTGTTAAATGCTTTTGATCTAAAAACTCCCTATTGCATTAGAAATGAGATTACTGTAGTTGAAGAAACCATCTGTGCTTGCTCTTTTTATTTTATTTTTATTTCATTTCATTTTATTTATTTTTTTAATGTTTCTGGTTATATAAATTTATATTTTGTTGGCTTAATGAAATAGATTGATATATTTGAAACCTTTTCCTCATGTTTATAAAAGTTTTGGTTTTTCTTTAATTACTTGAAAAGGTACTGAATAGATAATTTAGAACTAAGAATTAAAGATATAAATATTTTATTTGAATTTGAGTATTTTCTTCACTTTTCAGCCTCCAGGAATTAATACCTACAAGTATATTAGCTTTAGTTTACAAGATTTAAATGACTTTTCCAATGCAGAATTATTAAATTAATGAGATTGCCTTTTTTACCTCAGTAATGATAGTTTATTGGTAAATGGCAATTCATATTAATGCTAAAGTAATTGAATCTTTCTACTCAATTATTTACCTTCTAATTTCATTGTCATTTACATTAGGTAGAAATAATTAAATTTTACTTAAAAGTAATGTTATTCTTACTGATTATAATAAGCATCATGTATTTGATATCAAAACTGGAATTATACAACTTTTGAGCTGAAATTAAACTAGGCTTATATTGATTATTTATAATAGGGATTGTTAACATTTACTGTAGATATGAATTACATATTAAACTTTCTTGGAGGTATTCTTTGTATAATGGTTGTCATAGGAAATTGAATTGGTAACCACAGTTTAACTCCTAGATAAAGCTGTTAGTTTTTTCAGTTTGTGCTAATGCCCCTTGGAAAGGCATAAACCCATCTGTTCTCCCTCCAGTTATGAATAAATTGGGTTGATGGGTTCTTCAGCATTGATAAGGAAACCAGTTTAGAAGGAACTCTGAATTCAAACCAGTTATTCTCTGCTTAAAAAGATTGACCTTTTGTCACATTCTGCCTGGAGTGGAGGTGCTGGGTAAATGCATACTAATATTATTTCTATACTGTACACAACAAAATAAGTATTTATGCCTGGTTAATCTGTCTGCTTGATTTAATTGGAGCAGTCTTTCATCCATAATTACCTGTTGGATTTTTCTTTAATGATTGTTTAATGTGGATTGATTCTTAAAGCTAACAAATCAAAATGTATATAATATTTTGGTAAATTATTTTAAACCATGAAAACTTGCAATTAGAAACCATTGAGTAGAAAGAAAGAAAATTCAAATCAGTGAAAGTTTACATTTATTAAAAAAAAAAAAAAAAAAAGGAAAAGTGTTGCTTCGTATTAATTTGAGATGCATAAATACTATCTGCTTTCTTGATATAAATTTCATGTCCGTTGGGACTGATGATTTTTTTTTTTTTTTTTTTTTTTTTTTTCTTCCCCCCTCTCCCACTGACATCATAGGTCACTATACAACATTTAGATGTCTTGATTTCAGGATTACTTTTAGTATTTCTGTCATAAAATTGTCCCTATTTAGTTGTAGACAGAAGTACTTTAGTGTATATGAATTTACTGTTTGTGATTTTTGATAATCCAATTATTTGAATTAGATAGGAAAATAGTTCTTATTGACCAAATTTTGGGAGCAACTTATTCTGACTTTTAAAAAAAAAAATTTTGTGTGTGTAAATATGATAAACTTTATAATCTCTCTGCTTACTTATAATTAGTCTTTTAGTAAATTAATATTTTTATTGTATATATTTGTAAACTCTTACACCTTTTTGAAAAGGAATCAGGAAAATCTCTAATTTATGAAAATACTAATTTGGTTCACTTTTCTTGCACCTTGAAATTCCTTAATATTGGAGATTTTGTATTGTGAGCCTAATTTTAGAATTGATGCTTTTGCTAAATTCACATAAAAATGAAACTAGTTTCTCTACATGTATCTATTTGACTTAACTAAATTCAATTTCTTTTGGGTTTTATTACATGAAGTTGATGGTAACAAGAGAAAAGTCTACTGCTAATGCTTTTACTTCACACTAGCCAACATGCACAGCCAACTTCTGTACAAAATCTATCATTTTCTATTGTGGCTGCCTCCTCTTCTCTTTTCATTTATATCTGTTGTTTATGTTGGCCACATTGTAAGGAAGAGTGTAAGATCAATTATTACAATTATGGATGCTACATACCATTGGTCAGCTGTCAAAAATAATAACTACTTCATTGATATCTCTGTGCTGCATTTACTTGCATGGGCATGGCATCAATGGATACACAATGGCTGCGTGTTGGTGGAGTTTGCAATGGTGCATTGCTGGTACTATGGAATTCTTTTCTAAGCTTAAGATATCATCAATGCTTTCTTTTAATTCCTTCATATATTTTCAACTTAAGTTTTTATTTCTTTTCTTCTCCTCTTCCTCATCCTCCTCCTCCTGTTTGTTGAATGCACAGCTATGCTGACTGGGATGTCACTGTTAACAACCATTACCAGATGGCATTGGCATATGAGGTTTGCTGTTTTGTTTCTCCTGCTATTTAAATTGTCTACTTTATATCTGGACAACTTTGAACATCTGTTGATAAATCTGAAGCATTTAATTTTGAAGCTTTGCAACTATTTAACTTGATTTATAGTTTGAAATTTTTGTGCTTTGATATGATTCTGTAAAGACTTAGTATTTTTGATAATCACCAAAGAGTATTTTAATATTTTTTTCTATTTGGGGATAAGCAATGATGTTGATAAAAGCCATGTTAATATCTGAGTCTCTGTAAATATTAAGCAAGAACCAATTTGAGATTTCTTTTACTTTATTGAAATTAGCAATACTTAATACTCGTATTTTTAAATCTAATGAATTTGTGTGTATGATTAGCTGTTTTTAGCTTTGCTTCTATATTTTGAGGCTTGTTTACAAAGGAACAGTGTTGAGTGGGAGACCACTGCAAACCTACAGGAGTATAGAATTGAAGCTATTAATTTATGGCATACCACAGAATTGGTTAATGTAATTAACAATCAATTTAGAAACAATGTCATTAGCTTTCTGGAATTTTTTTCTAGGTAGATTAAATGACTTTTTATTTTTCTGCAAACTTGCTAAGTAAATTTTACCATGAGAACTAGATAATTGAAATGTTATCTAAAGAATTTTCAATATCTTCTATGCTGTAATATTAAAGTTTGCATTGCTTTAACACTTGGTCAAACTGCTTACTGAAAGTATAAAACTTTATTAAAGAGATAATTCCTTTTTAGATTGATAAGTCATAACTGGATGGAAAATGTTTTTGACCTTAGATTTAAAAAAAAAAATTTTTTTGTCTGTTAAACTGATAATCTTACAAGATATTAAAATGTTTTGTTTTATGTTAAAGGTACATTACTGTATTATGAATAATCTCTAATTACAATAATGGTTTTAATTCCTCTTCATTATACTTTTACTAAGCTATTTAAGGGATTTCATTATGAAAGCTAAACAGGTCATTAATAAATATAACTTGTATGTCTGCTACTTTCTCCCATTTTATGGTAATCTCTTTTCTTTTTTTTTTTCTTTTTTTTTTTTTTTTTCTTTCGTTTTCTTCTAAACAAAAAAAAAAAAGTTTTCTTGAATTCTGATTCAACATGTAACTTTTACTCTAGGTACCAGTGACATTATGGTTGGAAATGGACTTGGCAAACAGTTAAAATCCTGAATAAAGCTGTTAGCATTTTACATAGTGTTATTACCTTTGGGAATGGAATGCATCCAACTATTCTTGCTCTAGTTCTGGGTAAATAGGACAGACTGGGCTTCTTAACCTTGGTGTGGCAACCAGTTTACAAGAATGAAAACTGAATTCAAACCTGTTAAACTCCGCTTAAAAAAATTGATCTCTTATCACATCATGCAAAGGGATTTGGTAAATGCATATTACTTTAAATGAACCTTTTATGAAGGGAGAAAAACATGTTCATGCTGATAATAAACATAAAAACTGATCATACACATTGAAGTCTTACAGCCCTAAAAACTGGATCTGCTCTCAAAAATACTCTTCATTTGTTGAACTATAGAATAAAAGATGGGTAAACTAAAATTGTAACTAAAAAAAAAGTTTTATATTAGTCCGTTTTTTTTTTTTGTTTTGTTTTGTTTTGTTTGTTTTTTTTGGGGGGGGTCTCCTCACAAGTAATTCCTAGATTAGTGATTTTTGTAATTAGACATAATTAAGTAAAGAGTATTATTTTTGATTGTTATTCTTTGACTAATAGAGAAATTATTGAACTATGGACTACATTGTACCAATATGAAATTTTATTTTAATTCAAAATATACTGTTTTTATTGATGTTTCATTTTAAAATTAGCCCTTGACATCTTTATTCATGGATCTTATTTGTTGAAAATGTAGATATCATTCTATCTATAAACAAGAGGAAAGAAATCCATTAACTCTTCACCTCAAATTTTGTCTTATATTTGATAACTCTAATTTCAATAATTAGGTTTTTTCCTCCTTATTGATCTTTTTACCTACCCAATTCATTGATTCCTTGCATAGCACTATTTTCAATAATTTCACACACTTCTGTTTTTATTAACTAATTTATAACTTTTAGAATTGAAATAACTGGTAAAACCTTTTAGCTTACAAATTTATATATATAATTACTAACTAGGAATATCAACTGCATTTGTAGAAATAATTTTTCTCCAATAAAAAACAAAACCTGAGGATTGTTTTTCATAAAAATTGATTCCTTTTCTATTAAAAGGTACTTGTTTTCTTCAACTTATATATCTTGCATATCAACATATTGTGTGGTCATCACATTATATTAGGCTTTTATGATCATAAAAATATTTTTACAAGTTTCCTCAATTATAAAGTTGATTGTTAGTTACCCATAAAATTTTGGCTACTTTGTAATAGGCAAAAGCTTCAATACTTGAGTCAGTACTTTCAACTTCTGCACATACCAAATTCATCTCTAACCCTTTGAGTCCATTACACTAGTATACTGGTGATACTTTTATTTTCTTCTACACTGGAGCACTCGCATACTCCTATAGAGAACTCGCTCAAACAGCTGTAGAAATTTAGGCTCAGGTCAATGATTTGAAAACTATTGCTGGATAATCCTATTTTCTTAAAGGTATTCCATGAAAATGAATTAATTACAGAATGTAGAACATCATTCTGTACTTAATCCACTTTCAACTTTTGAGTTTCTACTATTTTAATATACAGTTAACATCCCATTGACTAATATATAAATTTGATTACATATTTTCACTTCCCTCCTAAGTTAAGATCATGAAATTTTTAAAAAATTTTCTTGACTGTTTTCTTTGGCAAAAGGGGCATTTTAAAATATCCATGTGTATAAAATTAACTTTTCTTGGTACATGGGTAATTAATTCTAGCAATCTAGCATTGCTCTAATGAACTTGTCTTTCCTTTTTCATTCTATATACCTGAAGAAGGATGAAAAATGGTTTGACCAAAATAATGTGTGGTAACAGCATCAAGTACACAATTTAATTGTCCAAACAAAATTTGAAATTTAAGTGAATGGTTTTGTCATTTTACTAGTAATTGAATTATCTCAATTATTGTACTTTAAAAAAAAATTTTTTTTAATTTTTATTTTATTTTTTTTTTAAGCAACTTGAAACAAAGCTATATAGAATTTTGGAGATAATTTTCATCTGACAAATATACAGTAAGATCAAATGAGTTGGTTAAAAAACAAAATGATTATGAATTGACAAGCAGGGAATATTTGAAGAAATATAAAATACCAATTGGTTCATGTGAGTTGCTATTTATTAAGCTTAGTTCTGGCACAAAGGTAAAAGTATGAAGCAACCAATGCTACTCTTAATCTATTATACCACTTTGAGGTACTGTGATTAATATTAATTTCATGTGTTTATATGAAGCAAGGATTAATGTAGATATGGTTTTGTAAAAAAAAAAAACCCTCATTTCCCTTCATGTTTGTGTCAAGTGCTTGTAGAATGCCTAAAAATTTAGTGTACTACAGTTGTGGTTATAGGTGATAAAAGCTTAAGTAGGAACTATACACTGGAAGCTATAAGCAAAAATTAACTCAATAAATTTTTTGGTTTATTTTTTTCTTAAATGTGATCTATAACAAATGCTCCCAATTTGTAGGTGTCAAATTTTCTTTCTTTCAATCTTTCTATTTCTCTCTTGCTGGCATAAAAGTTAGACAATCTTTTTATACAAAATATTCAAAACTTGAATGCTACAACATTTTGCTATCATTCTTCACTCGTTTACCATCTTAACCAGTTTTATTTTACTGGCAACTTCAATTCTTTAATGTTTCCTTTTTAATATACTCTTTTATTCACTTCAATGTGAAAATGTTAAAATTGGTTTTAAATCCTATTTCATAGATTAAACTCTATGGTATAAAATTTATAAGACATTCTGCTCTTCATTATCTGATTAACAAGAAATTTTTATTTTACTTTTATTGTAAAAGAACAAGAATTGCTTTCAGGTGTCTTAAATGTAAGATTCACCATATCTTGTCAACAAAATATTGCTCACATACAAGAAAGGTTTAGAAATTATTTTTGTTTTAAAATAGATACTTTCTTAATAAAATAAACTGCAAATTATTAGGTGTGAATTGATTCCTACATCTTAACACTTTGGTTGTGATTAAACATTTAAAAGTATTTTTTGAATCCACTAACTCAAGAAACAAATTTCTGAACTTTGGCTGTTACAGCATCATGTTAGGATTTTTTAAACTATTAGTATTAAATGAGAAATGTGGATACTTATAGGCTGTTACTAGTTTCAGATTGAATTATCCATGCATATTATGATTACCAAAGGATTCAAGTTTATTTGTTGTGGGTTTTTTGTTTTTTTTTCTAAGCAGTAAATCGGCCATATGTTAAATTATTCCATTAATTTCTCAGGCCACTATTCATAAAACTTTTAAAACACAGAAATAGACAAACTAGGCTGTCATGATTTTTTTTTCTTTAATTATTGGTCTTTTGAACAATGTTTTTATTAGTTCTATGACTCGGATAAGTTCTTTTGAATATAAAAACTTACGAAGTTACATTTGCACAGAAAAATGTAGAAAGTTGGGTCTTAAAAAATATTGGTTTGCCCCTATCTTTTAAGCATGAATTAAGAAATGACTGTTAAAAAGGATTCCTGTTATTAGAAAAGTCAATTTTTTCATTTATAATTCCTCCTTTGTTTTTTTTATTCTAAGCTTGAATTCATTATCGGACTTTGCAAATGTACATTTATATCAGCACTTATTTTTAGTTAATCCTCTATGGGAAAAGTTCTTGAATTTATTGGACTTAAACCTTATGGCTTTATTTTTGCCCAAATAATAAAATAAAGGATTGTTTGTTATATATATAATCTCTTGCACTTGTATTTTTCCATTAAGGAAAGCATTGACTCAATAATAGAACTTTATTAATTGCACTGTAGCCTTTTCCTGGAGTTAATGTAATTGTAACGAAGTGCATTTAAATTAAGACTAATATCTTCCTTTAAGTTGATTTTAACATACCTTTGCTCATTCTGTTTCTCTTTCATTTAAAAGTAGGAAAAATATACCCTTCAAAACAATGTTGATATTTTTTAATTGTGATTTTTAAGTCAAGAAATTTTAATTTTCACTAAATATTCTATTTCTGTTGAATACGTAAAGCATATCCATATGATTAAAGAGATCTAATTTTAGTTTTCAATGCAATGGAAATGTTTTGTGAAATGTTTAAGAAAATACAAAGCATATAAATATTTTAAATAATGCATATGTTAAATTTTTATCTTTCACTGCTGAAATTTTTTCCTTGTCTTTACTCAAATTTAAAATGGGCTTATAAGTTTGTTTGTTTTTTTATATATATATATATATATACATTTGCATTTAATCATTTTGTAACTAAAAAATTTTGGAATATATTTTTAATTTATGTGGATTTCTTAGATTAAGAATTGACTATTATTCAAACTGATGTCTATGATTTTTGTCATTATTTTGGCAATCGGTCCCTCTGAACTTCAGCTAGCTGTTGTATTTGGCAATCTTGGAATTTTAAGCTGAACCTTTTTATTCAATCTACAGAAATATATTATTCTTATTCTACTGTTCGTACTAGAGGATGTCTTGTATTTGATAATTCATGAGTGTGATTCAGCTTGTGCTTATAAAGTGTTATATATAACAGTTGTTCCTCAATTCAACTCCTTGACCAGACTATGAAATTCATATTCTCTGAACTTGTAGAAAAGCCAGAAAAATTAACTAAAACATATTTACTAGTATGGACAGTGAAACGAGAACAGTTTGAAACTTCCTGATTAACAAATACAACAGGCATCTGAAATGGCCAAATAGTGATGATAAAGATAAGTTTGAATAAATTGGTGCATGAAAATATTTTATTTGCCAATCTTTCTTAAAAATATATCTTTGAGATAAAATGAATTTTTTAATTTCATCTACAATTTGACATTCAACTATCTCCCAATTTTAATTTGCATTTTTATAATCTTTATTACTACTAATAATCACTAAATTTTTTTCCTCTGGATTAGCTTCCTCTTCCCTCATAAGCTTGTCTAAAATTCTGGTCACTTGAAAACCTTCAGCTGAAATTTTCACATTAGTTTTGATTTTATTGAAATGCTCTCACAAATATATATAAATAAACATTTGGTATTTAAGCTTCTCTCTCTCTCTCTCTCTCTCTCTCTCTCTCTCTCTCTCTCTCTCTCTCTCTCTCTCTCTCTCTCTCTCTCTCTCTCTCTCTCTCTCTCTCTCTCTCTCTCTCAAAAAAAAATTACTCATTTTCTATCAACTTGAAATTCTTTCTTGTCTGAAGAATTTAAACTTGGTTTGAGTTGCATTCTCTCACTCTTTTATATTTTATATATATATATATACACACACACACACCAAGTAAGCATGTCTCTTGCCTGTTGATTTTTCTAACTCATTTTGTTCTCATTCCAAATGACCATGTTATGTCTTACTTCTAAGCAAAATATTTTTATCATTTTTCTCTAAAAGTTATACTCGTGTCTGGCTATTACAATTTTTATTTTAGTTTGTTTTTTTTTTTTGGTTTTTTTAACTACTTGCCTGCAAGATTTGTTTGAAAGATGCCAAGTTGAACAACTTCATGTTTTAACCTTTCTTGTAAATATTTTCTGACCTATGAATGTATTTGTGGATGTCTTTTACACAGAATTAAGATCAGAATGATATATATAATTTAGTGTCCTTTGAAATTAAGGCTTTGAAGTCTTATTTGTTGGTTTATTCACATTAACATATTTTCCTGCTGTTTATCACAACAGTTATTCATGAAGATCTTGGTACTAATTGAGGTTTAAGAGTTAAGCTTGATCCAAATATTGAATATTTATATTTTTGTAAGTCTTCTCTGAAAAATGAAATGAAAAGCTGTTGTTTCTCTGTATTTGGCTATATTCTTAGTATTTTAAGATAGTTAATATTATTGATTAAAAAAATATTAAATACCTGCTTCTCAGTAAAAATGTATATGCTCCCTGTCTTTTCTATTTAAAAAAAATGTTCTATTTCCAGTGAATATCTATTTAGCACACCTAATTTCCTTTACAACTTACTGTGCCTAATGCTCACTCTCTTATTTAAAGAATATATATTTTTTGAAAGAGGTATTATTTTCCTTCTCCCTCTCCCACCATTATACCATAGTAATTGAAGATCAATATTACTGAACAGTCAGATTGGGTTAGTGTTTTGTTTTTCCTATTGACCTTCTGTATATTGAATAAAGAGTGACTGCTTAGTGATAATGCGAGTGTTGGGTCAGGTCTGTCTGGCCTTGGCTGCTGACTGCCAATGCTGAATCTTCAACCTTCATCCTATTAACTTTACTGATCAATTAACACTTGGCATTTGCTATTTTTAAAAGTCTTTAATTACTTTTTTTTTTTTTTTTTTAAGTGGATGGACTTTGAATTCTCTAAAATTTATATTGATTCTATAATTATAGTTAACTTGTATTTTTCTTAACTTCATTGTCTTTCCCCCACCTTTTTTTTTTTTTTTTTTTTTTTTTTTTTTAATATACCTATAACATTCTTATTAAATACACTTTAAACTTATTCTGAAGATTGTTAGTATTTTCCTTTCATCTTAATTTTAGTTGCTTTTTATTGCAACTATTCTGACCATCAGTCTGTGGCTGTCTACTGGCAGCCACAAGTTGGAAATGAGTTCTTGGTGACTCAATTTGCATCATCTGGCTATTAACATGAGAAAAAATATTATTAGCAGCAATGCTTCATTTAATTAAAGGTTATTACCATTATTGATACTTGTGGTGTATATGAAACATGATGAATAAATAAAAATAAAATAAAAACAGCAATTAGAAAAAGATGAGCAAGTTTAAATAGGTTGATTTGATCTTCCAGCTGGAAGAGTTCTAATTGCTCAATCTCTAGAGCAGTTGGTATGTGATGAACTAGGCTTCTAATGCAAAGGGAATGCAATTTGTCTTGCCTGAACCTTTTCCTTCATTTCCAATCTGTATTGTTTATTGATATTGCAATAATAAAAAAAAAAATACTAGTACTAAGTTGTTCCACACCCTATCCCTAATAAACTTTTGTTAAATAAATCATGTCATAAAGTTTTAATGTCTTGTATTTAATAACTTAAACTTAGATTTATTTATAATTTTCTTTAAACTTGACAAACTGTAAAATAACTGAGCTTGTACCAACAAACCATAAGTTCTAAACTCCAAAATATATTAATGTAATTGTATTGTATAATTCTGTGATTATAATTCTGCATCAAAATTGTTTTGACAAGTCCAATATTCTTAAAAGAACAAATTCATATGGTAAAACATGATCAGTGAGTTAAGTCATAAGTAGGTGTATTTTAATAACTTACATTTTTTTTTTACCTATTTATAAAGTCCATTGGCCTAGCAGTTAGTGTTCACCTATGGTCCAAGAGACCGGGGTACAATTTCAGGTTGAGTCATACCAAAGACTCAAAAAATGGTACTTGATGCCTCCTTGCTTAACACTCAGTATAAGGTATGGATCAAGGGTAAAGTGGGGCAGTCCAGGGAATGGATTGGCACCCTTCCCCTACACCTTGGTGTAGTAGCTATTGGAAAGGGAACCTTCAGGTCACCTTCAACTATGGTCACTAACTTTACTTTTTTCTTTTTATTTATTTGTGTTATATATAAAATATTCAATTTCTTAGTCAACTGCATTTATGAAAATATTTTCTGCATGTAATTAGGCTAAAATTTTAATTGTTTTACTATGTTAATGTTTTGTCTTAAAAATTTAGTTTGGTTATTGTCATTGTCCTTCCATTTTATTTTATTTTTTTTTTAATTTGAATATTTCTACATTTTTCTACAGAAGAAACTCAGCATCAAGGGGACACTCCAATGAATATTGTAAATGGCGACATACAAGAAATTGGTGTTGGAATGAACAGGGATGAAGAAATGGAGGAGGGTGAGTCTTTTTTTTTTTTTTAATAGCCGATAGAGAACTAATTATTTTTTAAACACTTGTATCCTAACAATTAAAATATTTAATGTTTTTGTAAAAACTGCAAAGAGGATATTGTAATTTGAATAATTTAGTTTAACTTTAATTACAAACAAAATCAGAATTTAGTAGAGAGATAGGCAGCGAGTTATTATTCAAGATGATGGAACAGTTTTTAATTTTCTTTCTTTTTTTTTTTTTTTTTTTTTTTTTTTTTTTTTTTTTTTGATATTCAAGACTCCTTGTTTTACTAGTGTCAGGATCTAAATGGTAAAGGAATTGTCCCATATCTTCTACTCAAGCACTTTCAACCATACTTTTGGTCATCATCTGGAGTAGTGTTGAGTTGACTTTTTACTGTTCTAATAATTTGTAGCGTTTTGTTTTGAAGTTGTCAATTGGAAGGTTTTCAATGTTTTGTTTTAAGACGTTTGGTTGAAAAAAAGTTTTACTAATAGATTTAGTGATTTTTGTTATTAAAAATATTTAATGTTGGTGCCTGCATTAAACGCTATTTTATTTGTTTGTTTTTTTTTTTTTTGATTTTTTATGCATGTTGCTTCTAGGATTTGTAATCGTTTTTATATATAATTATTTTATATGTGAGAATCTTCCTTACATTGTAAGATTTTAGTTTGTGCTATTGTTGTTTTTATGGCACTATTTTCAGAAAGATAAGATGAGATAACGTGGTTGTATAGCCAATGTAAGAATTATTTTTGTTTTTCGGGAGGCACTCTCAAAATGAACATGTAAATTTATAAACTACATTGGTTTTATTTAGGTGTATTTTAGCAAAGTTGTTCTTAAAATGAAATACTGAAAACGTTCCAACCGGCAACTTCTAAACAAAACACTACAAATTATTAAAGCAGTAAAAACTCAACACTACCTCTGATGACCAAAATTATGGTCACTTGGGCCAAAGATATGGGACCATTCCTTTACCATCTAGATCCCAACTCTAGAAAAATAAGGAATCTTAAAAAAATAAAATCAAAAATAATGAACAGTGTTCATCATCCTTAACAAAACTTGCTTGAAAATATATATATATATATATATATATATATATATTATTGTCATAAAAAGTGTTCCTCAGTGGTTATTGATAAAATGTTTGTAATTAGATTAGGATTAAAGGTAACTACAAAGGGTTGAACTTATGTTGATTTCATGTTACAACTGTATTGTTTTGAAAAATATTCTAAATTATTTTGTGTATTTGATTTTTCTTATAGACTAGAAAATAGAATGAGTGAAAAGAAATAAATTAGTTTTATCTATTGACAACTTGCTGAAAGCAATGTTTTCTTTATAAGGTGACAAAATTTTAAGATAGTATTAGATTAATGACTAGGTCATTCCATGGATTAATTTTGGAAGTGCCCAACTTACTTTGAATTTTGCTGCCAGTCTCTTTTAGATCTGAAATTGTCATGACATTTTAGCTTGATATCATTACTCATTCACTTACTAAAAAGAAACCATTTAAAAAGGCAAAAATGGACATGCAAGACAAGCTGTAACATTGTTTAACAAAAGAAAAAACATTTTAAAATACCCAGATAATTTTTTCATCCTGGTGGCTGGATTCTTTTATGCATTTATATTTTCTTTTAGTGATATTACAAATTTGTATGATAAATGTTAATTTATAAGCATTTGTTTATTTGTAATTAAAGATATTTATACCAAAGGTGTGTATTTAGTTTTGATTGCAGAGAAATTAGCATCTCCATCACCTAGGAACCCTACCAGATGGCTGTGTTGGTCAGCAGACATGCCCCACACTCCTTTCTTTCATTTTCTAGTGATGAATCTTGAAAAGTATTTTCTTTTTAAAGTTTTTAAAAAGGTTTTCTATAGTAGACAAGGTTTAAGTAATATATACTGTCTTTAGTAATTACTATAGGTCCAAAAATAGTCATTAGGATTTGCTGCTCAAGATACTAAAATTTTTGGTTTGTGCTGGTGCATATATCAGGTTTTTTTTTTGGGGGGGGGGGTCCCTATTTCCAATCCACCAGAAACCCTATAAAAAAATTCATGCCACATAGTCTTTTATCAATATCACTGGATTCCAACTTGGGCTGTAAAAAGAACTTGTGAAATTCTGGTAACTCGCATGTTTTCAGCTTGAAGGAGCATAATGATTTTTCAAAGTTCCAGCAACTACTCAACTACTTCTTTATGCTTCCCTCTCAGTTTGTAGCTCTTCTAATTACACAAAAGTAATTCCATACACTTTATTTTTGCATAATTCAAAGAGGTCAGTAAATAATGGAATTTGACTAGTGATTGATCTCTCTGTAAGCTTGCATAACCTAGTTTCTTTATTGTAACCTCTCTACTCAATTACAAGCTGATATTTCATTCAGCTGTTATTCCACCCAAATCTATTTTCTAGAAAATTTTGTAGCTTTTCTATAGGCCAGCTGCATCTGAACTGAAGTAAGGAATATTCATCACTTCAAAGTTTTTTTGTTTCTTTTTCTTTCAGAAATTCAGTTTCTTAAAGATATGAATTAGTAATTCTCTTATGCTTCAGGAAGTCACTGATGACACAAAAATTCCTACTAAATTCATGTGACATTTTTCCCATGAGAAACTTTGTGATATATGTTGTGATATGTCGTATTACAAATGGCTGAGTTCATTAATACTATAATCTCTTGAGGTTTGAGTTCTTTTTAGGGACTTTAATTTTTTTTTTAAATCATGACCACAAAGGAGTTTTAAAGTTTTTCTAAAATAAAAATCCTCTGATTGCTTTATAATCAAATTTTCTGTCAATTGAACCTAATATTTAGATTCAGTTGAATCTTCATTTCTGCTTCTGTAAACTTAAATGAATAATCTTCAACTGATTTTCTTTCAAGTTATAGTTCACACTGCTAAGGCATACTCTTTTGATTCCAAATCACATTTTAAAAAGGGTCTTGTAACCACATTAATATTGTCTCTTAACCTTAATTTCATATTATGAACTGTTTTCACATACTATGCTTTTACACTTGATGTCTATTTCAGGGCTAGTTTGATGTTAAGTTGATTACATTTCTTTCAAAATTGTTCAATAGTAACTGCTTTTGTTCCTGAATTTTGTTTCCATCAATTCTGACAATCCTTTTTCTCTAAGAATTAAATTCAACTTCATAAAAGTTTTGAACAGACCAAACTTTAGGCTTCATACTTAGAATTTACAGTTTCTCTTCTTTGATACTTTAATTTTACTTTTCAAATTTTCTAATATCTTCTCAATTTTTGTACTTCTGACTTCTATCAGCTCTGATCTCATTAATTTCTGTAACAGCTACTATTCGTCCAACACCTTCTTGTGCTTGTTTTAATATATTAAATTAATTCATCATTTTGAAATTTTATAGGAGAAGCATCAAGTTCTCAGCAACTGGTAATTAGCTTCATTTGTACTTTATGGAGTCTATTTGATTCTTCAGAAGTACTTAAACACACTTGTGTGTGTAATATATATATGTATTCTCTCTCTCTCTCTCTCTCTCTCTCTCTCTCTCTCTCTCCAGCATTTCAGAGTTTTTGTCCTATCTGCTCTTTCCGATAAGAAATTAAGCTGTTTCTATGTCAATTATTCTAAATGATCTCTTTGCCAATATCAATTAAAAAAAAGAATCTTAAATGTACCATAATTTTATTTTTTATCGTGCAATTGAACCTCTCATTAGCATTAACCATTCTTGGCCCATCCATTCTTTAGCCCTAATCAGGTATTAACGCGGTTAAGATGGGGGGAAAAGGGGGTGAACTCTCTCTCTCTCTCTCTCTCTCCCACCCCTTCTACAGGAAAACGATAACATAGAAAATTTAAACTTGCGTGAGTAAGGTTGCCAAAAGAAACCTTGAAAAATCGTAGTGGAGAGAAAGATGGCACTGATAGGTGATTAAACAAACGATACATGGATAAGAAATAAGAATTTAATAGCTGAATATTTTTGATCAGCAATCCAGTTTGTTTCAACAGACTGATATTCCTAATCATACTGAAAAAAGCCAGGCTGTGTTTTTGTTTTTTAATCCACACACCAAGGGGTAAGGTGTAAAGGTTTTTGTCTGACCAGTCAACAGCCCAGATCTCAACATCATTGGAAACACAGGAATGATTGGGAAGGAAGGTTTTTAAAAGTAAGAGGCACTTAAAATCAGTGCAGAAAATAAAAATTGCCATCTGAGCAGCTTAGAATGGAAGTGCCTAATGCATAATTTCCATTGTCTGATTTCATAGCATGCCAGATAAGATTTTCTAAGCAGTAAAGAGTAATGGTTATGCAACAGAGTAGTGACAGCATAATCTTCCTACAAAAGAATACCATAAAATTGCCTATAGAATTAGCAATTAATTGAAGTTTCTGGAACTTATTTATTAACTCATTGGTATTTCTTATTTAAGTAGTTTATATTTAAACTTCTTCATAACAGCTTTATGAAAGTATTTTCTTCTCTCTCTCTCTCTCTCTCTCTCTTTGACTGCATGTATTTTTAACTTGATTTCGCCAAAAGTTAAGCAACACTGACAGGAGTAATCTTATTTAATAACACATGGTTCTACTCAACAAAAACAATTAGCAGTCATTTTGGTATTGTCTGGTTGGCATTTTTCAATTTTTATGCTGCATGGACTGTAAAGCATGTTTAAGCAATGACAAAAATTGTTCAAATGCTTCATGATCATTAGGATTTGCTAAATTCTTTTCAAAAGACCACTGTAAAATCAAGAAAATTGTTCCAAATACAGTATGCAAGCTGACATAGAAAAGATATAAAAATCCTTTTTTTTTTTTTTTCCCCCTTTCTCTCTCTAGTAGATAAATTAAAACCTGACTGAAATTGGTGCTTGTGCATCTCAATTTTAAGTGTAGTAAGGAGTTATTTGAAAACTTCAATCCCAAATATGTCAAAAACATTGTCACATACTCTAAGCATTTTTGAACCTGCACCAAACCAATTGTTTGCATTTTGAAGTTGAATCACCTCATTAAGCATGTTAATTGGGCCAAACAGTATATAAAGCTAAATGGCCCTCACAGTTGGCAAAATAGAAGTGGGAATGCCTGAAAGATGACCCTAAGTTTGTATTGAGGTAGTGGGATTGTTTTGGGTAGCAATCATTGGTAATGAGTTTGTTGGCCCTTAGGAGATGGATGATGTTATTAAAATGATCCCTTCTGCCTATATTGAATTCCTGAAGCCCAGCCTTAAGACATTTCCATGCACAAGGCTTAAGTTCAATTTCTATTCAAAAATCAACTCTGGGAAGCAATATTAGCTGTTAGTAAAGCAGTTGTCCTTGAAAAAGTTCTAACATTATCTTCTGTTAATAATAGTTTACTTTAAGTAATGAAAGAATAGGAATTACATCAATTAATATTACTTTTCTGCTTTGTTATTGTACCCAGTTTGTTATAAGCTGTTAATATCATTCCTTTGAATAAATTATTAGTCATAGACTTTTGTTTTTATCCCTAAATACCTTTTATTTATTTATTTATTTTTATATACACACATATACACCAATTTTAACAAGAGTGGTGTTTCAATGAAAATTATCCTTTTTCTTTTTTGATACTGCTTTGGCCAATATATTGGTCTCTATCTAGGACTCTAATACTGAAAACTCTATATAGTACAAACAATAATTTACCAATTCATTTAATCAATAAATGCTATGGATCAGTATCTAATGTTCAACCTATATATTAATAACTTCTCCAGTTATACTTTGAATGAGACCAAGGAATTTGTTCTTAAATGTAAGCTTAAATTTTGTGTTCCATCCTACCAAAATTAAGGGAATTGGTATTTTCTGAATTTGAGATGCTATTTGTTTATTTGGCCAGGCAAAACCTACATCTACCAATGAATTTGTAGTCCTTAAAGCCTGTTTTACTGATTTCTCCCACATTGATGGATCTCACTTTTACCTACACTGTCAACACTTAACGCTGTTAAATTACTGCATAACAGTGAACTCCATTCTTAGATTGAAATCTGATAAAGTCTGCTGTCCTACTCAATAGGTGTGATTGTCAACAAAATGGATGATATCCTAAATGTAACTTCAAAGTTCTCCAGCCAAGGTAGTGTTGAAGAATTTTAAACTGCTATACAGGAACAACATATCCAATGTCTATAAAGAGAACATAATTCCTAAAATTGAAAAGATACAACCTATCGGATCCCAAAGACCCATGCTATGTGGTCTTCCTAAAATTAGATCGATTCTATCTATGGGCAGTTCTACCTAGCACTGTTTAGCTGAATGGTTTGTTAGCGCACTTGAACCATTATTAAAATTATACTCTAAACACTGTATTTATGATTCATTTACCTTTGCTAAGGTAATTCAGACTACTTCCATTAACTTTAATAACTCCTTTGTTTATTTGACATCTTGATCTTGTATACTAATATCCCATTAGAGGAAACTATTGCCATTTGTGCTGATGCTTTATATCAGTCATGCTGACCCGCCTCCACTTGTGAAAATGATCTTTCTTAAATTAATGTATCTCACCACTAAATGTGTCCAACTTGGTTTTAATATAATGTACAAGCAAATTGATATCATTGAGATGGATAACCTCTTGGACACAGCTATGGCTAATATTTTTGTCAGCTTCTAGAAAGGAAAGCTACTTGAAATTACTGATTGAACCACTTTGTGTATGTTACATTGAGAACATGTTTTCTATGTTTTCTACTAGATCTAAGAGCAGACGATTTTTTATTTACTTGACCAATTACATCCTGCGTTGAAATTTACTTGTGAATTTGAAAACAATAACTCTTTTACTTGACATCCTGGTTGAGCATACTAATTTATTTCTTAACTTCAATCTATCGTAAACCTATATTTACTGGCTTGTGTGGTTCATTTTATTCATTAAAGTGTAAAACCCACCTAATTTAACACCCTGCTTCACTGTGTCTCAATTATTTGTTCCAAATCTAAACTTACCAACAAATTAAAACCACCCTCCTGAAAAATGGATTTCTTGAAGATAAGATTTTTAATATCAGAAATAAATGCAAACCACTAACACCAAATTTGTCCCTGAAAAGTGCCCTGTCTATCTTAAATTACCTTGAAAAGACAATGCTTCTACCAATTTGCTAAAACTGATTAAAAGATCAGTCAGCCACTCTTTCAATGCTGTTAACCTATAATTGTTCTTAAATCAAACATGCTTTTCCTACCTTATCTTAAAGACAGTGTGTCCCTTCATCATAATACTGTCTTAATTTACAAATTTGAATGTAAATGTGACGTTTGTTATATTGGCCACTCTACACAAATATTTGAAAACCGAATAAAGTAACCTGTGCTTCCTACTATCCAGTCACAGTTAAACCCTTCCAACTAGTTCATACAACCAGAATGTACCTTCTGCCATAACTCAACATTTGTTGACCATTTCTTGGATTTATTAATGATTTTAAACATGTTTTATTCTTAATTTTGTTATACTGATATTTCATTAAATATATTAACAAAAGTGTGTGTGTGTGTGTGTGTGTGTGTGTGTGTGTGTGTTTTTAAGTGACACTATTTATTCTTTCATCCCTAGATGCACATTGTTTTGCCAAGTGGAACTTTATTCATTTAAGATTTTGCTTCTCTAATTCTACTTTATTTGACACAGTTTTAGTTACTCTATTTTAATCCAACAGTACAAACACAAATGTTATGAGGCATGTTAAAAAATAAAGAAACTGTATTTACCAAGAAAGACCTGAGCAATAAATAAAACATTGATTTTCTTAAATAGTCCTTTTGATATTCAATAGACTTATTCCAATGAGTTGAAGCTTTCCCTGAAATTTCCCTTTTAATACAATGTACTGGCTGCACCTTTTGTATTTCTTTTAATGTCTTTCACATCCTCAAATTGCTTACACAAGATGAATTTTGAGTTTAGGGAACAAGAAAGTTACTTAGCTTGAGGATTTGGTGAGTACGGCAGGTTCTATGCTATACAATCTTCTGTTTTGCCAAAATACTTCAAAATATCAAGACTGTCTCAGATTTTTATTTTTGCATTTTTTTTTTCTCCAAATTAGTTCTGACTTGTTCAGACAATAGTCTTGATGTCTAAATATGATCACTTTATTATATAAGTTGACTCGCAGCACCTCAAAGTGTAGACATTAACATTAAAAAAAAATCCTTATAAATTCATAAGATCCTGTCGAACCATACATCAAACAAAAGAAAATTGATTTATTTAATAGTTTATCAAGGTTTTTATGTGTATTGGATTTTTAAATTTTTTATAACTGAAACAAGAGAAAAACTGACCAGTACTCAAACACCCATTTTTATTTTTTTAACTTCAAATGATTCATTCACATAAGAGGATGTTAGTGTATTTTGTGTATTTACATAACCTTACAGTAATGTGAATCTTGTCAAATTTGGCTGTAAGATTGAACAAAGAATTTGGTATAGACTATTAGCAGTTTAGATTGGTCACTTACTTTAAAAGCCATTCTCAAAGTTCAGCCTATGTCCTTTATAGTAACTTTTTGTTGTAAAAATTTCACAAATTGGCAAATGCTTTTTATTATACACACACACACACACACACACACTGGCAGACCTGGGATTCTTGAGTCACTACCTGCTTTTATATAAAATTTTCATTTGGACAAGATAGATATTTCTGACTTGAATATATGGTTGTATCTTTTTATGAAATAAATGCTGTTTATAATTTAAAGGGAATAACTAAATCTGATATTATAAACAGTCTCTTTGGGGTGTGTGGAAAAACCTTAGATTTTTAGTTTTACACCAGTTATAATATGTATAACGTGGGAATCAGCAGGGGTTTTAAGTCGGAGAAAAATTTGAGAACTTTACAAAATTAGATCTGTGAAACCTTAATGAAAGAAAATTTAGTTAACATTTGACTTAAAAACACCAAATTTTAAGGTAGAATTAAAGAAAATCTGTTTTTATCTTAATGGTTACTTAACTCATAATGAAATTTTCTTTAACTCTTATTTCACTGCAATCTAATCTAGTTTTGAGTAAGTTCAAGTGATGAGTTATGTTTTGATTCCATTATATTCACCAGCAAATTTTTACATACACTTGTCAAATTTCTTTTTCTTTTTTTTTTTTTTTTTTTTTTTTTTTTTTTTTTTTTTATCGTGGATAGTTTTTGCTGTAAATGTGATTTCTCAATGAAAACAATTCATTATAAGTGCTTATATTTTAAAAATTTATGGATTTTGACAATTTAAAAACCCAGGAAAGACCTATACTCCTTTCTTCCCTGGGTGAGTAATTATCTTGGGGAATGAAAAACCAGGAACAAAACTAAATTGTCTACCACCAGCATGAGTATATTGACTGTAGCCCAGATGTTATTAGGCAAATGGGTTTCCCCCTAGGCACATCCCCGTGTGGAACTCCATGGTGGGTGGGGAGCATAGTCAATGAAACTCACTTTCTGTATGGCCTATGAAAATATAACCCAAGCAAAAACCAAAAAAATTAAGACCCTCACAGAATCAGAAAGTGAACACGAAACGATGAAAACTTCTATCAATTCGTTGTACTTGAATCAATAGAAGAAACCCCAATCACCAAACTATCCCCATTCCTAATTCAAAAAACAATAGAAACACACTGTATGCCAATCAATATCCACCCTGTCGGCTGGATCTGTAGAATACACCGACTGCGCCTCAGTAGAGGGGTAAGACCCCCCCCCCCCCAAGAGGACACCTATTGGCTGTGAGTGGCAACCCGTGGATTAGCAACACTCCACTTGGGTCCTTACTGGGCTAGACGGGCGGTCGGAGAGGCCCGATCCGATCAATCGGCTGGTCATGCCAAGCCCTCTTTCGGAGGCCTGCAGAAAAACTCTTTGTAGGTCTCCAAAGCTGAAAGCGATGGCTGTATGGTCAGTCACACTGAAGAAAGACCTATGTTTCCCCTTTTTATCTCTAGGTAAGTAATAAACTTGGGAATGAAAACCTAGAGATCCCAAATTGCAGGTTCATTTCCTCAGTGAGTATACTGAATGTGTAGCCCTGATTTGCCAAGGCGAATGAGTTTCCCCCTTGTGCATTTCCCTTCATAGAGCTCCATGGTAGGTGGGGAGCACAGTCAGTGAACTCGGCAAAAATCCCCATGGATACAAAACAAAACCAAAACGAAAAAAACCCAAAATTAAAGTGTCTGCATGCAGAGTCTGACTCCGACAATGGCTCTGACCAGACCCTTTTCCCCAAATTTATCGTGCTGGAGTCAAAGGAGGATACTCCAATCACAAAGCTGTCTCTCTTCATTATTGAAAAAACCCGTAAGTTTTATTAAAGGAAAATCTGTAAAAAAAAAAAAAAAAACTAATCAACTATACCCTGCTGATAGAAGTGGGGAAAAAATAAACTTTTCCAGACCTACTACTAAAACAAAAGTCCTTTTACGACTTAAAAATTAAAGTTTACCCCCACAATACCCTAAATTCATCAAAGGGTGTAGTGAGAAGCCCAGACCTCTCCCTGTGCACTTTAGATGAAATATTAAATTTAAAAAAAAAAAAAAAAAAAAAAAAAAAAACCCTCCGCAAACAAGGCCTCACTAATGCCAAACAAATATCTATAAAAAGGAACAATTAAATAATCCCAACAAATACTTATATTCTAAACTTTAACACTCCAAAACCACCTACAGAAATAAAAACTGGCTATGTAATAACGAAAGTAGAAACCTATATCCCAAATCCTTTGAGATACCATAATTGCCAAAAGTTTGGGCATCACAAAGAAAAGTGTACCAGACCTCCAATGTGTAAGAACTGCGGAGAAACTGGAAACCACATAGATTGCCAACAGCCCCCAAAATGTGCAGACAAAATCATTCAGCAGATTCAAAAGAATGTGAATTATGGAGAAAAGAAAAAGAATACTAGAAGTAAAACACACCAAAAATATATCCTACCCAGAAGCAAGGAAGTTCATTGAAAACTCTCTAGCCACAACTACTTATGCAAATATAGTCAAACCCACAAACGACTCTACCCAGAATCAAGGAATGTCTCCCCACTTTGATATAATAAATCTAATAAAAGAATTAAATACCCTACTCAAATTATTAAAGGAAAGCTTGACCAACTTGACAACTAAGCTCTATGCTGGACCAGATCCAAAGAACCTACACCCACATAGCAACAAAACTGAAGACCCCCCAAAAATAAACCAAACAATAACTCAACCCAAACAACAACAAACTCCAGTCATCCCTCCCATCACTACAAAACCAAACAATTTTCCTCAAAAAAAAAAAAATTGGACAATACTGAAAGCCCACCGCTAACCCCCAAAAAAAGATCTCCTTGGAAAAAGGAAACTAACAAACATAAACCATAAATCTCACTAATAGAAACCGAGAATAAATTTGAACTGATGGAAACAGAGCCAAGGAAGTCCTCCAAAACAGAAACCCTAAACTCCCCAAAAGCCTCAAAATCAGGTCAAAAAGTCTAGAAACTTTTGAAATTTCTGATTCCAGCCAAATGAAAAAAACAAAATACTAAAACCAAAACTACACCTAAACAAAATAAACATCAAACACACAAAGATTAAAAAGCATGGCCCATAAAATAATTCAATGGAACTGCCATGGCTACAAAGCAAACTATGATGAACTACTTCTATTAATAGCCGAACTCAACCTTACTGCCATATGCCTCCAAGAAACCTTCAAAAAAGTGACAAACTAAATATAAAAATCTTTGAACAAAATAACTACATACACGATACTGGACAACGAGCTCCAGGCGGAGTATCAATCCTAATTAGGAAAGATATCCCCCAAAATAAAATCAACATCAACACTCACTTGCAAGCAGTTACAGTCTCAGCAACCCTACATAAAACCATCACCATCTGCTCACTATATATCCCATAAATGAAAATGAATTAAACAATCTAATAGAACAACTCCCTAAACCATTTATCTTGATGGGAGATTTTAACAGCCACAATATAATATGGGGAAGTAAAACAACAAGCAAAACGGGCCAGATCTTAGAAAAAATTATCAATAGAAATAATTTATGCCTCTATAATCAGAATTCTCGGACCCACCTCAACCCATCCTCAGGTTCATTTTCTGCCATAGACCTAACCCTTAGTGATCCATCAATCTTTACAGATTATAATTGGAGAGTGTACAAAGACCCCTGTGGCAGTGACCACTACCCAATTATAATAGAAAATTCCACAATTAAAAATTCAGAACCACAAATAAAACCTCCACGATAGAACTTCAATAGAGCAAATTGGGAATCCTACAAAAAACTATACCTGCCACTCTAATCCCAGAGTCAAATACAAATCAAGAAGAACCCATAATACATTTTACCAACACCCTTATTAACATAGCAAATAAAACCATTCCCAAAACCACAATATCTCAAAAACACAAACCATGGTTCACAGAAGAGTGCAAAAACGTAAGAGAACATCAAGCAACTCTCAGGAAATTCAAGACAAACCCCCTCATCAGAAAATCTAAACAAATACAAACAACGAAGGGGAAAAACCCGACGCATCATCAAAGAAGCTAAAAGATCCTCCTGGAGAACCTTCATTTCAAAGATAAATTTTAATACAAATCCCCCCCAAAAAATTGGGACTTCATAAAGAAAATAGCAAATAAATCACCTCAAGGAAACACAAAAGCTACAAATGAAAAGCACATAGCCAACCTGATTGCAGAAAATTTTGCTCAAGTTTCCTCTACAAAAAATTACTCGAGTCAGAATCAAAGAGGAAAAGAACAAAATAAAATTCACCTCTGACAATACCAAGAGTTATAACCATCCCGAACTGAACTCCAAAACTCAATATCCAAATCCAACAACTCGGGGCCCCTGATGTAATTCACTACACCCTCCTCAAAGAGCTCCCAACGATATCTTTAAAATATCTTCTAGATATATGCAACAATATCTAGATCTCTGGTAACATCCCTACTCTATGGAAACTAGCCATAACCATTCCTATCCTCGAAAAACAAAAAGATCTTACAAACCCTACCAGTTATAGACCCATACTTTAACAAGCGGCACCTGCAAAACTCTCTAAAGAATGATCAATCTAAGACTTATATGGTTCCTTGAATCCAATAACCTCCTTTCAAACCTACAAACAGGCTTCAGGACCAAAAGAAGCACCATAGATCAAATAGTCCATATAGAAACTCTAATCAGGGAAGCATTCATCAAAAAAGAACATCTAGTCACAGTCCTCTTTGACCTAGAAAAAGTCTGACATAACCTGGCCATATGGCATACTCAAAGACCTCGGCCTACAAGGCAGACTCCCCATCTTTATAAAACACTTCTTAGAAGACCGGACGTTCCAAACACGAATAAATAATACACTCTCCGATCCAAAACAACAAGAAATATGTGTACCTCAGGGTAGTATCCTATCCGTGATCCTATTCATGATTAAAATAGATAAAATAACAACCTGCCTACCCCCAGAAATCAATGGATCATTATATGTTGACGAATTCTTCATTTGTTACAGTTCTAAAAACATGGTGACCATAGAAAGGAAAATGCAACAATGCATCAACAAAATATTAAAATGGACCATGAAAAATGGTTTTAAAATCTCCCACAATAAAACCAAATGCATGCATTTCTGCCAAATCCACAAAATGCATAATCAACCCACTGTAACATTAAATGGCTCTGAAATACCCATAACCCAGCAATACAAATTCTTGGGCATTACTCTTGACCCAAAATTATCCTTCATCCCACACATTAAACAACTGAGGATCAAATGCAACAAAACTATCCAGCTCCTGAGAACCATAGCCCACGCAGACTGGGGTGCTGATAAAAACAACTTTAACCAAATTATACAGATGTCTAATACGATCAAAACTTGATTTACGGCTGCTTTATATCTGGAGCAGCCAGAAAATCCTATCTTAGAGAACTTGAAACTATCCATCACCTGGGACTCCGTATTGCCCTAGGAGCCTTCACTACCTCTCCAATTGAAAGTTTATACATAGAAGCAAATGAACCCCCACTTTCCTTAAGATATAAACTTACACTCCAATACTATATTAAACTCATTTCATGCCCCCAAAACCCTGCCTATAATTGTATCATGGAAACAAGATACAAAAACCTTTTTGAAAATAAAGAAAAGGTAATTAAACCTTTTTAATTTAAGAATTCAAACTCTCCTAAATGAAATCAAAATCAATCCCAAAATAATACATAACACAATCCTCCCCAAAACAGCAACATGGACCATAAACCAATCAATAATAAAGCTAGACCTAACCAAACTTTCTAAAACCAAAACACATCCCATCACCTTCCAAGAAAACTTCCTCAACATCCAAAACAACTTCCCAGACCACCACCACATCTATACAGATGGATCCAAACAGGAAATGAAAGTTGGTTGTGCTGCTGTCTTCCAAAACCAAGAACTGTTAAAACGTCTCCCAAATGAATCCTCAATCTATGGTGCAGAAGTCATAGCTATTTACCTAGCAATGAACATTATAGCAAATCACAAATCCTCTAAATTCATCATCTACTCAGACTCCAAATCGGTCCTCCAAGCTCTACAGAGCAAAAATTCATCAACTCCTCTCATCACAAGACTACTAGATAAAATGAACACTCTTTCTAAAAACAATAGCATCATTCTTACTTGGATACCCAGCCACATTGGCATACAGGGAAATGAAAGGGCAGACAGAGCTGCAAAAAAGCACTCCAGACACGTATATCCAATCTAAAAATTCCATACACCGACCTAAAACCACTTAACAAATTTATACTCAAGAAATGGCAAAAATTTTAGGATTATCAAACACAGAACAAACTCCACCATATTCAAGATACCATAGGTGAATGGCCATCAGGTTATAGAAGAAATAGAAAAGAAGTGATAATCTCCACACTTCGTATTGGTCACACCCACATTACCCATTCACACCTCCTAAAAGGGGAAGACTCCCCAGTATGTCTAACATGCAAAGTACCTCTCACAGTCAAACACATTCTCATAAACTGTAACAGGTTCAGACAAATTCACCCAAAACATTACCAAACAAATAATTTAAAGAACCTCTTCAAAAACTCCAAACCAGAGGAAATCTTAAGCTTTCTAAAAGAAATCAATCTCTTCATTAAAATCTAGTCAAACATAACTAAAACTCATACCTTAAAACCTAAAACATGCACAAAAGACAAAAGCAATTTAACTCTTCAGGCATTAAATGACCCACAGAGGTTGATATGCTGTTGAACAAAACTCGATCAATATCAAAAAAAGCTATGAACAACACTGTTATTATACAAACAACAAATCAAAAACAATCAAAAAATACTAAAATGGAAACAGTTTGGAAAACTAAACATAAAAACATACCCTCACCCAACCCTAAACTTCTGGAAAGGAGTTATAAAATCCCCGGGCCTCACATTGTGTTCCTTTGAAGAAATAAGACTACATCTTAAACCACAAAGCATAACAGATGTGAGGAGACTCTCCATACACAAAGAAACAAGAACCATAGACACAAACACATACATACTAACATTTAATAAACCCACAACTCCAACCAGCATTAGAATAGGTTACATAAATACAAAAATAGAAACTTGCTTACCAAACCAAGATGCCAAAAATATGGACATCCTAAAGATAAATGCCCTAGACCACCACCATGTGCAAAATGTGGAAATTCAAATCACACAGAATTAGAATGTAAAAATTCCTTTTACTGCATTAACTGCACTGGAGAACACCCTGCATATTCATGGGAATGTGAAATGTAGAAAAAAGAATTATAGAAATAAAATACACAAACATCTCTCCCCAAGGCCAGAAAAAAAGAACAAACAAGAACAACCTAGTTATGCATATGTAACTAAAAAAGGAAACAAGGAAAAGGAAGATACAAAACAAGAACTGAACAAACTTATTAACGAATTAAAAAATCTAATAGAAATACTAAAAATGATCACAAAAGAGACAATCAAGGAACACAGTTCAACAGTTCCAGACAAATGTGACACACAACTAAAATCAGGAAAAAAATCCAAACTAAACAAAAATACTAATAAATGAACCAATCCCATTATCCAAAAACCCTAAAACCCACATAGAAGACAATACCAACCTCACCTTTCTTGGCATTAAATGACCCGCAGAGGTTGATATGCTGTTGAATAAAACTCAAAAAACCCAAATTCATATCAGTTTATATTTTATGAATATCCTATTTGTTATAGAAAAATCCCTTTAAATTTTTTCATGGTCTTTGCTAATTTAAATTTTAGAATTACGAGAGAATTGGATATTAGCTATTAAAAATGGCCACTAATTTATTACACATGTCAATTTTGAATACTTACAGTTTTTTTTGTTTTTTCTTTTCTTTTCTTTCTTAATAGATGAAAGCCGTGCTGAAGCCCAATTTCAATACACAATTGAAAATATCAGTAAATTAAAAGAAACTGTTCTCAGTTCACCATGTATGGTCAGAAATCTACCATGGTAAGTAAAATCTTGTGTGTATTACCAAATTTTTTTCTTAACAGTGGAAACTTTAAGTTAAAATTAATTCATAAATCCCTTCTAATTTTCTCGATTTACATTGCAGTCCATTATTTTATGATAGGTAAATTCTAGTTTGTTTGGTAGTTTATTTTAGAATGAGTTCATGTCTATATTTACATTATATTTTGATTAAGAGGTAATTAAAAATTTAAAGGCAATTTCTTTATATATGTTCCAAGATTAAAAGAAGTAAATGTGAGGGACTCATACCAAAGTGGGGCTAAATTTCATATCTTAATAAACCCGGTCATATTTTTTCTTTTCAATTTCATAAATTATTATATTGTGGGAATATAATATCAAATACATTTCTCTAAATAATTGGGAAATTAGTAGTTGGGACGATGAGAATGAGGGCTTTTTTTTTTTTTTTTTTTTTTTTTTTTGATACTTGGTAATATCTGGTTAGTCTCAGGTTACCTAATAGCAAGTCTTTTCACTACTCCAGTATTCTCTGCAGTACTCTTGCTGATTTTTAGTAATGTTATCTGAATATTTAAAATTATGTATTAAGGATCTCTGGGACTGTTCTAAGTGCTGCAATAATGATGGGTATTCATGTCACTTCCCAGTCTCTTATTACTCTGGAAAAATTATCTAATTCATAGACAAAAAAATTAGAATTAATACGTAGTTGTCTCACTTTGAACTTTTATAACAGCCTTAATTCTTTCAGGTATGGATTTCACTAATTTAAAGCAATATTCTTTATCATGGTGGTTTTAACTTTCCTAAATGGCTGTTAATAGATTTTTGTTGAATGGACCCTTCCCATTTACTAAAAAAATTTCTACCATAAATTTTCAATTGGATTTAAAGCTGGGTTGTTTGCTAGCTGTGTCACACACACACACACACACATATATATATATATATATATATATATATATATATATAGTAACCCACAGACAGTTTTTTTGTATCACAACTCTTCAGTGTGGCTAGACATGTAGGATGTTTGAAGCTGGGATCGAAACCTGCCCAACTTTGTTAGACTTGGTATCATACTGCTCAGCCAACAAGCGAACTATGTCAGCTTGCGAATTATAAAGCATTAAATAGCAGCTTTCATTTGTTTACATTTTCACCTTACCAGACACCAGAATGCTCAATTCATTCAAAGAGCTTTGCATTATGTGAGTGGCAGCTGTAAATACCTTTCTTGAAAAATATTTAAACCCTTTTGCTTTGATAAGATGTGTTATATTTCATAACATTTTCCACAACTTTGGGTTATTCCATATTTTCTTTAGAATGACTTAGAAAAAATTAATTTAAATAATTTAACCTAGTTTGTTTTAAGAAATAATTTATGGAGCCAGAATATTCTATTTAAGAAAATGTTTGCATCTTATTTGTTATTAGTTTATTTACTGCTTAACAATAAAAATTAAAAACAACTTAAGTGAGCATCATTTTAAGTGTAAAAATTCCATAATTTTTGTCAAGGGTAGTAGTTTCTGTTAAAATTTAGTCTACCTTGCTTAGTAACTAGCATGATATTTAATACTGATTTAACTCCCTTCCTCCTCTTTTTATCCTATACAAGCTATCAGTTTCATTTCAGAATGTAAGGCTTTATGCATAGTCTTTGTTAGTTCTGCACTTTTCAGTTCTGGAAAAATCCAGAATATGACTAAAGATAGTTTACATAAGGTTTCTGGTAACTTTGAAACCCAACAAATTTTTTCTTAGTCTAATTCTTTTTTCTTTTTCTTTTTTTTTTACTTTGTCTCTTCAGGAAGATCATGGCGATGCCTCGACTGAACCAGCAGGCTGATCGGAATAATCAGAAAAGCCTTGGTTTCTTCTTACAGTGTAATGCAGATTCTGAATCGGTGTAAGTACCTTTTTACGCATTTCTCAATTTATAAGTGGGGAAAATTGTTACTTTTTCATATATAACATTGGGGGAAAATACCATTTAATTAAAATAATTTAATCTAGTATAAGGAATATTTTATGAAGTCAGAATTTTTAGCTATTAAAGAAAAATGGTTTGCCTCTCCTCTTAGTTTATTTACTGTTAAAGAAAAAACAAAAACACTTATGTGTTTATTTCTTAGCAAAATTTTTTTGAATATTCAGAAAATGAGAAATTATTTTTTAATACTTTTTTGTTGGGTAGGTGCTTTTTTATTATTTATGATTAATAGAAATGTTTGTGTTATCTTGCATAGTATAGATAACTGTTATATTACAAAGGTATCTTTGTCTTCTATCTATAATTTAATTTACATATTAACTAGTTTATTTAATAAACAAACTTATTATAGATAGGTGTAAATTACTATTGTTTTACATGGTTTCAGTGTTTTCTTAGTTTCAATTCAAAAAGGTTCAGTCTAAAATATAAAATCTGTATTAATTCACTTTCTATAAATCTTCTTGTAATTGCAGATCTTGGTCTTGTAATGCTGCAGCTGAACTCCGGATTCTGAACTTCCTGCCTGATGGAGAACCTTTTCAGAGAAGTAAGTAGTTTTACATAGTTTACTTCAGATGTTTGGATATATTAGAAAACCACATGTGTAGTATTTCTGCTCTTATCAATACAAAAGGCAATAATCATAATTTGGGAACATTCTTTTAACAGAAATTAGATCTGAATGAAGATTTTTTTTAAAAAGATAAATATTCTAAATCTGAAAAATCACCTGTCTTTATTTTGTTATATAAACAAACAGGCTTAATCTTGAACATTTCTATCAAGTATATTGGTGTGTGTTTGTTTTTTGTTTTTTTTTGTCAAACAATCTATATTGTCTGTTCAATGATATTAGAAACCTGTGCAACCAGGTTTTTATTTGTATTAGGATCTTGATATTTTTTCTCTCTCTCCTCCTCATTTTAGCTTCTCTCTGACTTTGCTTTCAGTACATTTGAGTTGGTAGCATTCAAGAATAAGTTTCACTTTTGTTAATCTATTCCTTCTCTTGCATTCTCGGTTGTTAAATTAAACTAGTTGTAATTTCTTGAATAAATAAATGTGTGCAATCTTAATACAACATTTAATTTTTTTCTCATTTGATCTAAATTTTTGTCTAGCAGCAATTTATATATTTTCCTTTCAGAAATCCAACATGTATTCTATACCAAAGAAAATGACTGGGGATTCAGCAACTTCATTTCTTGGAATGTAAGTGTTTATCCAAACAATTTTAGCCCTATGATAGGAGAGTTGGAGACCTCTTTACTTTCTATTTCTCGATTTCAGTTAGCTCAAGGATTGTACAGTCAATCTCACCTTGATTTTCCACCATGACTGTTTTCAGCCCACAAATAAAGACCTTATTGGAAATTTTTCTTTACTGAAGGTTTCTTTTATCTTCACCACTTGAGTGTCTAGTGAATCTTTCTCTTTTGTTTCTTTGAAATCTGACCAACTTTGTTTAAAATTCAATTAGATCTAATCTAATCCTAAGGAACAAGGATCAGGTTATCTCTGTCCAACTGACGATGTTGACATATTAAAACAAAATAAAAACTCTTAACTAAACAAGTGTAAATATAGATGTTCAATAAACAGGATGTGACACAAGGTTGATTTTTAAGAGGGGATACTGTTATTTGTAACTTATTATACTCTGATTATACTAAAATCCAAAGGTAATTAGATAAGTGCCAACTTTTGAATGATGTGTCCTAAGATCACAAATTCAAACCAACTATATCCACTCAATCATCTAAAAGAACTGAAAATAATCAACTTTCTCCAGATATCAGTCAACCAAACTTTCTGATTTCTGGTGTCATTTCAAATCTGTCATATACCTGTCTGAAGTCTATTATATTCTGAACCAAAAAATCTTATTGTTTTTAAAGATGCTATTTTCTTATAAATTTTGACACTGCAAAGGCCTTATTTATATGCATATTTTTTCCTGTTTGTACATACTTAAAAATACCAGTTTGGTATTAGATAACCATGAAGGTTGCTATGCCATTAAACAAAAACAATCAATTTGTGTTGTTTAAAATATCTTGGTGTCACGTAGACTCCACCGGCCTCTGATAAGCACTACAGATAGTTTGTTTTAAAAAAAAAAAATTTTTTTAAAATTCAAGTTGGAAGATATTTTCTGCCAAAATGCTTTTAATGGAATCTTTCTAAAATATGGATTCTATTTTATTTCTAATTTTTCTCTTGCAGATTTATTCTCTTCATAAAATTCACATTAGTATTTTTGTGTCATATGTAAATACTGTAGATATTTTATTGCTGTTGACATCTTGTAAATTTTTATTTAAATCTATTAAAAGATGGTTAAAATTCTTTCTATATGAAACTAAAACTCATGAAAGAAAAAATCCATGAAAACATCATATATGGGACAATAAATGATTACTTTGCATTAATTTCCTGATGACTAACAAATATAGAAAACATCTTGTGTAGTAATAAAAAAAAAAAAATCTATAATGGCTCTTTGATTTTAACCTGATTATAACTAATTTTAATTTCTTTTACTTAACCTTGACTTAGTCTAATTGTAGGTATTTTAATCTTGGTTTTGTTGAGTGTTATTCAATCCAAATCCCCAAGTCCTGCTAAGGATATTTTTTTTCTGTTGTCACCATAGAGATAAGTTGATATCTATATCATGGTCAGTTCTTGTAGCCACTTGTCAATATACCAAGCTGAAAATTTTCAAACTCAACATTGTTAAACATTATTGCTTACAACATGCTTTTCATTTGGGAATTATGTAAAACTTGTATGTTTGTCTCTGTTCAGGATTTGTTAGATCCAGAGCGAGGTTATGTCCAGGATGATAAAGTAACACTTGAAGTCAAAGTGGTTGCAGATGCTCCCCATGGTGTCAGGTATGTAACATGTGAATATTATACACACAGAGTATAATCTTGTAAGAATTATTCTCATCATATTACGTTTTTTGTTTCAAACTTCTGTGTAGAAATACTGCTTCTGCTCGAAAGAACTTGAGTGATGCTATAAGAAAATAACACTATTTGTTGTGCATGTATTTTTGTTTTCACTGTAATCACAAAACAATTTGTCCCCCATTTCTTTAATTTTAATGGAAACTATGTACATTGCAAAGTGCACTCCTTTAAAACATAAGATTTAAGATAAATTTCTTTTTTTCATTTATGAATCTTTGATATTAAAATTTTTTTCTTTAGGGGTACTTATCAAAATACTCAAAAAATTGTTAGTGTTGAAAAAAAAAAAAAAAATTAAAAAGCCTAATTGAACAACAAATAAGAATGAAATTAAGGAAAATTTATTATCTCTCTCTTTCTCTCTCTCTCTCTCGTCCAGAGGGCATAAGTTTTTATGTAATAAAAACATTAGATAAGCTAAATAGAACACAAAAAGATTACATGCATTTATATTTAATTGATTTTAATGTTTGAGACTAAAACAATATTAGAAATCGATAACACTATGCACACATGTAATTTAAAGAATATTAATGGACAAAGCAAAAAAAAATGAAAGCATTTAATATTAAAGTTTAATTGTTGTATTAAACTTACTTGAAGTGAGTGTGAGGTATAATCGAAGGATAAGTTTCGATGTTTAATTTTCTAGTAAAGAATAGGGGTTTTTTGGGGGGGGGGTAGATTTTTTTGGTTTTTTTTAGAATTGACAGGATTTTTTGCTCATATTTATCAAACAATTAAACAATACCAAGTAAATGTTTATTAAAATCAAATTTTTAAGATCAATATGCAAATTAGCCTTCTCATTTACACTGTAATCTTTTACTTGATTGTATATTTAAATACAATTGCATTTTATTTGTATGTCCAACAGTATTAATTTATTGTTCTGGTCTAGCACCAGATCACCTGGTATTCACACCAGGTAGATAAACAGATTCGTTTTGCACTAGACTTTTGGCCTTAATGAATCTATGACCAGCAAGGTCACTTGGGATATGTGCTGGGAGACTTAGCTATGACTAGCATAGTTTGCATTGCACCTCAGCTCATGTATAAAAAAGACCTTGTGTCAAATCCTGCCTGGTGGGAAGCACAGATAAATATCAGACCAACAGTATTAATATATTTAAAAAAAAAGTCTGATTTTTTAAAATAAAATTAGGGAGAATGTGACATAAATAACTAAGCAAATTGTGATAATGAAGTTTCAGTTACAGACATACATAGATAATATTTATTCTTTTATAATGAAAATAAAATTACAAATATATAAAAGGACAGTGATTTATTAAAGCCTGCTTTTAAAAAAAATCTTTATGCAAATGAGATGTCCATGACAAATAAATGCTATTTGTTAGTACATACACATTAATAGTTTACCATTATGATGTTAGCACACACCTACCATCTCTCAAATGTTATTTATTTATTTATTTTTTTTCATTAACACTAAACTGCATCCAGCAATGGTGATGATGCAAACCTGGAGCTGTGTGGAGTTACTTCTTCATTATCATTCCTTGTGTGTCTACTTAGTTTGGTAGTAGCTGTTAGGATCCTATTTATTGGTCAAATTGATCTCTTTGAAAACTATATTAGATAAGAATACTTGATACTATATAACTATATGCAAACAAATTAAATAGGAATACTTATTTGAAAATATATAATTGTGTATAACTTAATAGTATTAGATAGAAACACTTTAAGCAATATAACTGAATGCAAATTATTTGTCTTGAATATTTGATGCTATATTAGCCTTCTCATTTACACTGTATTATACCAAGTATTATTAGTTATTGAAACCATATTGGTTCCTTGCCAGCTGGGCTGTAGAATATACAGACTGCACCTTTGCAGAGGGGGAAGGACCTCCCACACACACACGAGTATCCTGGATATGACACTAAACAATCTGATGGTAAGGTTCCAGTAATGCTGGAGCTCTTAGAAATGCAGAATACCCCGTCATTGCCATTGCTCCCAGATCCACTGTGGCCTGGAGTGATAGCACCTGATAGGGCCCTATCTATGGGTTAAATAGAACTAAACAGCATACTTATGCTAAACTAAATTGTTTGAATTAGAACTGTTTGACTAATCTAGGAATATTTTTGACAATTAAACTGTGTACTTATGCTAAACTGAATTGCTTGAAATAGAACTGTTTTGACATTGAAACTGTACATGGGCTAAACTGAATTGTTTGAAATAGAACTGACTGTATAAAAATGGATTTGGTGTTAAATAACCTACAAAGGTTGATATGCCATAAAACCCAACCAACATATTGGTTGCAAATTATTGGTATTAAGTAGGAATACTTGAAACTAGCGGCCCATTGTCATAATGGTTAATGGTCTGGAAAGCCAGGTTTCAATCCAGGTAGTCATACCAAAAAATAATGGTACTTGATGCCTTCTTGCTCAACTCACCCTTGATCCATTCCATATAAGGCTAAGTGGAGTAATCTAGAGAAAGGAGTTGCACCCTTCCCTACACCTCAATGTAAAAGCTATTGAAAAAGGAGCCTTCAGGTTGCCCTCGACTACAGTCAGCCAACTTATGTCACTGCAAGCAAATAGCTATCAAATAGTAGTTACTTTTAAACCACATAATCATCTAAATTATTAATATTAGATTGTAATAATTGATACTATATAACTGCAAACAAATGGTTACTAAAGTGAAAATAAAAAAATTATTGCGATAGAATTATGATTGTAGTCAACAATTTACAAAGGAATCAAATTTCGGCATTGAATAATCGATCAGGCGTTAATACAAATAAACCAAACCTTTCTACTGCTCCCTCCTTGATTGATTCACTAAGAGCCAAATCTGTATATGTTATACAATTGTGAATGCAGTAAATGCCAGGAAGGATAGGTTACCAAAAAATGTGGCAACTCTGTCAAGAAGGCAATTTATAGTACAAAGTTTTCAGAAATAAGTCTGCTTCTGCACATCATTTACATGAATGATAATTTTAAAATCCTTTCACATGCTGCTTATTAATTTTGATTTGCATCTGAGGAATATTGTGCCTTTTTTTTTTTTTTTTTTTTTTTTCTCCTGAGTGCCTTAAAAGTTACTCAGGTGTTTAAAGGGATGGGGGCTAGCTTGTACTTCATGGTCAAAAATGTTCTATGGGGTAATAACATCAGGGTTTCTTATTAGTGACAGAAGAGTGTCAATGGCATTCTGCTGCAGATATTCTCTAATTGCATGTGCTCCATGTGGTCAAGCATTGCGATTGATGAGATAAGGTACCAGTGAGTGATCATCAAAATAACATACAATGCTTTCAAGGACTTCCTTCTGGTCACTTTGGTCATTGAAGCTGCCTTTCAGTACCACAAGATTGGCTTTGATGTCCTATAAGCAGCTACTTCAGATCATAACTGAAATACTGCCAAATGGAAACTACTTAGATGTTCAGTTGACGACATGCAGTTACCCTCACATGCCATAATCACTCAGCTATCATTCACATTCAGTAGAAACTGATTCTTATCAGACCAATGGACTCTCTTCCAAGAGTGAATGTTCCAACCAATTCTGACATTGTACTACTGTGAATGTTCCTGCTTACGTTTTGGAGTGAGGAGAGGTCATTGGATAAAGCAAGGTACCAGCCATTAGCCTTCTAATGTTAGTGAGGGATCACCTGGAGTTGATTGCCATTAGTCTTGAAGAAAGTGACTTGTTGAACTGGATTCTTTGTCAAGTTTTACAAGCAATATATCCTAACATTTTTTTTGTCCTCAATTTATTCTTTTACATTGTGCTTTTGTATCAGACAACTGATTACTGTATGGCTTATGTTAGGCTGCCTTCAAATTTGTGTTCAGGACAACCCTTTACGGTACATTCCAATAATCTTCCAATGTTGATTGGTAGCAATTGTCTTGACATTGTTTTGAGTTTGCATTACAAAATACTTTGTCAAACTGAATTTGCCCTGTCATAAGTATCTTCTGCTTCAGGCATAACCATGAAAATAGTATATTTTGTTAGAATAAGTATTCTTTCATAGAATTATTTGATGGTAAAATGGATGGTTCTTAACTTGTGTGTATACACACTTCAGCAACTATAGGTCATTCAACACAAGCACCCAAGTTTTGTTTATTCAACCATGTTCATTGGGGGTCTAAATTATAAACAAGACTTATTTCATGTCTTTTTTTCTCTTGCACTTAACTCATTGCTGTTGTATTTTTCCTTATGTAGCCTTTGAATATCCTTAAATGGGCACATTTAAAATTAGTGTAAATTATTTTGATGGAATTTTGTTTTGTTTGTTTTTTGTTTTGTTTTTTGTTTTTTGTTTTTTTGTTTTGTTTTGTTTTTTTTTGTTTTTTTTGTTTTTTTTTGCTTTGCCCAAGATTTGATCTTTTCTTTTTATGAATAACTATTGATTCTATAGATTTTCTTTCAGATTTTCTAATTCTTCAGACCAGTCATTTTATTTCAATTGACATTGTAGTCATTTTTTTTTTTTTTAAATTTTAGTGGTTTATTAGAGTCAATATTTCTTTTATTCATAAACGTGGGGGCTAAGATACTTAGTGAATTGTTAACATGGAAAAAAATTATGCTATTGCCTAGATACATCTACTTTAGATGAATTTGTATTTTCTATTTTCATTTTCACATGTTAAATAATCTCTTCATAGTTTAAGTCTCCTGTAAGTAGAATGTGGTTATGAGTTTGTTTGTTTTTTGTTTGTTGTTTTTTTTTTTTTTTTTTTGTTTATTCTAGGTGGTGGGGGGTATACATTAACTAATGAACTGGATCATTTTCTTCACTGCCACTACCACTTTTATAGATACATCCAAATGTTCTGTCTTGTACTTCTAAGAAGTATTCATAGAAATAGATGTTTGAATCCAGTTTTTGTTTCTATTTTCATAACTCTTGATATGGATTCATTCATATGCATTCTATTCTGAGATAAATTATTAGAGTAGTTTGTATTCCCTCTGTTAAATATCATTTAATTTGCTTTGCTGTTATTTGTTTAAATATTGACTTCAGGTGTTACTATCACCTTTTTCTAAATCAGTTTTGTTTTAAATTCGTTTATTTTGTTTGTAGTTTTTTCACTATCTAAGATTACTATTAGTTTTTCATTAATTTGTGTATTTGAAATTGCTCACTGTTGTACACTTGGAAAGTTTTACTATTTCTGAATTCTAGATTTTCAGTTTTTCCTATTCTAATTATTCTTTTAGCTTCCTTTCTGCAAGTCTGTTTTAATTATGTCAGTATATATTTTTTTTTTCAGTTTCAGCTCTGTTGGTTAGATTTCTATTATTTTTTTCTTGATTGACAAAGTTTACTATCACTGGTTTTAAATTTCTTTTTTAGGAATATTGTTATTCATTATTAACCTTTTATCTATATCACTTAAAATTTTTACCCAGTGGGCTGGTGCTGCAGAATACACTGACTGCTTCTCTGCAGAGGGGTAAGACCCCCCCCCAAAAAAAAAAACTAGTGTCCTGGATATGACACAGAACAATTTGATGCTGAGGTTCCAGTAATACTGGAGCTTTGAGGAATGCAGATTACCCCTTCATTGCCATTGCTCCCAGGTTCACTCTGGCCCAGAGTGGTAACACCTGATAGGGTCCTATTTATGGGTCAAATAGGATTAAACTGGTTTTTTTGAGTTTACTGGGGTTTAACGCCCTCCCCTACATTTCAGTGTAGTAGCTATTGAAAAGGGAGCCTTCGGGTTGCCCTCGACTAAGGCTGCCAACAACTTTGAATTGTTTTAAAAAAGAACTTTTACATTAAAACTGCTTACTTATGCTAAACTGAATTGCTTGAAATAGAAACGTTTTGACATCTAAACTGCATACTTATGCTAAACTGAATTATTTGAAATAAAACAGTTTTTACATTTAACTGTATTGCCCAGTTGGCTGGGGCTGTAGAATACACCGACTGCACCTCTGTAGAGAGGTAAAAACGACCCCCACCCTGGGTTCTGGAGCTTTAGAGAAAGTGGAATACCCCTTCATTGCCATCACTCCCAGGTCCACTTGGAGAAGTAGCACCTGATAGGGTCCTATCTATGGGTCAAATAGAACTAAACTGTACTTATGCTAAATAGAATTGTTTGAAATTGTAGTTTTGACATTTAACTGTAAACAAAACTATACTTACACTAAACTGAATTGTTTGAAATAGAACGTTTTATCTGTATAAAAAAGCATTTGACATTAATAACCTACAATGGTTGATGTGCCATCAAACCAAACCACACTTGAAATTTCTGATCTTGAGTCGCCCATTCTATCTCAAGTTTGGCTTTGTATTTTAAAACATTTTTTTTTTTTGTTTAAACTTAAACTGTATATTCACATAGTACATGAAATATTCTTGACTGTTATTACATAATGTATAGCTTTTACAAAATAAAGCTATTTATTGTATCAACAGAATAATTTTAACCTATTTCGACTCTTATGCAAATACTTAGTCTATTCTTGTCATTGATGGTTGATTTAATTTTTTTTCCAACTGCTCTACTACGTTCTTATTAATTTGTTTAACTGCAGTCAAAATTACCTTATTCAGTATTTTATTTCAATTTAAAAATAAATAAAAAACATCCCACTGATATGCAAAACAAACTTCTGAAAGCAGGATTCCTCTTACATCACCCTATCAATATGGTCAATTTCCTTAAAACTAGTAAATTAATTAATTTTTTTTTTTTTTTTTTTTTTTTTTTTTTTTTCAGTTGGGACTCAAAAAAGCACACGGGCTATGTAGGTCTAAAGAACCAAGGTGCAACTTGCTACATGAATTCCCTGCTCCAGACTTTGTTCTTCACTAATGAACTTAGAAAGGTAAAAGGCTAGTTTAAATTCTCGGGAAGATTTTTGCATTTGAGAGTAAATTAAATTCAAAGTGATAAAAAAATAGATTATCTTTTAACATTTCTTGTTTAACCTGATAAAGATTATCAAAGCTCATAGCTCTATTCCAAATCAACAATCAAACTATTTTGAGTTTTTGATGTATTGCCACAATGTCTCAGATGATCCATTCTGCAACCTTTTGTCAGGTTAATAATATATAAGATAAAAACTCAAGAAAAATGGATCCCTAATCTATTAACTGGATCTGTCCATTTCAGCAATACTAAGTACATATGAAATTATATCACCTGCACATATTTGCCAAGCAAAGATAACCAGACTCTACTGAAATATATACAAGCCAGATTTATGCACCTGGTAGGCAAGCTGATATACATTGCCTTTCTTGTACTCTAGTATTGTTCCCTGTCAGTTATCTGGATCTTATTCCAGAGAGAGTAATGTCTTCCTCATTACTGATTTGAAAATCAGTAACAAGACAAAAGGAGGAAAAAATTATTCTTGATCTCTTTAGAAAGAACAAAACCATTTTAAGATAACTAAAAAAAAAAAAAAATTTATTTTACAGCTGAGCTATTAATTTTTACTTTACAATATTAGGTTAGTCAATTTAAGTTTGTTGTCTTAACCAATTAAAGCTGCTTAGTAATTTACTTAATTACAATTTAGTGTGCATATTAAGTTTATATTTGATTTGCTTTTATATAAATTTCAAAAACTAACAATTAAAAAAAAAATTTACTTTTTTTTCTTTTTTAAGGCTGTGTATTTAATGCCAACAGAGAGCGATGACAGCTCCAAAAGTGTGCCTTTGGCACTACAACGGGTATTTTATGAACTACAGTTCAGTGACAAGCCAGTTGGCACTAAGAAGTTGACAAAATCTTTTGGGTAAGCTTTCAGTTTATAAATATTGGTTTATTTTTAATTTTCTTTAAATTATAATGATTAGCAAAAACTAGTTTTGCATATTTTTCACTGGTAAATTAATATCATTTATGATAATAATCATTGTTAATTTTTTAAATTTTGAATTTTTATAAATATATTGATAACTTGGTAATCCTATCTTTTGCATGAATTTGTAATATCACTGCTAGTGGTATTAGTGAAATTAGTTTTTACATCATTTATAATGAATACAAATATTTAGGTATAGCTTGTAGTAATTCTTATCCTAAATAAGTCTATCAAAACTGTTATTTGAAAATTACTTTTCTCTCTAATCTAACTATTATAATTGTTTGTTTTGATTATTCTAGTAGTTTAATACTAACTTTAGTTTTGACTATTAAGTTTTTGACAACTTATAAATTGTTTAGCATTTCTATTTGAAAGTATCCATACAATTCTCTCCATTATGCAAAAAAAAATATATATATGATGAAAAATTTGATCAATATTGCTTTGATTTGATATATAATTGGTTGTCTACTTGAGATTAAATAAATGCAATGCTTCTAAACTTTTATGTATGAATTTCTCTTCATTTTGACAAAGGTAAAGATGTTGCAATAGGTATGAACAATGAAAATCAACATCTAAAAAGTGCTGATTTTAAAAAATTTACAGATAGCTGATTATCAAATTTTAATAGAATGTTTAGTATTTATATCATGAAAGGCAGTTTTATTTGAAGTTTTCTCAAAATTTTGTAAACAAAACAAAAAAAAATTTACATCAACAGTTTACATTTTTAATAGATGAAAGTTTTTTTCTTTATTGGAAAATTTGAGATTTTCATTTTAAGAGAAAACTTAACATTTTACATTTTTGTTTTAAATATAGGCTGTTGAAATTCTCACCTTTTTATTATTATTTTTTTTTTTTTTTTAGTTCATACCAATATTACAGTAGAATTAAAAACTACTTGAGAAATTTGATCATATGTTACTGGGTGTGTAATTTATTTTCAGGTGGGAAACCTTGGATTCTTTTATGCAACATGATGTACAGGAACTATGTAGAGTGGTAAGTTGGCAGTTAGAAATATCTTGGCTTGCTTTTATTGTCCCTAATATTTATCGGTTTTATTTCTGTCAAATTCATTTCTCATTCTTAAATCTAGCTTTATTAGGTTTTATATTAAGATTTATTTTTCTTCTGACCTATACATATAAACAAACATTTTTAACAGAATTTTGTGTTTACGATTTCAACTAATACATGGTAGCAGCATAAAAATGTCCTATTCATTTTCAGCTCTTAGACAACATGGAAAGTAAAATGAAAGGGACATGTGTTGAAGGTACAATACCAAAGCTGTTTGAAGGAAAAATGTTGGTAAGTTCATTAAGATTTTAACCTATAAAATCAAGCATTTGGGGGTGGGGGCATTCTGATATCTGCTGAGATAACCCATAAATCTAGAGATCTAAAGCTTAGAAATGGTTTCACATGTCAATTTTGAATGATAATCTTGCCTGTGTCTTTCTTTTACTGCCTTATGTCACATCTTAGTCACCAAGAGAATTCTTTTTACCTGATTATTATATATGCTTATTTCTGATAAAATTTAGGAACTAAATTCACCAAGCTTATCTTTTATCAGCAATGGACAAAAGGCCAAATATATCATTTAGTTTCTATTATAGTTAAAGAGAATTTAGAACAAAATCACTTGTATGTGAAGGGACTTGTCAATTTTCATGGTTTGGTACTTAAAGAACTCATTAAACCTACCAGCAAAATTATGAGATTGATTCTTCTCTCCATCCTGTTAAGTTTTCCTATTGCTAAATCTCCCATTTCCGCTTGAAAAATTTTACAAGAAGCTAGCTCTTGCTAGCTTACATGATACATCAGTAAACGCCTCCTCCCTTTGTGTGTAAGTAAGTAAAGTTGGCAACCATAGTTGAGGGCAACCAGAAGGCTCCCTTTTCAATAGCTACTACACCAAGGTGTAGGGGAGGGCGCTACTCCTTTCTTTGGGTTGTTCCACATTACCCTCGATACATACCTTATATTGCTGAGTGTTAAGCAAGGAGGTGTCAAGTACCATTTTTAAAGTCTTTGGTATGACGTGATCTGGGATTGAACCCTCTACCCACTAGGCCAATGAGCCATTTCTATATAAGTGGTAACCTTACTAAAAGATTCTTTTAGTAAGGTTGCCCATTGTATAGAAAATTCCAATGAATTTTTTACTGTAGTATATGCAAAAAAAACTCACAGCATTTATATTTTATTTTTTGACTGCCTTGTATTAACTATTTGTAAGCTCAATTCCCTACTCTTTAAAGCTTGTCAACTTATAATCCAGAATAAAAAGTAAAAGTAAAGTTAGCAACCCTAGTTGAGGGTGACCCGAAGGCTCCCTTTTCAATAGCTACCACACTGAGATGTAGGAAAGGGCACTACTCCTTTCCCTGGATTGCTCCACTTTACCCTTGATCCATACCTTATAATGCTGAGTGTTAAGCAAGGAGGCATCAAGTACCTCCCCCCCTTTTTTTTTTTTTGTATGACTTGACTTGGGATTGAACCTCAGTCTCCCAGGCCATTGGCGAACACTCTGACTGCTAGGCCAATAGACTGGTACATAATCCATAATAATGCTATTTAATTTCTCGAAATAATGTAAAAACAAATTTTAATGGATCTTCTAAAATATTTTTCTTAAATGATTCAAGAGTGAAGTTTCTTTTTAAAAAAATCTAGCATTGAATCTTAATGTTAGGAATGTAAGCTTTAAAATGTGAAAATATATTAATTCTGTTTTGTTTTGTTTTTGTTTTTTCCCCTCTCTTAATTTAGACTTTTTTTTTTTTTTAAGCTTTTTATTAATTTTCTTGGAATAAGGAAATACTTTTTCAAGAATAATCTCTATTTCAAAATTTTGGTAGATTTTTCTCTGAGAATTAACCAATTTATAGAATGAATTTGGTTTGTACTTCTATTATTTAACTTGTCCTTACAATTAGCATAATTTGCTTTTATCCTCATTACTATTGCTACTTCTGCCTGTAATTTGAACTTAAATTCCTTTTCATTTCTTGCTTCTTCTTGCCTAAAAAGGGCCACTATATAAATGCTGTTACATATTTACTATATCAGCCAATCACTCACAAGCTGACACTGCAGTCTTTATGTTCAACATCTTGGATTGTAAGTTGGCTAAAATCTTTCAATGAATGTATATCGCATGTGTTATTCATATAGGGCAATTGTTGCACATGTGACGAGATATCAAGTTGACAGGTTGTTTTTGAAACCATAGGTTAAAGGCCAGATGTTGGAAAAATAAACATTTTGTCGGCTGAGGATGGTGGTGATATCATGCATGAAAGTTAGATGTGTTATTAGCTGATGAAATAATTAAGATATATAAATGATATTTAAGTGAGTCATGAAGTCGGCTCAGAAACAAAGGGTCAAAGCTGTGACAGTCCTCTGGGGCAAGTGGGAGTAAGGGGGTTGGAACCAGGTAGTAATCTGTCTTGTGCACACAAGACCCTTAGATCTATGACACAGCAATATAATTCTTATTCTGTGTCAGTTTCAATGAGTGCTATGTGAAATGTATACAATCTGTAATAAACCTTTATATTGGAAAAGAGTTGCTCTGTACTTTACAAAATATAACATCTATGTAAATTTATGATCCCAATGCATCTCTCTTTTTTATATATATATATATATATATATATAGTGTTTGGTTTGGTTTGGTTTTATGGCATATCAACCTTTGTAGGTTATTTTCGCCAAATCCATTTTTACGTAAATAATCTGTTCTATTGAAAACAGTTCAGTTTAGCATAAGTACACAGTTTAATTGTCAAAAACATTTCCATTTCAAACTATTTAAGCAGTTATATGTAATAATTCAGTTAATTGTAAATACAGTTTTAATGTCGAAAAACAGTTCTATTTGAAATAATTCAGTTAAGCATAAGCGCGCAGTGTAAGTACGGTTTAATTCTCAAAAATGTTTCTATTTCAAGCTATTCAGTTTACTCAATTCATTTTAGCATAAGTATGCTGTTAGTTCTATTTAACCCATAGATAGGGCCCTATCAGGTGCTACCACTCCGGGGCCAGAGTGGACCTGGGAGCGATGGCAATGAAGGAGTACTCCGCATTCCCCAAAGCTCCAGCACTGCTGGAACCTCACCATCAGATTGTTTAGTGTCATATCCAGGACACTCGTTGGGGGGGGGTCTTACCCCTCTGCAGAGAAGCAGTCAGTGTATTCTACAGCCCCAACCGACTGGGCAATATAGTGTGTGTGTGTGTGTGTGTGTGTGTGATTTTGAGAGATGAATATACTGATAGCAATCAGTGGACATAGAAAATAGTTTATTACTTAAATTAGATTTTAAATATTTTTTGATGTTTGTATCAATTTTCAGTTTATTTTTCACTTTTATATGTAGCTCTTTAATCATTCAGTATTTGAAACCATTACTAGAAAAGATTTTCCTCGATCCTTTTAAGAATATATTTTCTCTCTCTCTGTGTACTGGCCATTATTCATACAGCTGATTTTCATTATAAATGATTACTAATATTTGATTTTATAAATTTTAAACATGAAATTTATTTTCTTTTTCCAGTCTTACATAAAGTGTAAGCATGTAGATTATGGCTCCCAAAGGATCGAACCTTTTTATGATATCCAACTTAATGTCAAAGAGAAAAAAAATGGTAAGTGATAAGACAGACTAATTATGTAATGATTAAAAAATATAAATTGGAATACAATTAAACTGAAAGTACCTAAAAGCTGAAGAAAATGCTTACCTCCGCACACGTTTTGTTTTGGAAATTGCTTTTTTTACTTGTGTAAATTTGTTTAAGCTTAGATTTAAAGAATTTTAAATTTTTATGTAAATGCAAAGAATTAAAGCAATATAAGTTCTATTTTTGTATATAATGAAATATATTAATGAAAATTGTGCAAAGAAATGCAAGTGGCATTAATAATGAAGATTTGTTTAAAGCTGTGTTGAGGACAATAGATTCTTTTAAAATAAGCTGTTTCTGTTCATTAAAACATGAGATAGTAAGATAACTTGGCTTACTTTCTAATAGATCTCTAGATATAGTGTTCAAGCACCAATGTTTTTGTTGTATATTGCAAATAGAGAAAACATTAATTGTAGATACAAGACAGTTTTCTTCATGCAGTAAAGTTAAAGGGTATTTTTTTATAAGTTCAATTACAATCTGATAACTTTTTAAAAAAATGATTTGTGTAGATAATTTACAGGATATATTCATTTCAGTTTTGGAATCCTTCAATGATTATGTGAAAGTAGAAAGCCTTGATGGAGATAATAAATATGATGCAGGAGAACATGGATTACAAGTAAGTACACGTGCGCACACACACATGACTATCTGAAATTACAACTTCAAGAAAAACTTAATTTTTGAATTTTTTTTTCTCCCTAAAATTTTGTTATACTTTGGCTATGATTTTATTACTAATTCTTGAAAAGGATTCTCTAAATTTTAAGGTTTTCTTTATTTTCAGGATGCAGAAAAAGGAGTCATATTCCTTAACTTTCCTCCTGTATTACATCTCCAATTAATGAGGTTTATGTATGATCCAGTGGCAGATGCTAATATCAAAATAAATGACAGGTTAGTAACATTTTTTTTTGTTAGATTCTTTTATTTACCTCTACTTTTAAAATAAGCAAATAAGATTAGATTGAATTGATTTAAACAAAAACCAATTCTTAATTTGATTAATGATTAAAATGTAGATTTTTTTCATAGCATTCAGTTTAATATAACTTTTCTCTTTCACTACCTATAAAATGTCCCAACATTTTAATCAATTCTTCTCTCTCTCTCTCTCTCTCTCTCTCTCTCTAGGTTTGAGTTTCCTGAGAGATTGAACTTAGACACTTTTTTACAGAAGAAAGAAAAAACCCCTGCCAATTATGTTTTACATGCAGTTCTTGTACATAGTGGTGACAACCATGGAGGCCATTATGTGGTGTATATAAATCCAAAAGGGGATGGCAAGGTGAGTTAATTAGCAAAGTATACAACTCTTAATGATTACTAATGTGTACTATAAGAATATTTACAATGTTTTTTGTGGGGGGGTATTTATTATTTTTATTTATTTCAGTAACAATAAACTAACACCATTTTTGATCAATGACAAACTCTTCCAATATGCTTAAACATTTTAACTTCTAAACCATGTTTTATTTGGTTGGGTTTCTTTGTTTAATGGCATATTAACCTTCATGGGTTATTTAATGCCAAAGCCATCCTTGTTGATGAACAACGGTGGTACTATTTAGCCCATAGCTTGGGGGGGGGTAAAGGGGTTCATACCTTTCTCTATGGTATTTGTCTAAAACGTAATAGCATGACCTAGAGTTCAAACTCACTACAATGTTGTAATCCAGCATGTTAGCCTCTACACCACGAGGCATCTCCCATGTTTTATTTGTAAATTTTCTTTTACCAAGTCTAAATTTCATGTTATATTTTCAACTTTTACACTTTCAAAATTGTTCTTTTTAATATGTAATATCTACTTGAGCAAATTTTATCATTTCTATTCTATTACATTTCATGAGAGAAGTGGGAATATTATATTTGCAACAATATTTTCGTTCAATAAAAGTTGGATGTGGGGGGGGGGATCTGAAATAACTACATTCTAGGATTTTAGGCTAAGTTGTTTTAGTTAACCAATGTGTTTCTGGTATTAAGTTTCCACATTTCAATTTATAAATAAAGTGATCTAATAAATAGTATGTTAAAATATAGGCTTTTGTTAATTTATAAATTACAATATTATGTCTTGTTATTTTGAAGTTTTAATTTCTTATTGGAAGATTACTAAATAGGTAACCTTTTACTTGTACATATCGGTTCTCGTGTGTGGGTGTATGTATGTGTGTGTATATATATATATATATATATATATATATATATATATATATATATAGTAATTTTGATTCTTATTTGTGACATTAAATGAATTTCCATGCCACATTATGTACTTTTTCAGTGGTGCAAATTTGATGATGATGTTGTATCCAAGTGTACAAAGCCAGAAGCCATTGATCATAATTTTGGTAGCCATGATGATGACATTACAGTCAGACATTGTACAAATGCATACATGTTGGTCTATATCAGGGAAAGCTTAATGGGTAAGTTCGCAGATTTATTCACGTTGTCTTTCATGTGTGGGTGTTTTGTTTGTTGTTTTTTTTGTTTTGTTTTTTGTTTGTTTTTTTTTTTTAAGACTTAAATTCTTTTTCTCTTTCCATACATGACTTAATAACATTAGAAATCTATCTACTCATACTCCAAATCAGCCTTCCAAGCACTACAGAAAGATACATCCACTCCTCTCATCACAAAACTCTTAAACAAAATGAACTTTCCACAAATAATAGCATCATTCTTGTTTGGATATCAAAGCCATATTAGTATGCATGCGAATGAAATGGCAAGCAAATCAGGAAAAAAAACCCCACTCCTGACAGATGTATCCCATACACTGATCTAAAACCAATCATTAACAAATTCATACATGACAAATGGCACAAATCATGAGACAATCAGATATACAACAAGCTCCACCATGTACAAGATACTATTGGTGAGTGGCCAGCAGGTTACAGAAGAAACTGAAAAGTGAGACTTTGCTTTTGCTACACCCACTTCCTAAAAAGGAAAGACGCTCCAATATGCGCAAAGTGCACACAGTCAAATACATTTTCTTAAACTTATACTTTCAGACTGGTCCAAAATACTACCAGACAAGTAACCTAAAAGGACCATTTCAAAAACACCGAACCAGAGGACATCTTGAGTTTTCTATATTTAAAAAAAAAAAAAAACTTCATCAAAATCTGACAGATCTTTTCACTAAAATCTGACCAATTATAATAAAACCGAATAAAAACCCATACTCTAAACATGGAAAAGACAAAATCAATATAGTCTTTTCTAGCATTAAATGACACACAGAGGTTGATATGCCATTGAACAAAACTCACTTTCACTGAAAAAAAGATTTGTACCTATTTTTAATCAACGTATAAATCTGATTTAAAAAATTTTTTATCCTGTTTGCAAATTCAAGCTTTTTAGATAGGGAAAGGTTTTAATTGCATAGATAAATAATGTAAAGTTGGCGACCATAGTCGAGGGTGACCCGAAGGCTCCCTTTTCGATAGCTTACTACACCAAGGTGTGGGGGGGGCGACTCCTTTCCCTGGATTGCTCCACTTTACCCTTGATCCGTACCTTATAATGCTGAGTGTTAAGCAAGGAGGCATCAAGTACCATTTTTTTGAGTCTTTGGTATGACTCGACCTGGGATTGAACCCAGGTCTCCCGGGCCATTGGCGAACACTCTAACCGCTAGGCCAATGTCCGGCATAGATAAATATATCAATCCAATTACCTTTCTACATGGCTCAAATTGTGATATTAATTAGCAAGTGTTTTTCCACAATAACAATTTTTATTTTAGTGCAGTGATTAACATCAATTGTATATAGCATTTGGAAATCATGATTTTTGAAGATGTTATTACATTCTGGTAAAATAAATCTATGCGAAATCCCAGAATAATTTTATTAACTTGAAGTTCTTCACTAATAAAATGTTAAAAATTTACAAACCTTTTAAAATGCTTATTTGAAAAACTACTTTCCACTCCCTCACCCCTCTCTTTGTCTCGCTCAACTTTTTTGTTGCATATAGCTTATAAAACTTTTGTTACATATAAGTGTTCATCAGTTTAATTTTAAATCTCTCTCTCTCTCTCTCTCTCAGAGGAAGTTTTACAACCTGTAATTGAAACTGACATTCCTGAAAGTTTAAAGAACAGATTAGCAGAAGAACGGTGAGTTTTGTATTTTTGCAGCATTTCTAATAATTTCTTTTAAATCTATCCAGTTTAATCCAATTTATATAATTACTATGTCTTATAAATTACGAAAAGATATTAAAGCTCAATTTAGAGTTCCTCTTTTGTGAATTTTTCTAATATTAATATAATTCTCTTGTCTGGAAAGTCTTTACATGCTTAAGTTAACTGCTCTGTGATATTATACATGCTGAAAATTGTGATCCAGAATCAACTGATTTGGAAGAATTCTGTTGGATCTTTCAGGCAGAAATTCATTATTATATTGGATTGGTAGATCTTGTCAATCTACAACAAAAATTCTGTATATTCAGTATTTTAGTTTTGTTAAATAAACTTTAACTCGTATTTATACAGAACTCTCTTAACAATGTATAGTTTAAAAAGTTTTCTATAAAAAAAAAAACAAAAAAAAACTTTCCCCCATTTTAGCATCAGGAAATACAATCTAAAGCATCTTGCACTTCATTTTTATCATTGAAACTTTTTAGGTTTTATTTCAGATTTGATATTTTCACATTTTCATTTTATGACCAATGGTTTTCTTTATAATAATATAAATGAAGGCGTGTGGAAGCTCAGAAGCGCAAAGAGCGAACAGAGGCTCATCTCTACATGAATGTTCAAGTGGTCACTGCCGATCATTTCTGTGGTCATCAAGGTAATGACTTGTTTGATCCAGAAAAAACGAACTTCAGGTGAGTAAATATTACTTTTCAATATCTTAAGTATTTCATTTCCACTTCGATTTTAATGTGTTTAGATTTTTTACATTTTGCGATTAAATCTATTGGTAAAATTTGGATCTACATGTTTGTAGTGTTGATATTAAGTGTGTTTTTTAAAAATACATGACAAAAAAATGCAGATTGCTAATTATAGAAATCTATATTAGGCAATTTGAAGGTTCTGTACAAAAAATAAGATTTTTATGAAAATCAGCTGAAAATGAAAAAAACATCACAAACATTTTAATATACTGACATATAAAAAGGAAAAGGCCTTTTTTAAAGGATATTTTTCTCCACTTATTTTATGATTAAGGAGTGGGGGCTTAAAGTGAAAATATTGGCAGAGAAAGATGGTGTTTTTATTGATAGATACTATGTGCTTGCACATGAGGAACAACTATATTGCCTTATAGCTCTTTTGATTCTTGCCCAGACAGCATTGATTTTCATTTTGGTGTTGGGTTGTAGGTAATGAATATAACCTATCAAAAGATAAGTACTGGCAGTATCATGAAATATTAACATCTTTCAACAAAAACCATTCTTAACTTCCTTAAAATGTTATTTTTGATACATGTAAAATTATTTTTAGCATGAGTTCAGTTTTATTTTAGATTTCTTGTCTATATCTACTTATAAGAATTACACACACACACACACACACACACTACTCCCATACCTAGAACCTAATTTTTATTTCTTAATTCTAAATTGTTAGTTTCTTGAAATATTTTTATTGAATAATAAAATTACGAGCTGTACATATTGAATTTTTAGGATTTATTTACAATTTGATCAATCTACAAATGTAATATTACTTGTTAACCTCATTCCATACTTTTGAACAATTATATCAGTTCTTGATCAGTCTAAACAAGCTTTCTTCCAATATTTGGAAATTATCACTGTAAACTGTTATAACTCTTACCCACCCAACCCTCTTATTTCCTGTTATGACTTTTTTCTCATTGCAAATGTTTGATAGGATTTTCAAAGTGAAGAAAACAGCAACCCTCATGGAGTTTATGGAGATGTTATCTGAAAACTTAGTAAGTTGACTTTAATTATCACTTCTCAATGTTTTAAAGTAAGACTAAGATATTTTTATTTTTTTTATTTAATTTGTTGTTTTTAATACTTCTAAAAATATATTTCAGTCACTAGGTTTAACCCACAGTATACCAGATAGATTTTTGATACTCATCTGTATGTTTTTGAATATTGATGCTACTGGATAATATAATAGATTTTTTTTTTTTTTTTTTTTTTTTTTTAATTATCTCAAATACTTGATATCTAGGCCTGCACAATATGCATCCTTCAAAGGCTTCTTTCGGATGTCAAAATAAAACTTTTGTGCTCTATAAAATCCAATTTGTCAATTGATAGTTCAAAAATGCAGTTTTAAAGGAGCATGGATTCAGTCAACTATTGTTGCACCTAATTAACTCCCTTTAACCCTTAAAAACCGTTTGACTTTTCTGGTTTGATCTTAAGGTTGTAAAGTGATACTCTTTGAAAGAAACAATGCAATGCAGCTGTTTATTTTATCAATCTCATTAATGCTAAGGGAACTTAGATTTTAAAGTTAGAATGAAAGATGATGCTATTAGAACATGGAGATAAATTATTTAAGAAAATAAAAGTAAAGGGGTTAGAAAAAATTTTTAGATCAGGTCAATTTTGTTTACATGGTCCTGGTTGATATTACTACCTCCGTTTTTTGTTCAAAGCAATGCCAATAATTTCTAGTTTCAATTATCAAAATTTAGTACATAAAATTAAAAAAGAAAAAAAAAAAAGTCCAAAATATCTGGATGTGTACAAATAAATTACTTTTGTTTCCAATTCTTATTTTCAAGATTTTTATTTTTTCAAAGTGCTCTTTTTGTACTGATATTCAATATTCTTTCAATCATTTGTTGCAGTTTTTTATCTCCAGCTACATTGTGCAATTTTGTATCAAATATTTTGAATGTGAAATTTTCACATCAAACATTTGGATGGATTCAAATTTAGTTTTGATTTAATCATTTAGCTATTTTATAACATGTAAATTGATGAGTCTTATTTGTATTGAGTTATTTTAACATTGCATCAGATAAAAATGTCATTGTTTTTCCATTAATAAAACATCATCTAAAAGTTTTTTAAAGATTACTGGAAAATGTTATGGAATTGCTTACTCTGGGTAATATTTTTAAAGTGATGTATGTGTGTATAATTTTTTTTTATATATAAGACAATGGGACACCAGCACTTCAATTAATTGTAGACCTGCTTCATTTTAAAAAATGACAACTGGATTATTTTCTGGAAAAGTTTAATTTACATGAAGCACATGTAAAGTCAGTAATCATTTGAAAAGATCTTTATAAAATGCAACAAAAAAGCACTTATTGATAAATTTTGACAGCTTGGATTAAGAGAACTAGCTTGAATGTTGGTGTGTGGTTGAATGTAGAATTTTTCTACTCCAATTGCTGTGTGTGTGTGTGTGTGTGTGTGTGTGTGTGACTTTTCATATTCAGCCACATATGAATTCTAGTACATCACTAGTTTTAACCTGAACTACTGTTTTTTGTTTTTTTTTTTGTTTTTTGTTTTTTGTTTTTTGTTTTTTTTTTTTTCTTTTAAATTTCATTTAGAGTTTAAACTAACTCTCTCTCCCCCTCTCATTATTTGTCTATGCACACTCTTGTTTAAGCTGTGAAGTAGGTAAAATTGAAAACCTTTCATCTGATCTCATCCACAAGTAGATTCCCTCTGTTACAAAGACATGCTCCAGGGACAGCAAAGAAGATCCCAAACTGTATTCTATCATCAGACTACTTCTTCTTGGATATTGACTATCCAAACTGATGAAAAAGATAGCAGTGTACTATACTTGTCATCAGCACATTGCAAGACATTGATAACATTTGCCAGACAACTCAATGCTTTCTTATAAAGTATTTATTATATCTGGGCATATCCTGGCAAAACAGTAACTAGCTTGAATGTTGGTGTGTGGTTGAATGTAGAATTTTTCTACTCCAATTGCTTGCTTGTGTGTGTGTGTGTGTGTGTGTGCCCACACTAGCCTTCTCAGCATGTATACTCTTCTCAGACAGCACAGACTATATTGTCTTAGCCATCTCTATTACATGGAAAATGGTTGTATTTCAATCATTGCCAAATTCTGGTAGGGCCTTGCTGCTGAATATTTAGAGTGATGAAGTACCCTGAATCAACATCTCGGAAACTGACGATTGAAATAGCAAACGGGCTGAAATGCATGCAAGAACTCCATAAAATTATCCACTGTACACAGAGGTAACGTTTATGACAGTCACTCTTGTATTAGCTACTTCAGTTAAAAGCTACACTGTTCCAGACGGAGCTAAGATGTATATCAAACCTGGTCAACTTTGATGGCAACTAACTTCCATTGTCTGCTTAAAACAACTGGAAATAGTTGACTTTCCTCCTTTTAAAAAATTAACTTTTTCTTTTCTTGATTGCTTAGATAAATTTATACATTTTATGATTTCATTTAGTGAGTGGCTAAACATTTATTTTTGTTCTTAGTTTATTTATTTTATCCCCTTAGAAATATCCAATTGAAAAAATCCGGCCATGGCCATTCCAGTCTCGGGAGAATTTAACATTTAGGCCAACAATATTAGACTTGGAAGGGGATATTAATAAAACTGTAAGTAACTTGTTTATATTCAATCAAAATTTATTTTGAACCTGGTCTTATGTTTGTAATGCTAATATTTTTATCAGCTGCCATTTCTTGTTCCTCTTGGTTTAAGATACCACAAAAAATGGTCCTACTTTCACTGTATTTATGTACATTAATCTTTCTTTAATTTATAAGCTAAGTATAGTTTGATGCAGATTTTTATTTTTACTTTTGGAAAATTTGGTAATGTTGTCAGATATTTGATATTTTGAAAGATCAGTTAATAAAGAGTTATTATAAAGAATTTATCAAAAAAAAAAATTCAATACTATAAGGATATTTGCAGAATCCTTCCTGCAAATATATTGAAGAGAAAATGGTTTTAAAATTTTGAAATATAGAACCTGTTTAAATATAGAAAAATTAACGTTTACTTTATACAAAAACAATTTTATGAAGTCATCAAGGAACAAATCTAAAGTTTTAAGTGCTTGACTGATAACACAAGTTAACCAATTTTATTAAATGTTTTTCTAATTTTGTAGGTTCAAGAACTGGCTGAAAATGAAAATCCATGGACTGTGTTTGTTGAAACTCTCACACCAGAGAGCACCAGCCCTGGTTTGCCTCCATTTGATAAGAAGTGTAAGTCTAGTTGTTGTAGTTAAAGAAATCCTCTTAAATTATGTTGCAAAATTTTCTTTTTTGATGCAATATACTAAAATATTCTTTAGTTGTTATTAAGCATTTTTATACAAGCTAAAAATTAGAAAAGGTTTTTAGATTAGAATTTTGTGATTTTGTTGATTTGATATTAAATCTTGTAGTTCATAGTACTCAACATTTACATTACTTAGTGGTATAATAATATTTGATTTAAAGTTGTTTAAAGTGAATTTTGGAAGTAATTGATTTGCAGAATTGTTTTGTCAGAAATTCTTGGTAAATCTTTCCTATTCAACAACACACTTAGTGCAATGAAATTTAGGTTTTTAAAAAAATTCAATGTTTTATTGGTGCAGAAAATAAAATGGCCAAGTACTAACAATAGTCAGAGGAGAGAGACAGCACTTTTTCTTTTAAACATGCTTGATAGATAGGACAGATACTTTATGTCTGCCTATTCTGTTTTTGATATGTTCAAGTCTGTATGAGTTGTTTGACTTTTGGATGGAATGAATTTAATAAGGCATGTGTTTCCTACCAATTCTTTCCTTGCTTAAAATTCTTATCTTCCATAAATTCCCCTCCCACTTGCTCCTATTAGTATAAATATGATTCCCTATTGTTTGCCACTTTATTATTTGCTCCACTGAAGATGACTCAAGTTGAGACCAAAAGTACCTCTTTTCCTTATCTCTGAAAACTTTTTTTTACCATTACATAATTACTACTGTTTACTTGTCATATCTAAATTATATACGTATGTACTTCTGGGTTTTCAAATTAAATTTTCAATGTTAAATCTTTGTGTCACAGTTTGGTGGGGGTCCTAAGTAAATCAACATACCATTCTCTTGAATTTCATATCACCTCCATTGACTGTAACTAATTTAAACAACCAAAAGTTTGGTGGGGGTTTTTTTTGTTTGTTTTTTTTAATAAATATCCCACAATAAATGCTTATAGGTCCTCTTTTAATTGTCAGTAGCTTACAATTAAATATGGTTTCTGGTTACTGTTTGTAGTTTGTAATATTCATTTCTTGTGAGAAGTGATGAGACTACATTCTGCCTTAAACATGAACAGTATGTCCTTAAATTTGTATGAAAATCTTACTCAACTACTGTTTCTTTCAGCTGATGTCCTTATTTTTCTCAAGTTGTACGATCCTCGATCAAAAAGCATATCCTACTGTGGTCATCTTTATGTACCAATTTCAACTAGAGTTGGTAAGAATTTCTAGATTATTAAACTGGAATAAGTAATTTATCACTTATTATTTTTAATGTTTTTCAATAAATATTTCTCTTTATTTTAATAGCTGAAATCTTGCCTGAATTGTGCAGGAAAGCTGGTTTCCCCCCTCATACACCATTAATTCTCTATGAAGTAAGTTTTTTTGTTTGTTTTTTTCCTCTTAAGATTATCTAAAAATGATTTTCTATTTTTCCTGTACAAGTGATTCAATATTTTTGCTTTAGATTTATCAGAAGCTTCATGTAAAAAATAAAATAAAGTAAAAAGTACAATCTAGAACATTTTAGCTTATTTACTCATTAACATTTTTGAGTAACCAAAATTATTTGTACAGGCTTCTTTTAACCTATGTTGTGGTGATGGTTCTTCAGTGTATATTATGGATTTACAAATTCTTTTGAATGTCAAAAATTCAGCTTTTTCCATTTAGATGTTGTGATAATCTTTTTTCTTTCTTCCTCCCTCAAATTTTCTCTTCTAGGAAATTAAACCTAATCTTATGGAAAGAATTGATGTGGATCAATATTTTGAGAAGATGGAGGAACTTATGGATGGTGATATCTTTGTCTTTCAAAGGGATGAACCAGATTTAGAAAATTATGAACTTGCCACAGCCAAAGACTATTTCAGGTAGAATAAGACTTGATTATATAATGATAATATAGTATAAACTGTAAACCTTTTCATCTCGGTCTTGAATAGTTTAGATTGTTCTGCAATAATGAAATTTGAGAACCAATAATTGAAACGTTTAAATTTTGGTTTTAATTATTGTTGATAAAATGTAAATTTTAATCAAATAGTCTATTGTATAAACGTTTTTCATTTTAATTATTAGAATTAAGTGTGTTAAATTTATGTACTTGAATCTAATTTAGCTTTTATCTGATGTAACTTGTTTCTATTGCTTTAATTTTTTTTTTTTAGGGACCTCTTCTACCGAGTAGAAGTAAACTTCTGTGATAAAACTATTCCAAATGATCCAGGATTCACCTTGGAATTATCCTTACGCATGAACTACGATCAGATGGCAAATGCTGTGGCTGCACATTTGGGCACTGATCCTTATTTGCTGCAATTCTTCAAAACACAAGGGTAAACTACTTGTTTAAAAAAAAATAAAGCTAAATTCTCATTGCATCAATTTTAATTTCAATCATTTGCAAAATATCTAACATTGATTTAAAAGAAGTCCTGATAGTTTCTACTCTAATATTGAAATAATTGCTTTTATTTCCCTTGAAAATAAATTGTTTCTATAGTAAATGAATTATATCTAGAAGTGTTAGAACTTTGTTCACCAAAATAGATTTAACCTTTTTGTTATATCAAAGGGAAGTAATCTGACTCTTGCATTTATTTGGTCTATATTAAAACAAAGTTTTAGTGAGATTAACTCAATCTAATGTTTCTATATGTATATGCATGTTGAGTGTTACATATCAAACAGATGTTATAAAGGAGCAATTTTTCAGATATAGAGATGGACCTGGTAATCCAATTCGGTGTACTTTTGATGGAACATTAAAAGATCTGATATTCTACATTAAACCAAGGCAGCCAAAAAAATTATATTACCAACAGGTAAAATTTTTTTTTTTTTTTTTTTCCCCCTCCTCACTGAGAATTTTAAGACACGATAGTAAAAAAAATTAATCTTGTAAATTCAAATTCTCTATTCACTTGGCTCATTGGATTTGGTAATACTTAATTGCTTTGCCTGAAAAATAAACATTTGACCTATAGTTGTAAAAAATTAAAATCTAGATAACTTATAATTACTTCAATTCTTTATTACAGCTCAGTATACGAATCAATGAATTGGAAAATAAGCGACAGATTAAGTGTATATGGGTGAATAGCAAATTGAAAGAGGAGGTAAGTCTGTTTTCTCTTCCTCCTTCTCTTCATAAGTCAAATCCTTATTCTCCTGTCCACAAAATCCTGCTTATGACTACACCGGCAAAACAAAATATGAAAACCTGGGTTATCCCAAAAAAAATCAGACCTTTTAGCTTAAGAATAAGTGACCTCCTCAACGAAATCAAAATCAACACTAAAATAGTACACCATACCATACTCTCCAAAACGGCACCATGGACCATAAGGCAACCAACTATAAACTTAGAACTGGCTAAGTTACCCAAAATAAAAACACACTCCATCACTTATCAAGAGAAACTCATAAAAATACAAAATAAGTTCCCAGATCACTATCACATCTATACAGACGGATCCAAACAAGGAAAAAAAGTAGGTTGTGCTGCTATTTCTCAAAAAAAAGAAACCCTAAAACGCCTACCTAATGAAGCTTCAATTTACAGTGCAGAAACCACAGCCATTGATCTAGCTATGAATATCATAGCAAATCATAAAGCTTCCAAATTTATCATATACACAGACTCCAAATCAGTCCTACTAGCACTACAGAACAGAGATACATCATCCCCCTTGATCACAAAGCTCCTAAACAAACTAAACACCCTCTCTAAAAATAATAACATCATATTCACCTGGATACCAAGTCACATTGGCATCCAAGGAAATGAAAAAGCAGACAAAGCTGCAAAAAAAGTTCTTCAAATTGATATGTGCAAATCAAAAATCCCATATACAGATCTAAAACCAAAAAGAAATTTATCCCATATACAGATCTAAAACCATAAAGAAATTTATATCAGACAAATGGCAGAAATCATGGGACAATCAGACCCAAAACAAACTCCATGAAATACAAGAAGCTATCGGAGAGTGGCCAACAGGCTACAGAAGAGAAGAAGTAATACTTGCCAGATTGCGTATTGGGCACACCCACATTACTCATTCACACCTGTTAAAAGGGGAGGATGCCCCAGTGTGCCCATCATGCAAAGTACAACTCACAACCAAACATATCCTTCTAAATTGTAACAACCTTAAACATATCCGTACCAAGTACTATCAAGCAAGAAACCTGAGGGACATCTTTAAGAATACAAACCCTGAAAACATTTTTAATTTTCTAAAAGAAAGCAACTTTTTCAGCAAGATATAACCAAACATCTCTATAGAGCTGCTACTTTAATGACTGAAATTCAAAATAACCTTTTTGGCATTAAATGACCCACAGGGGTTGATATGCCGTTAAACAAAACTCAAACTCAAATCCTTATTCTCCTAAAGGCGTTCAGACTTTCTTACTGCTAATTCTGTTGAGATTTTGATAACATTTGAATCAATTTGGAGACTGGGTTTCATTTATAAGATTCTCTTTTACTGCAAATATGCATATTGGTTAAATTCTACTTTTTGATTTTATTTGCTTAATTATCAAGAACTTCAATTCCCTTCCAGTACTGAAATTTATTTTGGTTTATATCCTGAACACCTCAGCATTTAATATCCAGTAATCTAAACCTAAATATATTTTCCACCTGTCAATTTAAAATCTTTTACATTTTAGATTTAATAAATCTCTTTTTACCTTTTAACTTTTCAGAAAGAACTTGTATTATATCCTAATAAAAATGGTAAAGTAGCAGACCTTTTAGAAGAAGCAAAGAAGCAGGTAGAATACTCTGAAGATGGATCCAAACGATTGCGGTATGCCTTCTCCATTTCCTATATGGTCAAGTGTTTTTTGTTTTGCTTTTTTTTAAGGCTCTCCAGTTTTCTTTTTTTCTATTTTTAATGACTTGGTCTTCTCATCTTTAGTCGTGAATATGTTGATTTGTATTTTGTCTTGTTTGTAGGTTGTTAGAAATCATCAGTTATAAGATTCATGCCATTCAGAAAGAAGAGACATTGCTAGAGAATCTCACCAATACATCGGCAACAGCAAAAACATATCGAATTGAAGAGATTCCAAAAGATGAAGTTACCCTAGCTGAAGATGAGATGATGATTCCAGTTGCTCATTTTCACAAGGTTTGTTGGAATGTTTTAACACTTCAATTATTATTAAAGGAGTAAATTCATTTGTGGGGTTTACAAGCTCATTTATCCTGATGGAAGGAAAAAAATTGAAAATTTACATTTTTAACAATTGATTTTTGCAATTCTCTAATTGGATATACTGGAATAGGAGATATTTTTCTGAATTTCCTCACTATTAATATTATTTTTCTTATGTGTTGTGTGTGTGTGTATGTGTATATATATATATATATATATATATATATATATATATATATATATATATATATATATATATGCAAATTAACTAAAGTTTTGTGTAATGTTTACTATTTTCATTACAGGATCTCTTCTGCACGTTTGGAACACCATTTCTTTTAAAAATCAAACATGTAAGTGATTTTATTAAAAATTGAATTTAAGTAAAATGATATTACTGTCTCATCTTATAAAAAGTTGCAATTTTACAACAAACAAAAAAATTTTTTTTTTTTTTTTTTTTTCCCCTCCTGTTACTCAAAGAAAACCTATAGCAGTTACTGCCTCTAAGAAAGTGCCTCATCTTTCTGGCCTCTTACAATTAAATGTTAAATCTTGTCTGCTTTTCATGGCTACTACAATTTATTTACCTATTATGTCAATAAAAAATTGTTGTTTGTTTCCTGGCCTCTGGGGCGCCCCCTTTGGGGGGTGCCGACGGGACCGAAGGTATTTTTGGATTTTACCAGATGCGTGTGGGCTGCGGCCCAGCGTCTGGACCCACTTTTTAAAAAGGGCCTTGTGCCATACTTGTCCGGTGGTGAGACGGAGATTAAATAAAGATTGTCATCCAGCTAAGTACATTGCTACAAAAGGCAAACCAATCCATTGCATTGTCTAATTTTTGGGTACTACAGTTTATGGAGTACATACCAGTAATCTAGTCAAGGGCAATCCAAAGGCTCCTTTTTCAATAGCTACTACACCAAGGTGTTGGGCAGGGTGCTACTCCATTTCTTGGATTGCTCCACTTTACCATTGTTCTATACCTTATAATGCTGAGTATTAAGCAAGGGGGCATAAAATCTTTTTTTAACCTTTGGTATGACTCTACCTGGAATTGAACCCTAGTCTCCTGGACCATTGGTGACCACTCTTACCCATTAGACCAGTTTTTAAGTTAAGCAAGTAATTTTAGTTTTTCTTTACCATTTCTTTAATGATTCTATCAAAGTTCTATCAGCTCCTTTTTGATTTGCAATTGTTTGTCATTTTTCTATTTAGAATGAACCCTTCTCTACAGTGAAAGAAAGAATACAAAAAAAATTGGATGTTGTTGATAAAGAATTTGAAAAAGTGAGTAATTTATTTTTGCCTTTAAAGACATAAATAGCAAATATTAAAGAAATTTTAATGAAATATATTCACTTAAATTGTTTATTGCTAAATCTGTAATGCCTATATAGTCAGTGAACTTTTCTTTCTTTTTTTTTGTGTATGCTATAATTGGTAAAACAAAATGCATGTGAAATAAACCTTTTTTTTCTTTTTTTTTTTTTCCTTCTTGTCTATCCCAAAAGAACTAATTATTTACTGCACATTTTGCTTTAATTTTTCCTTTTTCTTTCAATATTTTCTTTACATTTTTACACAGTACAAGTTTGCAGTTGTGATTATGGGTCGTCAAGATTATATCCCAGATGATGGGGACTCTGATTTCCAATTAAATTTATCTAAATTTTTACCTCATCAAATTTCAGGTAATTCATCTTCTCTTTTTTTTTTTTTTTTTTTTTTTTTTTTTAATCTCTGAAATTTTGATTCTTACAGCCTTTTTATTCATAAACAACTTTCTTTCCTATTATATTTATATGTAGATGAATCACAAGATCTATAGCTAGTTTGTATAAAAATATTTGTATGTTTAGGCAGTTCACCTTATTGTAGAAAGTTTATTACACGCTTCATTTACTTGAGTGTAGTTTTAATAATTGTTGGCTCAAAAATTTTGAAGATTTAAAAACTTTTCTTTTTTAATTTGGAATTTGTAAATACTGAATTGATATTTTTGGTATAATTTGATGAGGTAACTCTACTAAAGTAGATAATTTTGAGACATTTTTAATTTTGTTTGCTTAAGACATTAAATCTATTGAAGACAAATTGTGAAAGTAAACTTTTTATGTTGACAAAATTTACCTTTTTAATTCTAAATCTTTCAACAAAATGTACACTTTTCTTAACTTTTTTTTTTTTTTTTTTTTTTTTTATACATATAGGTGGTGGTCTCCAAACTCGGCCCTGGTTAGGCTTGGATCATGTTAACAAAACTCCAAAGCGATCACGTTATAACTACCTGGAAAAGGCCATCAAGATTCACAACTAAGAGCACTACCAACCGCTGCAAAGCATTTCTCCTCCTCTTACTCCTCCTCCTCCTCCTCCTTTAGTGGCTCATGACAAGACAAAAACGAAGCATGCTTGTAGCTGCAGCAGCAGCAGCATCAGTTATTCACATGCAGAATTTGTGTCTTGTGTTCCACTCACATCTTCACTGCTGCTTCACTTGTTATGGTTAGCAGCCATTGTCAATGGAACAGATCAAACAAATGAAAAACAGTCAGCAGAAGTAAATTGTTGATATTTAACTCATTGACACTTGCATACACACACACACACACACACACACACTTGAAGTGTCTGTCTGTCTGTCCATGTGCTGTCCACCCCCATTCCCTTTCTTTGTTCCTCAAACCTACTTCAGTGTCAAGTAAATTTCTTTCTCTTTTGACTTGCTCCTCTTTATCATCTGAACTATAGAGTAGAACTGAGGATGCTGATTCAGGAGTAGCAAAGCTGACTAGTCATTATACTTTCCTTCAAATTCAGTTGAATTTTTATGCCATCTGGCTGGTTAGCAGTGCATGGCTGACATGATTGTTAGCATTTTCTATCTCTCTCTCTCTCTCTTCCCCCCCCTTTTCTTCCCCCCCCCTCCTTTGCCTCACTGACTGCTATCTTAGCCTACTGCTGGTCCAAGTAGAGTTGATGACAAGTTAACTTTTTCTTCTGGAGAGTGGCAGCAATGACAGCTCAAAATGATCAATATTCTTTGTTCTTTAAAAATATTGAAAAACAGTTTTTATTCTGCAGCACTAACAAGTGTGACTGGTGGCCTGTGCAGTCCACCCAGCTATCATCAGAATTGTTGATCAGATTTCAACAATAGCATTTACAGACAGAAGCACTATTAGTCACTAAATGTTTGTAATTTTTCACACACACACACACACACACACACACACACACACACACACACTATTACTTCTTTCATATGCACAAATAGGGTACAGCAACAATGCCAAGGAAAAATAGATAGAAACGACAAAAAGGACAAACTATAACTGTTATTGGTTTGTACTTATTGGAAGAGACTGAAAGACAAATACTAAAAAGAAAAGCTGCCCTTCAGCATTTCCACCTGCCTTCAATTGTAGGGAAGTGTGTATATGCGTGCACTCCAAACTTATCCCCGTCCACCACATCCCAGCTCATTGTCAGACACATGCTTAACTAATTTTGTGGTGCTCATGGTGACAAGACTATTACAACAATAACAGGCACAAAGAAATCAAACCCAAAAACTGCAGTGTGCCACTTAACTTTATTAATCCAGCCCCCCTCCCCCCTTTTTTTTTTGTAAGCGAGAGAAGAAAAACAAAACAAAAACATGCACGCATATGGTCTTCTGAATGTGTGCTTTTTTTATGCAAATGCAGAAAGATCTCTCCTCTTCCTTCCCCCTTCCTTGCTGGTTACTAGTGGATTATTCTACAAAACACATTGGTAGATCTCTTTAAAACACTTTATGTACATAACATGGCTCCTGTTTGCTGGACAGAGCCATTCCTTTTAGATTTGACACGAAAACCCTGAAAAGACTTAGATACACCACCTTAGTTTAATACCTCCTTGTTTATAGCCCCCGAAGAAGACAACCCCTTCTTTGATTTCTACTCTTGAGTTGCAAAAGAACACTTATCTTCTCTCGGTGTACTCTTCAAACCTGATCTAACTTGGACATTAAATCTGAAACAGAAAGTTTTTTGGGTTTTTTAATCCTCTATTCCCCCTACCTTGCAGGAGCAAGGCCAGCCAATAAATTTCTTAATCTTTAGACTGGAAAACATCAGATATTTGCTGCTATTCTTCCTCTGCCTTCTCCCAGATAGATGAGCAATCACAGCAAACTCTCCACTTTTTTCTGTGGATATATATGCAACAAAGAAGAAATAAACTAGATGAACAGAATTGCCCTTAAAAGGAAGTTGACAAAAAGAGAAGCAGAAACCCTCAACTTGAAAATAAAAACATCTCTTTTAGGGCATGAAATGTTTTATGATTGATAAACTAGAGTTGGACTAAAAGAGAAGCAACAATAAGGAAAACCTAGCATCAAGCCCTTAAAAACTGGAGAGAGAAGAAATACAAAAACACACACATATATATATATATATATACATATATATATATATATATATATATATAATATATATATATTAAAAAATAAATAAAAAAATTTAAAGATTTAAAAAAAAAAAAAAAAACCTGAATAAAAATGAAGGGTTGTTTCTAGATTTTTGTTCTTTTCTCTCCTTCAACTGACACACTGGTGATGAGCTTACCTGCCTTGTTTCTGTATAAAAAAAATTTTCATTTTGCTGTTGGCTTCTTGGAGAAAGAAAAAGAGGAAAAAATACAACCAAAAAAAAAAGTTACACTGCCTTTTGCATTGCTCCATGTAATGCATGCATCTTTGTGCCTCTCTCCTTCCCAACTTTTTATCTTTTTTCACTTTCATTCTGCTTTTGCTATCTCATCCTTCATTTTCTCAAAAAGTAAACAAAAATAAACCCTAACTTTTTTTTTTTTCTTTTTAATCAAAGTAAAAAAATTTTGTCAGATGCACCAATGTCTCCATTTATTGATCTTCTGACGATAATTATTTTAATACCAACATCCCTTCACATTCTTATATTTTATAGCCTGACCCAGTCCACATTTATTTTAATTTTAGACCCTTCTATCTCTTACTCATCCACTCCCAGAATTGTCTTATGTCAGCACTTGAGATCTCAAACTTATTCATTCTGTTCTGACCGGTGAAGTACAACACATCTCATTTAGATTTATTGTCTATATTCTAATATACAATTTCTGTATGTAGAAATGTCAAAACTTTGTGCACATATATAATGTGTGCACACAATCATCATTTCTTGGGGAAATTAAATAAACTTAGATTGGTTGAATTTTGTTATATGATAGTCCTTTCTATTGGACTTGCTTTGTTGGGTCCATGTTGTTGATTTAATAGTACTGGTCCTATGGGCCAGACTTCCCCTCTGCTCTAGGTTGGCTTATTTAATAAATACAGGCCATCCAATGTACCAAATATTGCAGTAATAGAAAGCCTTGCAGACACTATCTTTTCTATACATCCTTGAACCTTTGCTATATGCTCTCTCTCTCTCACATACACACTTCCTTGGTTACAGTGCCGTATGACTATTACAGTTACCCATGCCTTTAGTACGTCCTTCACTCACTCTCTCTCTCTCTCTCTCTCTATATATATATATATATATATATATATATATATATATATATATATATATATATATATATATATTGAACTTAGCTTAGCTCACCTCACTAGTGACTATCATCAATCTGACCTGACTGCTCTTTGTCATGAAACCATTTTAAGTGCATGTGCTCATCTGGTAAAGATGATAGATCTTTAATAAGAATTTATAAAGTAGGTTTTACTTGAGAAGCAATCATTTAAATATATAGCATGAATTTGTCACTCCATGCCCACTGGTCAGTCTGTTCATATATTCAAACTCAATATATTCTTGCCTCTAGGCAGGTACAAATACCTATGGCCAGTTTCTGCTAACCATATCAGTAACATATCTTCTTGGTCTCTACTTGTAAAATTGACACTATTTAATTGATACACAAATGTTCTATAGTAACTCTTTCTTTATTGCCACCATTTGGTATGCTTGTTACTGCCTCTCCCTTTCCCTTTTTTTTTTTTCTCTCTCTCACTCCAAACCATTTAATTTTTTATCTTCACAAATAAAGAAGACTTTTTTTCTCTAAGTATTGTGGTTTTTAGGTAGACCTTTTTTTTTTTTTTTATGCAAGCTGTTTTGAATATATCACAAATAAAAGCCAAAAAATTTTTTTAAGCCTACAAATGAATCTCTAAATTTGTGAAGGCAAAGAATAACCGATGTAAGTTGCAAAGTGCCAGTGTATGGAGATAATGTTTGCCTTTTGGTCCTAATAAAAGGCAATGTACTGCCATTGGTGCATCTCATTTCGCTGTTCTGCTTCATTTTAATGTGCATGTTTCAGCTCGTCAAAATTATGTTGCTGCTACTGGCTATTTGAGTGGGGGAGGAACTTTTTAAACCTGTATTAAGCATTTGTAAATTAGATAATTTTTTTTATTACTAACAAGATTTTCCATCTTGATTGTCTTTAAAGTAATAAAATCAAATTTAAAATGAATCTTTTGGGTCATTTTAGACTAACATTTTTTTAACTGCTGAGTTAGTGGAAATATAAGTTTGTTTCTCTATTCCAGCTAAATATTTTCATGTGTCATCAAATAGCTTTAAAGAAAGTGGTTTTTGTTTAAGTGATGAAAATAAAACCTTTTTAAAATATTAAAATTTTGCGAGACATCGGAAAAAAAATTTTTTCCCTTTAAGTCTGGAAACAACTTAGATCTGATACTTGAAATGTAAAACTAAAAAGATAACCTTAATTTTAAAAATTTATGGGTAAGAGATTAAATAATATTACAGATTGAGATGAACCCTTAAAAAAACCATTGAATTTGAAATTTCAAAACTTAAAAAGGTTGGAAATGAAATCTTTCAACACATTAAGCTAATTTAAAATTCACTTTATTTTCATAAATGCACAGAATTATAAAAGATGAGGGTTCTTTTTTTGAATACCTGTCTCCTTTAGTTGCAGTTGGTTTTCCATATTTAGTTCAGGTTGAAACCATTATTTTTCTGATGCCGATCTTGGAATGAGTAAACACTAAAATGTTTGGTTTTCAGGTTACCTTTATTGTACTTGAGATAACTTTTCATAAACTTTTTTTTGTTCCGTGGAAACCTAATCTTTTTATTTAGTTCATGAATACATTCAAATTGAAACTTTTGTTGTTCTGTGGAAACCTAATCTTTTTATTTAGTTCATGAATACACTCAAATTGATAGCTGGAGAAAATGCACAGAATGCACAGAATTTTAAAAATTCTTACAATTACCTCCCTTAGACTGATATCCAAATTACAGGTTTTCAAAAAAAATTTTGTACAACTTAAATTAAACCTATCAATGTTTTGCATTCACTAATGCAAAGTCTTAACATTTAAAAATATTCCTTTTAAACTTTCACTATATTTAGTTAATTTTTAAAATATCCAATTGAATTAGTTTAGAGATGTAATTTTCTTAATTTACAAAAAAAAAAAAAAACAGGTTAATTTCACAACAGTCCAGGAATTTCTGTCACAGGTATGTTGATCATTGGTCTAGTGACCACTTTAAAAACGTAATCTGATGTAAAAAGGATTCTCAAATGTGGAGTGACTTGAGCCTCAAATTTCACAATTTTAAGATTTGGAAAAATTTTAGTTTGCATTACCTTCATGGAAATCGTTTGTTGCAAAAAGATTTAAATTACTGACTTTAAAAAATCGATTTTGGGATGTTGGCAAACTCGCCATAACTGGTTCTCATCATAAATACCATGTGCAGTTGATCAGTTAGAGACAGTATTCACCATGGGTCAAACAGTCCTATTCTGGCATGCATTCACCAAAATGTTATGTATTAAGTTGATGCTATTCATAACATCCACCAGTAAACAGATTTGTATGTCACCATGATACAAAGTTAGCAACAGGTTTTAAAAGACATTACATGGCAAATTAGAATAAGTTTAATATAGGAAACAATGGTTAATATTTCAACAAATAAACTGATAAATTATCAGGGAGGGTTAACTACAAATAAGTATTATCAGTCTACAGCAATATTCTGTAGTAATAATTGGATTTATGGGGGGGGGGGGCAAAGGAAATGTTTTACCAACTCTAAACCTGACCCATACTCACATAACTAAAACTTGCTGAATTGGTGGACCTGATCTTAAGTAAAAAAAAAAAAAATTTTTAATGCTACTTAAGTAAACAAGGACTAAACCTTTTATTACATAGAAGGGGAAGTTTTAGCTAAGAGCAGAAGCATCTAGTGAAAATTTAGATGGCTTACTGCATATTTCACAAAAAGCACCAAGTATTGATAAGATATGGCCCAAGTGAAAATTGGACTTACAATTGAGTAATTGGTTAAAAGAATAGATTCTTCAGCAGAAAACCTTAGTAAAATTAGAATTAGGGTTTGTTTTTTTTTAATAGACTTCCAACTTTTTTTCCAGGATTTTGTTCAATTAATGTTGAATTAAAAAAAAAAAAAAAAAAAAAAAAAAAAATTTCAAGAAACTTTTTAATGTTGGGTGAGAAAGAGAGAGAGAGAGCAAACATCTATAAAACAAGAAATGAAATTTACAAGTTTCCAGTTTTATTCATTACTTTACATCAGTCAAGATAACCTTTAAAACAGACAAGAGAATCTTGGTGTGATCAACAGTTTTTTTTCTTCTTGAGAGGGAGGGGTTTTTTTTGTTTTATTTTTATACTTTAAAGGGTGGAGAAGATTTTTTTAGAGAGAGGGGAATTTTTTTTTCAGGAAGTAAAAAGAAGAAATGTGAAATGGAATGTCAAAAAAATTTTTGGGAAAAAGAGAAAAATAATAAATAAAAACTTAGAGGGGGGGAAAAAAAAGTTGGATGGATTTTTGTTTTTGTTTGTTTGGTTGGTATAGAAAGAAAATTAGAAAAAAATTTAAAAAATTAAGCATCTTCTTCTCCTTCCTCCTCGAATTCTCCTTCCTCTTCGGCTGTTGCATCTTGGTATTGTTGATATTCAGAAACCAAATCATTCATATTGGACTCTGCTTCTGTGAATTCCATTTCGTCCATTCCTTCTCCCGTGTACCAATGCAAGAAAGCCTTTCGCCTGAACATAGCTGTGAACTGTTCGGAGATTCGCTTGAATAATTCTTGAATTGCCGTGCTGTTACCAATAAAAGTAGCAGACATTTTCAGGCCGCGGGGAGGAATATCACAGACAGCCGTTTTCACGTTATTTGGGATCCACTCGACGAAATAACTGCTGTTCTTGTTTTGTACGTTAAGCATCTGTTCGTCCACCTCCTTCATAGACATTCGCCCTCGGAACATGGCTGCTACCGTCAAATATCGCCCGTGGCGGGGATCACAGGCTGCCATCATGTTTTTGGCATCAAACATCTGCTGGGTCAATTCAGGTACAGTGAGGGCACGGTATTGCTGGCTTCCCCTAGAGGTGAGAGGTGCAAACCCGGGCATGAAGAAGTGCAGACGAGGGAAGGGGACCATATTGACAGCCAATTTACGTAAATCAGCATTCAATTGTCCAGGGAAGCGCAGACAAGTGGTCACGCCGGACATTGTGGCTGACACTAAATGGTTCAAGTCACCATAGGTTGGGGTGGTCAGTTTTAGGGTCCGGAAACAAATGTCATAAAGGGCTTCATTATCAATGCAATAAGTTTCGTCAGTGTTTTCTACTAATTGATGGACAGATAATGTGGCGTTGTAAGGTTCGACGACTGTATCTGACACCTGAAAGAAAAAAAAAATTTTTTAAATATCGATTAAATGAATTCTTAAAGGAAAATATAAAAACCGAAAAATAAAATCGATAAATCTACATTTTTTTCTTACTACTGACCTTTGGTGAAGGAACCACGGAAAAAGTGTTCATGATCCTATCGGGATATTCCTCTCGGATCTTGCTGATCAGCAGTGTTCCCATACCGGATCCAGTACCACCTCCAAGGGAATGGGTCAACTGGAATCCCTGCAGACAGTCGCAACTTTCAGCTTCTTTCCTCACCACATCTAAAACAGAGTCCACTAATTCGGCCCCTTCTGTGTAGTGACCCTTGGCCCAATTGTTGCCAGCACCGCTTTGTCCAAACACAAAGTTGTCTGGCCGAAAGATCTGACCGAAGGGACCAGATCTGACAGAGTCCATCGTTCCGGGTTCAAGATCAACCAAAATCGCACGGGGCACATATTTACCACCTGGTAAAAAACAAACAAAGAACAGTAAAAAATAAACAAATAGTCAGATTTTAAGGTAAATTGTTAATATCTTAAATAGAAAATGTCGCACCTGTTGCTTCGTTGAAATAGACGTTGATTCTTTCAAGTTGTAAATCAGAATCACCATGGTAGGTTCCAGTGGGGTCAATGCCATGTTCATCTGATATCACTTCCCAGAACTGAAAATAAAAAGCAAGACGATATTAAGACTGACATTCTTATTTCAGAAACACTTAAATTATAATATGTAATTTTCCAAATTACACGAGTTCACAATAAACTGAACTACATTTAAGCCTTTAACTACCACTAGAACACCAGAGTCCAAGCCGAATTTTATTTTAACCCCTAAAAACGTCGAAGTCAAGCATGATTTTACATACAAAAATCTTTCAGAGAAATTAGCCTCATAGGGTTTTACTTTTACGTAAATTAAGTTGCATGTCCAAATGTTACTCACATAAGATCTAATTTTTGATATTACAAACTGAAATGGGGGGGGCAAAAAAAAAAAGAAAAGAAACCTGAATTCTGATCAAATCAAACTAAAGTAAAATTATGAGTTTAGCTATTAAGATAAATACAACCAAGGAAATTGTTAAAAAAAAAAAAAAAAAAAAAAAAAAAAAAAACTCAAGTCAAACATGATTGATGGACCAAGATCGATTTAGGTAAGATCACCAATACGAAGTATCGCACAGTATAAGAAAAAATAGTTAATTTTTTTCTCTGGATTTATATGAAAAGGCCATTTTCCAAGACAAAAATATCAATAAACGACAATCATTCAAATAGATTAAATGAAATGCAGTCATCATTGATTTAATTGATTCATTTGTTGTAGACGGACAATTAACGGGGAAAAGTGATAATCAAGTAACCTAAGTCAGCTGAACGATACTACTACCACATTCTTTAACTACCAACCTTTTCTGATAGTAATAATAGTATCACAGGTAAGTAAAATAGGCAGTAATAGTAGTTAACCTTGAAAAACTGCAAGGCTGTCTGACAGGAGAGAAAAAAAAATACTACTACCAAGGAGCAGTTGTAATAACATTTCTAATCATGGGCAAAAAAACACCCAAATCCCATTTCTTTTGTTTCGACCTTCCAATAAAAATAATTGGACATTTTGACAAGAAACTAGATTTATAAAATGCAACAGTAAGAAAAATCTTTAATTGCAGTCGATTTGGGTCTTACGACACATCATTGAGCATCAACGACCTTCAGTCAATTAAGTGAAATTAATAGGTAAGAGGAAAGTTAATTTTTTTCTCTTCATCTATTTTACATATTTTAAGTACTAATAGTTTTCCACATTATTCAATCATTTGTAAAATGCATCACATGTGACTCGATAAATTTTCTTGCAATACCATGCCAAAAATAAAAATTGCTACCAAATATTACAGAAATCGAAATGTTAATCTTTTCAACAGTGAACAAAAAAAAAAAAGTTATCATTGAAAGGCTTCATTTTTTATTTTTTTTTTTTTAATCCAACGCAAAAATATTCAAATTATTGCGTTCATCGTTTCACGATGACCGTTACAGAAAAAAAGTCCTTTCACTAATTTAGATTCTCAGATTTAAATTGATGCATATATTTTACCTAAATAGATTTTACTGTTAAAAGTTTTATGTTAAGTCAAAAGGTTTTCAGAAAGGTAAGACGAATCTTATGGATGACATGATAATGAGGAGATGCGCCTATATAGAAAACGCATTTGACAATACGTTCTAACACCGACTCACGAAAAGAAATGGATTTTTAGATTAAACCGTAGACCTCACAAATGTATAAATTTGAGATTCACAGGTAGGAAAAAGCCACCTTTACAATATTTGCAACTAGTGAGGTACATACGAATATATTTTAGATTATTTCAAATAAAATAGCAAATTCATTAAATGAAGACCCAATTTAGTATTTTAATTCGCAGTCTTATTTCTCAGCCCATATATATCTATATAAATTAAGTAAAGCAATAATTAATCAGATTATTAAAGACCAATCTGTTCATGCACACACACACAAAGTAGATCAAATAAATCGTTTGTCTTTTTTATTATCCAGATTTTCATTTTATTAGGAAGAGACGCAGAAAGACAACAAAATGGAAATGATCTTTTTTTGAACCTTCAATAAAATGAGGGCCAAAGATTACCAACTCATTACATTTAGGATTAAATTAAAATATCTACAAAAAGGTACGAGAAAAGAAAAAAGAGTTTTAATAAAATCATTAGTAGCGGCGGCAGTGGTTGCTACTTAAAATATATAGTAAAAATAAAACAGCAAATCTCCAACTTTTGCCGCAGTATGACGACATCAAACAGCAATGCAGCAGCCGCGCGACGAATTTTTTTTCTTTATCTTTATTAGCCAAATCGAGAAAAAGACAGTAAATGCAAAAATATCTAATATTAGACTATGATTTTAACATAATGAAGCAATAAATACCCGACATCAACAGCTTAAAATCAAATACAAGTTAAGCTTCCACCAAGGCCATACTTAAAATAGATTTAAATATTTTAACAGGTTTAATGACGTCTATATAAAATTAGCCGGAGAGAAGAAAAAAAAAAAAAAAAAAAAACGAAACTAAGCTTGAACTTTCGTAAACATTACCTAAAATAAAATAAAAGTAAAATGAATTATCTTTACAACCACATGAAGTCTTACAAAAGACAGAAGGGACTGCTTTATAGTGGTTACATATATTAAATTGGACCCCCACTTTTTGCCCACTAAGCAATTTTCGGTGGTGTGAGCCAAGTGGTATTCATAGAATAAAGCTTGGAGTACTTTAAGGAACGAATACATGTACATTATTCAAGACTTCGGACAGCGAGGAATGCCTGAACTAAAATGCTTAAAGAAAAAATTATAAGTTTTAAGACATCCAATACAACCACTTGAAGATCGAACAAGGAATAAAAGGCATGTGACTAAAATTACAAGTAATAAACGAATATCATTTACGATCAAATATTTCTAGAACCACCGTTCAAATAAGTTAAGACATTTACTGTTGCTACAAATGCAAGTTATTAGATTTTTCATTTCAAATCCTGCACTTTTATTTTAGAAGTAAAAAAAAAAAAAAAAAAAAAAAAATTTAATAATTTTGACAATTTCGAAAGTTCAAAACGTATAATTACCTTAGCACCAATTTGGTTGCCACACTGTCCAGCTTGTACGTGAACAATTTCCCTCATTTTTGTCTGTTTTGTGATAAAATTGTAACGACGATTTCTTTTTACTTAGATCAGTTAAAGTGATCTAAATATATATAAATGTATATATATATATATATTTTTAACAAATATATATATTATTTACACAAGCCTAAATGTATATCCCCGACGGTAAAATGAATAAACCGACGCTCACTCGATGCGCTTCTTAGCTGGGAAACGCAATGACGCCGGTATTTATACTCCGACCGCCTCACGGCACCAGCCGGGCTATTTTTCAGCTACCTCCGCCGGTTACTATGACGACAGCATTCAATGCAGCTCAATTATTGGTCAATCATCAATGACGTCACAGCGGTAGTTAGGCAAGCAGTGAGCTAAAGGAACTATATCGTTGTGTCCATGACAACAGTTGGCACGGCTTTGACCTTGTGTCACATCCCAATACTGTTGGAGGGGAAGGGTTGGTTAAATACACCGTTGGCACGGCTTCGTTTCGGTCTGGTCAAGAAACTTTATTAAACTACGGGTATTTATTAAAAAGTATTGGTTATGGCAACCTTATTTATTGTTTATTTTTCTTTTATGATGTTGGAGACATAACAGAATATGCTGTCATTTATCCACTACTACCATGGTGACAAGGTTGTCGTTAGTAGCAATGACCATTAATTAACAAAAGAATCACAAAACGATGTTAATTAGTTTTTCTTTACTTACTCAGTTACTTCGGATTGTGAATTTTGACTGGCCGTTGCTCGTTTTATTTGATTGTCAAAAAAAAAAAAATATCGATGTTCGAATTAGCAAACGTTCGACTTTGTCATAACATTCAATCAAGGCGTTTATATCATTTTTTTTTTATTTACAATCTGACCGAAAAAAGAGGTTTTCGTTTTAATAGTTTTCAAAAATAAATTAAAATATATAGACCTAAATTTTAGAAAATAAGTAGTTCCGTACAATAAGTTAAAATTAACATCGATTTTTAATCAATTTTCATTTATAAAATCTATTTTTTCAACGAAATAGACTTAATGGTGTAGTCCAAACTAATCTGATAAATTTATACAGATATGCAATTAGTATTCAATTTTTAATGATAATAAAACTAAGTAAATCTTCGTAAATGAGAAAAATACAATAAAACAGCAAAATTTATTGCCCCTATTGACATCCGTAATCAGAAGTAGCCAACTGATCTCTAGCTTCTATTTACCGCCATCACGTCAACAAAGAAGGAAGACTCGTAAATATAGATTTTCTTTGGTGGTTGTTTCATATAATATGACAAGTATGGATGCAAATCCAAGTGCTGAATGTTCTATAGGCATTCATCAATTTACAGACAAATTTCTGGACACAACCGTGCACTTCCAGGTGCTTAAGATGTCAGATAGTTTCCATGTGTGGTGTGGCAGCTCTCCTCTTCTTTCGAATATGGCCGTCGCTATACAGACCAAATATGTGAGTAGGAACGGAACTTCACACAAAAAATTGACAAACATTAAAAAGAAATCATATTTGATAATATCCTCAACGTATTCCTTTTTGTCGGAATAAAATGGACGAAAAAAATGTATTTTTCACTCTGCAAATGTCTGAAATATGAACTGAAACAAAACGGGGGTTGTTTTATTAGTTATAAGGAATAGGATTGATTAAAATTAAATCAGTGTTTGTTTTTTTTTTCTTTTAAATCAACGATAATTCTCTAGAATAATATTTCAACTAAGCTTAGTTAATTGATAAGTATTACTTATCGATTCTTTTTTTATATAACTGGACAGTGTTCAAGGTGTGTTAGGAATTTTGGTTTGAATCTTAACGGACTATCATTAAATGAGTATTTTTTTTACGATCACTCATATTGCAATGTATTTTCAAAAAGATTTTGACTCCTGCGGACGACTATATCATTTTAAACATGGGGAAAAGTATTTTAAATAAGAAAATAACATTTTCTGAGTTTAAAAAAATATTTAAGGTTAAAAAGTGGTATAAGATGAATATTTTCTTTAATATAAAATTAAGAGAAAAAATCATGGGACAGGTAATAATAAAGGTGATTGAACGTTAGAAGGATTAAAAAATTTTAATTTAACCCATCTCCAGGGAGAAAACTAACTTTCTCTTCTTTAACTAAACTTAGCGACTTATTCTTTCCAATTATATGTCCACTTGTTTATTTTCCTTTAGGGCAAACCTTGCTTTTCCTTTTGGTAGAATTAGACATTAGGAACATTTAATTAGATGTTTTATAATTCTTCATATAATTTATTCTTCAGTGAATTAGATTGTTCTAACGAGTCAAATAAACCTGTAGGAATTCAATTGACTTTTATATCTAAAATCTATCTGGCTAAAAATCTTTTCCTTTATCCGGTTAGATCAAGCTTAAACTTTTAATCCTTTATCTACAAATCCCTCTTAGAATCTCTTATATATTCATTTATATACTTGTAAAATCTGTCTGAAATTCATCTCAATGAATGAATAACATTTTTTTTTATTATTATTGTTTTATCATACCCCAAATACACTTTTGGCAGCATATATATATATATATATATATATATATATATATATATATATATAAGCAGACGAATTTTAAGTTTTTGTTTTTTTCTCATGTTTTTAATTTAATAAGATCATATTGCCATAATTTCGGGGGAGGTGAAAAATATATCGTGTGATTGTTAAATATTAAGTTGTTTTGTTTTTTTTTTTCTTCATATCCTTATTTGTTTTATAAAGATTTATCCACGTATTCTTATTTGAACTAAGGTTAGGATCGAACTCCGTATTACAAGTTATTAAATACCAACACGCTATTTTTTTTTTCTTTCTCTTAATAGAATTTGTCTCGGAATAAAATCTTCAGTTTTTGAAATGTTATGAGTTCAGAAAGATATATTCTTTATTTATTTATTTATTTTACATTTAAAAATTCTTTCGTTATCATTGTCAAGTGTGATAATATTGTCGATTTTACAAGTACACGATTGAAATAATGGGTATTGGGCGGGAAAATATATTTTATGGAAATTTGAGCCCATAGTTAATATTGTTGACATTCCTATGAAAAAATCTTAATCATGTTGTGTATTTTTCTAACTGCGAGAATGTTCTTAGTCGGCAAAACATCTTTTTCTTGTATATTTGCCAGCACTTTTTTTCCGACTTGTTACACAAACGGTTGTAAAACACAGGCTGTCATTTAATAAAAAAATTTGATTAAAAAAATGATAATAATAACAACGACAATAACATTATTTATAGCATTTACAGCATTGAAATTAATTTAATTCCATCATTTTGAAGTCTACAGTGTGTTTTTTTTTTTTTTTTTTCGTTGCTTTTTTTTAAATCACAATTCACTGGTTTTATTTTTGAAATTTCCAGAGAATGTTTTTAAAAACCACTTGTACATAATTTCGTCATAAATCTGGCTGGGGGTGGAATCACTTGTTTTAAGTCAGTCATAAAAAAAAACAAATTTGAATTAAATCCTTCTGTTGGCTCAGTCGTAAAATGTCCTGTTGACAAGAAGAAAATGGTCTTTTTAAGAGTCAAATGTATCTATTAAATATCTTGTTTTAAAGATACATACGATAAAAAAAACTCAATTTTTATTTTCAAAAAGACCCCCCCTCATATTCGAGGTGTTGGTGTTTTAATATCTGAAAGTTGGATTAAATATTGAATGAAATCTAATCCCCCCCCTCTCTCTCTTTTCCAGTCCCGTCTAATTATTTCGTCCAGTCTCTATCCTTAAGCATAAAACAGGTCATTTTAAAATCTGATCTCATATTGTAGGTAGACGTTAAAAATACCAGCTTCCTTAAAGCATGAAGAAAAGATTTTTATTTTCGATATTGTATATATCGTAAACTAAAATTATCTTGATTATTATTGTATATGCAACCTCTTGCTAAATCTGCCATTTTTTCCAGTTCATCATTAATAGAAAATAATGTTTTTTGAATCTTGGTTTTATCTATTGTATGATGACATCATTGGCAAAGTTTCACGTCTTATTCTTCGTAAATAAAGACGAAGTGATAAAAAGAATATCGCATTATTTGAGCAGTTTATATTTTCATTTAAAAATGAACATGAATAAGTTTGCTTTTTGTATTTTTATTTATTTATTTGAGAGGGTGTGTGTGTGTGTGATCTGTCTCGTCATCTCATGTTCTTCAAATTTACATTTCAAACAAGAATAGATGACAATAAATGTTTCCTATTTATTTTATTTAATAAAGATTTTATTTATTTCTTTTGATGTTACAATAATATTGAGGCACGTGATTTCTGCTGGAAGGGTCAAGTGACACCAAGTCTCCTCAGAGCTTAAGTACTTTAGTCACATTTATAGAATCATAATAGGCATTGCTATTCCCAGCTTTTTTTTTTTTTCAAATTATTTTATTCAAATTATTCCCAGGACTTTTTTCAGTGTAGTGCTTGTTTATTGTGCAAATACAGTTTTACTCTCACTAGCATAATACCTATGAAGAAATGACGGGATTATTTACGTTTAGATAGGAATTTCTGCTTAGGATTAGAGTGTGTTGTACCTAGGATCAAATTATCCTTCCCTGATTCTTTTACCTCGGATCACAGCCGAGCTCCCCTGGTCTTCGAACTAAAATTGAAGGGCAGTATCTGTTCACCCTCTTCAAGATATCTAGATTATAAAAATAAAAATAAAAATGATGAATTCATATAATAATTTTACCATATTTATACAGAGTCCAGAACCTGTGTTTTCTGTCTATTTGGGATCAACTTTTGCCTTGTCGAGAATCAAATGTTTTATTTTCACGTATGGAAATACGACAGTTAAAGAATAAAATTGACGCGTGCATATTAAAACAATTATTTCGAAGAGTATAAAATTGAATACTTTCGCAAAATGTCAATGATACGAAATAAGAAAACCAGGCGTAAACGATTATTTTTATTAGATTTACTTTCTGATCTGATTGGTTGATTTTAACAACGTCAACGCGTCTAGGGTTATTTTATACCTTGAGGTTAGAGAGTTGCATTTATTGTACACGTACATTTTTGTGTAGGTGTTTCTCAAGATTTTTTTTTTTTTTTTTTTTGCACACAGTTATATCATATCAAGTATTCTGATCTAATAAAAAATAATTTGTTTAGGTGTTAGAGAGTTGCATTGCATGTACATTTTTGTGTAGGTGTTTCTCAAGATTTTTTTTTTTTTTTTTGCACACAGTATTAGATCAAGTATTCTGATCTAATAAAAATAATTTGCACACAGTTGCATGGTTTCAAGTATTCCCTTCTAAAACTAATAGTTATATAGTTTCAAGTAACTGTTACCATTCAATGATAATTTGTTTGCTCACAGTTATATGATATTAAGTATTCTTATCTAATACAAATAATTTGTTCACAGTTGTATGGTTTCAAGTATTCCCGTCTAAAACTAATAATTATATAGTTTCAAGTAACTATTACCATTTAATAATAATTTGCATACAGTTATATGGTTTCAAGTAGCTTATAATAATCCTTAGTAAACAATTATAGCTTCAAGTAACTATTCTAAATAAAAATAGTTTACAGTCATATGGTATCAAGTATTCCTATAAAAAAATATAGAACTATTTTGACCCATAGGTAGAATCCCAACTTTTTACTACCACTCCAAATCAGGGTGGACTTGGGTATAATGGCAAAGAAGGGTTACTCCACACTCCCCAGATCTCTAGAACTGGAACCTCACCATCATATGGAGTTTGTCATACCGAGGAAACATCTTTTGTAGGTAGATGACGGTGATCTTACCCCTCTGCAGGGTCTGCACATTCTTAGTCCTACTGACAGGGTGCATTTTGATCTGATGTTTGATGACTTCCTCACAAAGGAATGGTTCATCTGTGAGATTTTGATGTGTTTGAGCCAGGAGAAAAATTTCCTGTTCTCCATAACCAGTATCATGAAGGTGATACATGATTCCAGCCCTTACATTTTCTGTAATAGGGAAGTACATAGAACCAAGCTTTTTTTTTTCTTCCTTCATCCCTCCTGAAGAGAACACTGCTGAGGAGTATCTCACACTACACTCTGATCCATAGCAGAAATGAGATAGCCCCTGTGGCATGGTGGCTAACATACTGAACTTCAACATTGTAGTAAGCGAGTTCAATCTTCAGTCGCACTATTGCGTTCACTTTTGGACTAATGACCTTAGGAAAGGTATGAATCCCTTATCCCCTCGAGCTATGGGTTAAATAGTACCATTAATGTTCTATAAGGATGGCTTTGGTATTAAATAAACCACAAAGGGTTGATATACCATTAGAATCCAAACCAAACCTAAGCAGAAATACTTGAAAGCAATACTTTGATCCTAGACACAGATACAATACTCTACTTACACAAAATTGCCCAGTTGGCTGGGGTTGTAGAATACATCAACTGCATCTCTGCAGAGGGATAAGACCCACCCCCAATAAGTGTCCTGGAAATGACATTAAACAATCTGATGGTGACGTTCTAGTAATACTGCAGTTTTGGGGAATGCAGAGTATTCCTTCATTGCCATCACTCCCAGATCCCACCTGGTCTGGAGTGGTAGTACCTGATAGTGTCTTATACAACTAAACTGTGTACTTATGCTTAACTGAACTGCTTGAAATAGAACTGTTTTGATATTTAAATTGCATAGTTATGCTTAACTGAATTGTTTGAAATGGAACTGTTTCTGTATGCTAAATTGAATTGTTTGAAATAAAACTTTTTTTGACATTGAAACTGTATATATGCAAAACTGAATTGTTTGAAATAGAACTGTTTTTTACATTTAACCGTGTGTAAACAAAAACTATACTTATATTAAACTGAATTGTTTGAATTAGAACTGTTTGACTAAACTGAATAGCTTGAAATGGAAATGTTTTTGATAATTAAACTGTATTTATGCTAAACTGAATTGTTTGAAATAGAACTGTTTATTTGTATTTAAATGGATTTGGCATTAAATAACCTACGAAGGTTGATATGCCATAAAACACAACCAAACAAACTTACACAAAAGTAACAATTAATGCATGAATAATCCAGTCATTTTTTATAAGACTAATGCATTTTATGGTGTTTTATATTCAAATGATGATAAGCAATTATGGCTCAGATATTATTACTTGCCTGTCAATTCATTTATGTTTGTAGGAAGTGCTTGTAGTGTAATGGAAATGGACACAGCAAAACAAATTCGAAACCTGGACAAGGCTGTTTGCATTTTATAGGGCACTAATACCCTTGGTGCCCGTGGTGTAATGGTTATCGTTGTAGGATGTGGACACGACGACACGAGTTCAGATCCTGGACGAACCTGATTACATTTCACATAGCACTAATACCCTTGGGAAAGGTATGAATCCAAATATTCTCCCTCCAGCTATGGGTAAATAGTAGGGCAGACTAGGTTCTTCAGCCTTGGTGAGGCGACTAGTCTAGGAGAAGGAAAACTCTGAATTCAAACCTGTTGAACTCCGCTTAAAAATTGACCTTGTGTCATATCCTGCCCGAGCGGAGGGGTTGGTAAATAGGACTAATACCCTTTGTTATGAAGCCTATTATTTTATATCCAGCTATAGATAAATAGTAAGATAGACTAGGCTCTTTAACTTTGGTATGGCAACCAGTCTAGGAGAAGGAAAACCCTGAATTCAGATATGAACTTTGCTTAAAAATTGACCTTGTGTCACATCCTGCTTGTGCAGAGGGGTTAGGTAAATACATATACACATATACACTTCTCTCATAACTGTTTCTGAGCGCTTAAAAAAAATTATGTCTATTTATTGAGCCTGGTCGATAGCCCAGTTGTCTGAGGCTGTAGAATACAGTGACTGCATCTCTGCAGAGAGGTATGACTCCCTCAACGAGTGTCCTGCATATGATTTTATACTATTTGATGGTGAGGCTCCAGTGATGCTGGAGCTTTGGGAAATGTGGCATACTCCTTCATTGTCATTGCTCCTAAGTCCACTCTGACCTGGAGTGGTAGCACCTGATAGGGTCATATTTATAGGTCAAATAGAACTGTTTCAAACTGTCTGCAAACAAATGACATTACTGGAGCCTCATCATCAGGTTGTTTAATGTCATATCCAGGACACTTGTGGTGGGGGTTACCCTTCTGCAGAGATGCAGTCGGTGTATTCTACAGCCCCAGCCAACTTGGCTGATTTCATATAACGTTAATATCCTTGGGGAAGGTATGAAACCAATTACAGGGTGGAACGATAAAATTGTCGTCCTAAAGAAAACAACACTACAGCTTTATTTTAAAACTTTTATTGAAAAAATCAATTCAGGTAACTTGATTATATAGTAGAGCTGACATCTATTCAATGTAGCCGCCTTCAGCCTCATCACCACCTCGATACGGATTCAGAACTGGGAGCATGCTTTTCCACAAGCGCTGGCGGGGGCTTGGCAAATACTCGGTGGATGGCGGCGATCAGGTTGGCTTTTGGTGTTGTGGGAGATCATGTTGGTGATGTTCTCAACATATGGCCAAACGAAGTAGTCCAGCAGGTTCAGGTCAGGGGAGGATTGGGTCTCTTTGGACTTGTGGGCCAGCACTGAGTCCTGCTGCCACACTCAGGGTCTGCCACTGGCCACCTGATTGCACTAGGGGATCACCACACTCTTCAGCACATCCAGGTATACTTTGGTGTTGACTTTCAAGCCGACTTCGAAGATGTGAGGTGGCATGATGTGGCCCTCACTTGAAACCACACCAAAGACCATAACCATAGCTGGAAACTTTGTTTTCATCACCCTGGACACATCCCTGTTATTCGTGGCAATCCAGCGATGCATTTTGAGGGTGCTGGCAATGGTCCTGTTGTCATAACTTGGATCGGTAGAGAGCATGAGTTGTACAGCAGCGCATCTCCAATCTCGCTCATTGAACATTGTGTCATTTTCAGACATGATAGAAGGCTCCTATCGCTCTTGGGATTTGTACACAACTGGCCTGCTAGTAGATGATCTGCAACAAAAAAAAGAAAACCAGTTTTCATTAAACGGAAATGGAATCATCGTCTTTTCTAGGGCGACAATTTTATTGTTCCACCCTGTATTCTCCCTCCAGCTGTGGGTAAATAGTTGGATAAAACTAGGCTCTTTAACTTTCATATGAAAACTAGTCTTAGAGAAGGAAAATCCTGAATTCAAACCTGTTAAACTCTGCTTAAAAACTGACCTTATGTCACATCCTACTTGTGCGGGGGGGGGGTAAATACTTTTGCAGATTTAAATTCCTCTGAACTCAATTTCTATTCAGTTCAAAATATTCAACAAAAATGAAAAAAAAAACAACTTTCATTTAAGATGACGAATTTTTTGTTTTTCTTTAAATGTTTATTATTATTTTTGACAACAAATATTTCTTTCATCTTATTTCTGGTGCTTTTTATCAGAACCTGTACTCATCATTCTATAGTACCCTGTTGCAGAGGGGTAAGACCCTCCTTGTCTCAAAAAAGAAATGTCCTGGATATGACACTAAACTATATCTGATGGCAAGGCTCAAATTCTAGAGCTCTGAAGAATGTGGAGTCACCCCTTCATTGCTATTACTCTCAGGTCCACTCTGACTCAGAGTGGTAGTACCTGTTAAGATCTCATCTATGGGTCAAATAGACCTGTTTGCAAATTATTTGTATTAGAGAGGAATACTTAAAATGTAAATGTAAACATACAATGTATACAATTCCCAAACCTCTAGGCATAAAATAACCCCAGACAGATTAGCATGCTGTTAAAATCAGTCAATCGCTCATCAATATACTTTTTTTACAAATGCCTACCCAAGATGCTTTTTTCTACCCTGAAATTATACTCGATGTAAGTCACCACCCCCTCATAACTCCTAATGTTCCCTTAGGGAATGGTTTGGACCACATCTGGAAATACAGTAGTGTCATAATCTGGGGATACATCAGCTTCAGTTTGCTTGTTTGGAAGATGATGGTTGCTGGTATACTTTTCTTATATATATATATATATATATATATATATATAGAACAATTTAATTGATTTTTTACTCCTTTGGAAACATTTTAAGGATTTAAGATAAATAAATAATATTTTCTATTGATACCATTCTAACTACCTATCTACCTTCATTCTTGGGATTTGGTGTGCATCATGCTAAGTGGTGGGGGTGGGTAAGTAGACTAAACTTTAAGAAGCCTGCTCTGGCATACCCACACACATATGCTAGCTAACTGGTACTCTATTACTTGTAAATTAGATTTTTTTTACTGGTCTTCTACCAAATAAGTAAATAACTACTGTGATAAAAACTTATAACTTGGCAGTTGGTCAGTATTGATTTGCAGAGCTATTGACATAGGGTACCAAGTTGGTTGCTTGGGTTTTATGGCATATCAATCCTTGTGGGCTATTTAAAGCTAAATCCTCTTTATACATGGATATTGAATATATATGATTTGGCTTGGTTGGGTTTTATGGCATATCAATCCTTGTGGTTTATTTAATGGCAAATCCTCTTTATACATATATGTTAAATATATATGATTTGGTTTGATTGGGTTTTATAGCATATCAATCCTTGTGGATTATTTAATGCCAAATCCTCTTTATACATGGATATTGAATATATATGATTTAGTTTGGTTGGGTTTTATAGCATATCAAACATTGTAGGTTATTTAATGCCAAATCCTCTTTATACATGGATATTGAATATATATGATTTAGTTTGGTTGGGTTTTATAGCATATCAAACATTGTAGGTTATTTAATGCCAAATCCTCTTTATACATGGATATTGAATATATATGATTTAGTTTGGTTGGGTTTTATAGCATATCAAACATTGTAGGTTATTTAATGCCAAATCCTCTTTATACATGGATATTGAATATATATGATTTAGTTTGGTTGGGTTTTATAGCATATCAAACATTGTAGGTTATTTAATGCCAAATCCTCTTTATACATGGATATTGAATATATATGATTTAGTTTGGTTGGGTTTTATAGCATATCAAACATTGTAGGTTATTTAATGCCAAATCCTCTTTATACATGGATATTGAATATATATGATTTAGTTTGGTTGGGTTTTATAGCATATCAAACATTGTAGGTTATTTAATGCCAAATCCTCTTTATACATGGATATTGAATATATATGATTTAGTTTGGTTGGGTTTTATAGCATATCAAACATTGTAGGTTATTTAATGCCAAATCCTCTTTATACATGGATATTGAATATATATGATTTGGAAACACATTTTCTTGATAACATTTTATAAGAGAGCTCTTATTTTTTCACACAGTTAAATGGTTTCAAGTATTGTTATGTTTGCACCCATTTAAATAGATATACATGATATGTCAAAGATTAATTTATTGGTAATTTCATTTTTAAATGAGTTAGAACTAATTTGTATTGCTATTGTTTCGACACAGTTAAATGGGTTCACTTATTGCTACCGAACACTAATAATTCTATTCAACATTACTAATTCATTTGCACACACATGAATAGTTCTAAATATTGCCATGTATCCCTAACAATTCAATTTAGACATTTATTTGTTTCCATACAGTTAAATGATCAAACAGTTCAGTTTAAAAGTCAAACAGTTCTATTTGACCCATTGATAGGACCCTATCAGGTGGTACCACTCCAGGTCACAGTGGACCTGGGGAGCAATATTCATTTGCACACAGATAAATAGTTCTAAATATTGCCATGTATCACTAACAATTCAATTTGGACATTTATTTGTTTCCATACAGTTAAATGATCAAACAGTTCAGTTTAAAAGTCAAACCGTTCTATTTGACCCATTGATAGGACCCTATCAGGTGGTACCACTCCAGGTCAGAGTGGACCTGGGGAGCAATAGCAATGAAGAGGGTACTCTGCATTCCCGAAAGCTTCAGCATTACTGGAGCCTCACCATCAGATTTTTTTGTGTCATATCCAGGACACTTAAGGGCACTAAGCTTAAAAAGTTGATCAATTCAGCATCATTATAAACAGACTATAGACATTTTTAAAAACTTAAACTTAATGCCCCTCCCCTGAAATAATTCTAGTTGTATAAACCCCTTTATCTCTCCAGCTATCAGTTAAATAGTATCACTGCTGCTTTTCTGCTAGGATAGTCTTGGCATTAGATACTCCTCGCAGGGTGATATGCCATTAAACAAAGAAACCAAACTTGACTTTAGTCATAACTCATATTTGGCCAACTATAGTCAAGAGTCCCCGAAGGCTCCCTTTTTAATAGCTACTACACCGAGGTGTAAAGGAGAGCGCTACTCCTTTCCTGGATTGCTCCACTTACCCTTGATCTCTACCTTATAATGCTGAGTGATAAGCAAGGTAGCATCAAGTACCATTTTCTGAGTCTGGTATCACATGACCTGAGATTGAACCCCGGTCTCCCAGACCATTGGCGAACACTTTACCCTGCATGCTTATAGTTAACTCATAATATTCTTCTATTCCCTAAGAAATACAATTTTAGACCAATTGATAAACATTTTTTTCTTGATAAGCCTGTTTCTGTTGATTGGGTTAGAACGTTAGTTAGTTTTGCAATATATCAACCCTTATACTGAAGTTAGTTTATCAATTAGGATCTCAAATTATATACAGTACAATAATGTATCTTCACAATCATTTTAAACAGGGAAACACTTCATACTTACTTGCACTCTAACCCAGAGTGGTAGCACCTGATAGGGTCCTATCTATGGGTTGAATAGAACAAACTGTGTGCAAACAAATCACTGATGTTAAATTGTCACTGTTACATAACAATACTTGAAAACATTTAATTGTGTGAAATAAAAAGAGCTCAGGCTCTTTTAAAAATATTATCAACAAAATGTGTTTACAAATCATACGTATATATCTAATATATATGTATAAACAGGATTTGTGGAGGTGCCCGTGGTGTAATGGTTATCGTCGTAGGAAATGGACACGTCGACTCGAGTTCAAATCCTGGACAAGACTGATTGCATTTCACATAGCACTAATACCCTTGGGAAAGGTATGAATCCAATAATTCTCCCTCCAGCTATGGGTAAATAGTAGGGTAGACTAGGTTCTTCAGCTTTGGTGAGGCAACTAGTCTTGGAGAAGGAAAACTGACTTCAAACCTGTTAAACTCCACTTAAAAACTGACCTTGTGTCATATCCTACCCGAGTGGAGAGGTTGGTAAATATGGTATAAACAGGATTTGGTATTAATTAACCTACAATGGTTCACTTACCTTAAAACTAAACCAAACCAATCATACTTACTTGCAATATCAATGTTTTAATGTGGTTTAAACATTATCAGAAACAGAACTATTTGACCCACATTTGACCTAACAAGGAGTGACACCACACTCTCCATAACTCCATAAATGCACTGGATACTGTTTAGTGTCAAGGAGTATTACATGGAGTGTTTAGTGTCAAGGAGTATTACATGGAGTGAAATAAGTGGTAGTCTTTTGGTTGATTGGCATGTCAACCCTTCTTTAATCAATTATGGTCTCCAATTATATACATTACAAAAATGTATCTTCACAATCATTTTAAACAGATAAAACCATTATACTGAGTTACAATATCCATATTTACCAACCCCTCTGCTCGGGCAGGATATGACACAAGGTCAATTTTTAAGCAAAGTTGAACAGGTTTGAATTCAGTTAATTCTTTCACCCTCCCCTTTTATTAATTGGTTTGGTTGTTTAGGTTTCATGACATATCAACCTCTGTAGGTTATTTAATGCCAAATCCATTTTATACAAATAATTAGTTCTATTTCAAACAATTCAGTTTGATATGAGTACACAGTTTAATTGTCAAAAACATTTCTATTTCAAGCTATTCAGTTTATTCAAACAGTTCTAATTAACCCAATTCAGTTTAGTATAAGTATAGATTTTGTTTACACACAGTTAAATGTCTAAACAGTTCTATATTAAACAATTCAGTTTAGTGTAAGTATAGTTTCAATGTCAAAAACAGTTCCATTTCAAATAATTCAGTTTAGGATTAGTACACAGTTTAATTGTCAAAAACATTTCTATTTCAAGCTATTCAGTTGAGTCAAACAGTTCTTATTCAAACATAAGTATACAGTTTACTTATATTTAACCCACAGATAGAACCCTATCAGGTGCTACCATTCTGGGCCAGAGTAGACCTGGGAGCAATGCCAATAAAGAGGTGCTCCACATTCCCCAAAGCCCCAGTATCACTGAAACTTCACCATCAGATTGTTTAGTGTCATATCTAGGACAGTAGTTGGGGTGAGGTCTTACCTTCTGCAGAGGAGCAGTCAGTGTATTATACAGCCCCAGTTGACAGGGCAATACACAGAGTTAATGTCAAAACTGTTTTATTTCAGATAATTCCTTTTATCATAAGTAGACAGTTTAGATATCAAAACAGTTTTATTTCAAACAATTCAGTTTAGCATAAATACACAGTTTAAATACAAAAAACAGTAAAATCAAGAAACCATGGCTTAGTTCTATTTAACCCATAGATAGGACCTTTATCAGGTACTACAACTCTGGGCCACAGTGGACCTGGGAGCAATGGCAATGAAGGGGTACTCCGCATTCCCCAAAGCTCCATTACTGGAACCTCACTATTAGATTGTTTAGTGTCATAATCAGGACACTCGTTGGGGGGGGTTCTTACCCCTCTACAGAGAAGCAGTCGGTGTATTCTACAGCCCCAACCAACTGGGCAATTAATCAATTAGGATATTCTTCTATGTTGATGTTGCTTCTTCAGATCAAATACTGTGTTGTACATAGAATTATTTTGTATCTTGAAATTCAAGCAAAAAATGTAATTACTCAAAATTTTTTTTAACGAGATTTTTGGTCTTGCCCATGACTTCATAAAAAAGATGGTAGCAAGCTGTTCAAAAAAGCTTCACTATCATTTTATGATGATGAAAGAATTCAAAAAAAATTTTTTGAACTAAAAGAAAAAAAATATTAATATAGACCTCTCTCTCTCTCTCTCGCACTCATTCACTCACAAAAGTATGGATGGTGTGTTTTTGAGAATACTTGTGTATGAAAAAACAAATGTAGTTGTATTGCTTGGGCTGGAGCTATACACGCATACATGTATACACATATGCTGGTACCAAAAAGAGCCAGAGAATGGAAGAGATGTTTGTGGAAAATAATTTTTTCCTTGTAAAATGGATCCACAACTCTAGAGATGAAATTTGTCTTTTTGATTGATTGGCAAAAAAAATTTGAATTGGATTTTTTTTTTTTTTTCGTTCCATGAAATTTCCACCAGTTCTTCTAGTATTGTTAACTGTGACAATTCTACAGCTCGTCAAAATTTCAGTCTTCATGCTTCTTGTAAATTTGCATCCTGGAATTATTAATGGATCCATGAGTTGTAAGGTAATTTTTCTCAGTATTTCTGCAGTAGTAGAGGAAGCATATCACACACCATTGGTTGCTAAAAACAAGTTTGTAAATATTACGTATATGCAGAAGTTTTCAGTGAAAAACCATTTGATGGTATTTAAGGTATTTGGAGGTGTGATGTAACACAGTGGTCCCCAACGTGTAACGGAGGTCCCTAACCTCTGGTCCTCAGATCATTTGGTACCAGGCTGCAAAAAAAATCTTTCTTGGTACAAATCATAGTTTTTTCATTAATACTTCTGGATCTGTAACTGGAATTATGGAGACAGAGAATGAACACAGGGGCTTTTGACATATTTCACACAGTAGCAGGGATTATCATATTTACCAAGCCCTTCGCTCAGGCAGGATATGACACAAGGTCAATTTTCAAGCGGAGTTTAACAGGTTTGAATTCAGGGTTTTCCTTCTCCTAGACTAGTTGCCTCACCAAGGCTGAAGAACCTAGTCTGCCCTACTATTTTACCCATAGCTGGAGGGAGAATAATTGGATTCATACCTTTCCCAAGGGTATTAGTGCTATGTGAAATGCAATCAGTCTCGTCCAGGATTTGAACTCGAGTTGGCGTGCCCATTTCCTACGACGATAACCATTACACCACGGTCACTTCCAATAGCTGGGATTATAGAAGAGACTGAGATTGAACCTTCATTCTGTCAGTTGGTGCATGACCACCTGTTGCAGCTTTCAAAAGAGTTTAAGAATTACTTCTAAATCGAAAAAGACCCCAAAACGGCAAATGAATGAATCCACAACCTATTTGTGAACGAGCTAGGTCAATCAACCCTATCCCTACTTGAAAATGAATAACTGGTTAAGATTACAAATGACAGTGATCCTTAACCCATGTTTGAGACAACTTCAGATTTCTTTGCATTCTGGGTAAAAATCAAAGCAGAATATCTTGACATTGTCACTAAAGTACTGAAAACCCTTCTATTTCCAACCACATATCTTTGTGAGGTTTGTTTTCTGCTGTGACAGCCACTAAAACAAGACTACAGAGTAGACTGGGTATACATAACACAATTCAAGTGTCACTGTCCCCCTCCCCCAAGATGGGACTGTCTAGTAACAGAGAAACAAGCTCATTGCTCCCATTGACTCTGCATTATAGTGAGTTGATATTATAGTGCAAAATTGTTTTAATTGCCTTTTATAGAGTGTAATTGTTGTATTCAGATTAAATACCTTGAACTGACAAAGGTTTTTATTATTGGAACCCCCGCGCCTCCAACCAGTCTGTGGAAACATTTTCATGCATAAAACTGGTCCCTGGTACAAAAAAAGGTTGCAGAACCGCGGGTGTGACAGATTTGATTATAAAGAGTAGATTCGGTTCAAATCCTGGCAAAGGCAGTTTGTATTGCACTAATATTCTTAAGAAAGGTGTGAATCCAACTGTTCTCCTTCCAGCTATGGGTAAATAGTAAGGCAGACTAAAATCTTTAACCATATTATGGCAACCAGTCTAGGAGAAGGAAACTCTGAATTCAAACCAATTATAGACCTAGAAAGGAATGATTGCCACCAGGCTATTCCTGCTGAAGACATGCTTCAGAGTGACACCCCCTCTCCTAACCAAACAGATCAAGAGAAAAAAAAGCCACTTTTATATTTAAATTAATATTTCAGTATTATCAAGTTTGGTTTGATCTGGTTGGGTTTTATGGCATATCGACCATTGTAGGTTATTTAATGCCAAATCCTCTTTATACATATATATTAAATATATATGATTTGGTTTGGTTGGGTTTTATAGCATATCAACCATTGTAGGTTATTTAATGCCAAATCCTCTTTATACATACATCTTAAATATATATATATGATTTATAAACACATTTTGTAGATAACATTCTTAAATGAGCTCCTTTTTGCACACAGTCAAATGGTTTCAAGTATTGCTATATAACTGTCACAATTTAACATCAGTCATTTGTTTGCACACATAGTTGGTTCTATTTGACCTATAGATAAGACCCTATCTGGGGCTACCACTTCGGGCCAGAGTGGACCTGGGAGCAGTGGTAGTGAAGGGGTACTTTGCATTTCCCAAATCTCTAAGCCTGGAGCCTCGCCATCAGATGGTTTAATGTCATATCAGGACACTCATTGGATGGGGGTCTTACCCCTCAGCAGAGATGCAGTTGGTGTATTCTACAGCCCCAGTTGACTGGGTTATATTATAGAGTTTGTCTAACATAGCTTTTTAATCTTTTTACATTGGTGTCACTTTTTAAGAAGAAAATGTTTTGCCATACAAGCTTTGATTGATTGATTGATTTTAATAGCATGTCAATCCATCTAGGGTTATTTTGTGCCTAGAATTCATATTTACATCTGGATAGTTGTTTTTAAGAGGGTTTGATGTTTTCATTATCGTTGGGTTTTTTTGTTTTGTTTTTTTTGCTCATGGTTCTATCTGTTGTGGAGTGTCTGGAGACCCCCTCCACACACACACACACACACAATGGACTGGTCTAAGGACTATTTAGAGTGGTGCTTACTTTTGACTAGACCTGTGAATGTCATTTCTATATCTGGAAAAAAAAAACGGAAAATATTAAACATGGAAATTTGATTTGTTTTTACACATGCTCTTTAAATTTGACATTATTAGATCATGAAATGTTATCGATTTTTCTCAAACACCCTTTATATCCAGGATTAGTTTAGGATCTCAGACTGAGAGCACATTATAGGGACAAGTTTTTTGGGGGGGGTTATTTTTTTAATGCAGTGTCATCATGAAAGAAATAATATGGTTTGCTTGGGTCATTGAATAAAACTAGTTAAATCAAAGATAGGAGAGTGAAGATCCATCTCTCCCCCCCCCACACACACACTCTTTTTAGGATTTATACTACCTTTTATACTCTTTATATAACTGGACATTGGCATGATGGTTAGAGTGTTCACCAATGGCCTGGGTTCAATCCCAGATTGAGTCATACCAAAGACTCAAAAAATGGTACTTGATGCCTCCTTGCTTAACACTCAGCATTATACGGTACAGATCAAGGGTAAAGTGGAGCAATCCAGGGAAAGGAGTAACGCCCTCTCCTACACCTTGGTGTAGTAGCTATCGAAAGGGGAGCCTTCGGGTCTCCCTTGACTACGATCGCCAACTTTATATTCTTTATATACAGATAAATATATGTTTATTGATTATTATTTTTTTTTTTTTTTTTTTTTAGAGGAAAAAGAATGAAAAGTGATATTTTAAAAATATGAAATATTCAATTCTTATGTTAGTTTTGGTTTTATACTACTTAAGTTTACTTAAGTTTGTATTGTAAAAGAGAAAGGTTATCATTAGTATTACACTAATCTTTTAATTGGGGTGAGCCTGCTAGCTTTGAAAATCAGCCTTCAAAAATCCTTTACCTGGGCTCAGCTGTGATCAGAATAAAAACCACTCTTACCAACAAAGTCAAATTCGATTTTCCCTGGGTACCCCCATACTTATGGCCTTGTGCCACAACTAAGCTAAGTAAATAACTATTTCCTAGCCTTAACAATACTCCACATCAAAAAACCCTACTTTAAGAACTATGGAAACTTTTTGTTTGTTTTTTTATTTTTTAAAAATATCTTAAATTGAAATATACTCATATTTTATATTTTATCTCAGCCACTGTATGTGTTACCAACATGCTTTCATTTAAGTAAAAAATAAAGTGCATTCATTCAATGTCTAGGGTATTTATTAAACAATATTAAACCTTCATTACTTACGCGCTAAATTCAACGGTTTTTCAAGCTCAACCGACCATAGCTGGTTACAAAACAACAAGACTGGTTAAGGTGGGAGGAAATGACCGCATCAGTTGATTAGGCAAAGCCTCAAAGGAGATTTTTTGTTGCCAGTACTACTTTCTCTTATTTATTTTGAGGCATAAAATTTATACAGTATGGGTTGTTTTATATATGAATGTTTATATATGTATGTATATATGAATATCTATCTATCTATATATCTATCTATATATATATGTGTGTGTGCATAGATAGATAGGTGTGTATATATGTGTGTGTGTGTGTATATATATATATATGTATATATGAATATCTATGTGTGTGTATGTATATATATATATATGTGTGTGTGCATATATATATGTATGTATGTATAGATGAGTGTATATATGTGTGTGTGTATGTGTGTGTACATGTGTGAATATATATATTTACAGATATATATAAACTACCTGTCAAAAAGTGTTATTCTAAATTAAACAAATAAAGCACGACAATGGTTTTATTTATTATACTAAAAGTCTTCCTTAACCACATTAAATACGAATTAAAACAAAAAAAAAAATTTTTAACTTTCGATTCATCAAAATGACCCCCTTTGGCTGCTATCACTGCTTCACAGATTCTTGGCATTCTTTCTACCAAAGACTGGAGGTAGGCTGAAGATAGCTCTGCCCAGTTTTCCTGCATGAGTTGCCAGAGGTGAGCTGCATTTGTGGGTTGTTTAGCTCTGATTTTTCAGTCAAGTTCATCTCACACCAGTTCAATGAGATTTTCGTCCGCTGATTACGCCAGCCAAGACATCATCTGAAGGACATGCTGTTCCTTTTTGCTTTTAATCTACCTCTGGCAAAGTTTAGTTGTATGCTTTGGGTCGTTATCTTGCATGAATACAAATCCTTGAGCTACAAGCTATGTTCCAGATTGGATCACGTGATGCTGCAGTATGCTTTGATAGCCAGTCTGATTCAATTTGCCCTTTACCTGATACATATCCCCAACTTTACAATTGGCAACCCCCCACATACATTCTGACAGAGCCTCCTCTGTGCCTTATGGTTGATGGGATACAGGGGGTGGCAGCTCTTTCACCAACTCTTCACCACATGTAGACCCTTCTAGTTGACCCAATGATTTTGAACTTTGATTCATCTATCTAAAGGATTTTATTCCTCTGCTCTATTGTCTAATTTTTGTACACCTTGGCCCACTGAAGCTTTTTGACATTGTTTTGCTTCCTCAACAATGTTTTCTTGACAGCAATTCTGCCATATAGGCTGGCTTCACAAAGTCTTCCCACAGTGGATGATGACACATTTTTTTTCATGACATTGGTTTAGTCATGTAGTCAGCCTTCTGTCATGCAAGTTGGTGACTCTGATAAAATTGTCCTCAGTTTTTGTTGCTGCTTTTGGTCTACCAGCCCAACAATTGGTCTTCTTTTGTCCCGTTTCCTGATGTCTCCTAACAGTATAATCTATTGTACTTCTGGGAATTTTTATTTCATTCAGGTTCAGTACTAAAGAAAAAAAATGCCTTCAAATCAATTTTTTAAAAGATATCTGGTTATACGAAAGTCAAAGTTACTGAAGAAAACTTGTATTTAGTATTAAAAGTAAAGTTAGCAACCGTAGTCGAAGGTGACCCCAAGTCTCCCTTTTCGATAGCTTCTAGACCAAGGTGTAGGGGAGGGCGCTACTCCTTTCCTTGGATTGCTCCACTTTACCCTTGATCCGTACCTTATAATGCTAAGGGTTAAGCAATGAGGCATCAAGTACCATTTTTTGAGTCTTTGGTATGACTCGACCTGGGATTGAACCCAGGTCTCCTGGGCCATTGGCGAACACTCTAACCATCATGCCAATGTCAAACATTGTGGTACTTAACTTGTTTCATTAAAAATAACACTTTTGGGATGAAAAATAAAAATTTTTGAGGTGGCCAAATACTTTTGACTGGCAATATATATATATATATATATATATATATATATATATGTGTTTAACAACCCCTCTACACAGGCAGGATGAAACACAAGTCAATTTTTAAGCAGCGTTTTCCTTCTCCTAGACTAGTTGCCTAATCAACGAAAGAACCCAATCTACCCTACTTTTTACCCATAGCTGGATGGGAATAATTGCATTCATAACTTTCCCAAGGGTGTTAGTACTGTGTGGAATGCAGTCAACCTTGTCCAGGATTTGAACTTGTATCGCTATGTCCATTTCCTACAATGACAACCATTATACCATGGGAACTTCGGGGTGTCCTCGTGGTGTAATGGTTAAAGCGATGAACTGCGGAATCGTAGTACGCGAGTTCGTACTCCAGTCGCGCTATTATGTTCACTTTCGGGCAAATACCCTTGGGAAAGGTATGAACCCCCTTATTCTCCCTCCAGCTATGGGTAAATAGTAGGACGGACTAGGTTCTTCAGCCTTGTTGAGGCAACTAGTCTAGGAGAAGGAAAACTCTGAATTCAAACCTGTTAAACTCTGCTTAAAAATTGACCTTGTGTCATATCCTGCCCGAGCGGAGGGGTTGGTAAATAGTACCATGGGAACTTCGTATATATATATATATATATATATATATATATATATATATATAAAGTAGTGAAGTTGGTGACCATATTCAAGGCTGACCCGAAGGCTCTCTTTTCAATAGCTACTACACTGACGTGTAAGGGAAGGTGCTACTCTTTTTCCCGGATTGCTCTACTTTACTCTTGATCCATACCTTATAATGCTGAGTGTTAAGCAAGGCAGCATCAAGTCTGTGGTATGACTTGACCTGGGATTGAACCCCAGTCTCCTGGGCCATTGGTGAACGCCCTACCCATATGTCCGAGAAATTATGATTTTTGTGTTAGAAGTATATTTATCTCTGCCGCCCATCATAGAGGATTTGACACAAAGTCTTTTTTATAGTGGGGATTTTAGGGAATGGGGAGGTCAGGCACGAGTATTGCTGGATTATGTTGGACATAAGCTCACTGGGTGCAATGTGAGCCAGGTGACCCTACTGAACATGGACTGCAATGTGAGTCCTCCATGTATGCCTGCTCATAGCTTGAACCAGACCCAAAGGTCTCGTGCTAGGCTGTGCTTATCAATTCTTCACATGCATGTGTTACTAGTGTAAAGTATGAATGAATCAACGAATGAAGGTCAGATTAATTTGCCCTGTCAGCTGGGGCTGTAGAATACATTGACTGCAACTCTGCAGAAGACCCCCCCCCATGAGTGTCCTAGATATGACACTAAACAATCTGATGGTGAAATTCCAGTGATGCTGGGGCTTTGGAGAATGTGGGGCACCCCTTAATTGCCATTGCTCCCTGGTCCACTCTGGCCTGGTGTGGCAGCACCTGATAGGGCCCTATCTATGGGTTAAATAGAACTAACAGCATACTTATGCTAAACTGAATTGTTTGACGAAACTGAATAGCTCGAAATAGAAACGTTTTTCACAATTAAACTGTACTTACATTTAAACTGCTTACTTATCCTAAACTGAATTGTTTGAAATAGAACTATTTTCATAAAAATGAATTTGACGTTAAATAACCTAATAAGCCATAAAACCCAAACAACCAACCAATCAGATTACTTCTTCCAATATGAAAAAGACTGCCGCCTAGTCCCTAAAATTTCTGGCTTTCTGCTCAGTTCTAAATGTATTTTACATTTTGTAATAAATATCTTACTTCTTTTTAGATGATAATTTAGCATCTATGCATTTTGCCTTGGATCAAAGCATCACTTTCCGGCACCTCTGCTTAGGATCGGGTTCTCTCAGCTGGGCTTACAATACGCAGATGGTATCATTAGTAGTAGGCTAAGACCTCCTCATGAGAATCCAATTCTAGAGTTTGCAGTACATCTTTAGGCCAGTCACTTGGCATTTATGCTGGGTGGTTGTGTTTGCTAAACTATGATATCTTGGCTTCATGGGGCCGTCCCTGCCAGGCCTTTGCTAGCTTGCAAGACTAAGTTTATTGCTTGGTACCTGTGGCACCCTAAAGGGTAAAAAACTTTTGCACCTGCCATGCATGAGTCTTGATAAATCACAGTTCTAGAGATTTGAGGAGAGTGGAGTAACTCTTTATTACCATTACTCCCAGGTCCACTCTCACCCATAATGATTATCCCATCTATAGGTTAAATAGATCTGTTTAGAAATTATTCGTATTAAATAATGTTTAGTATTTTTTTATTTATTTAATTTTCCATTTAATTTGTTTTTAAATTATTGTTTGTTTGTACTGGGAAGCCGAATTAACAAAAAGTATGGTCTGGTCGAGTTATACCAAAGACTCAAAAAATGGTACTTGATGCCACCTTGCTTAACACTCAGCGCTATAAGGTAAGGATCAAGGGTAAAGTGGAGCAATCCAGGGAATGGAGTAGCGCCCTCCCCTATACCTCGGTGTGACAGCTATTGAAAAGGGAACCTTCGGGTAACCCTCAGCTAAGGTCACCAAATTTAGTCCGGGAGACCTGTGTTCAATCCCAGTTCACGTCATACCAAAGACTTTTTAAATGGTACTTGATACCTCCTTGATTAACACTTAGCAATATAAGGTACGTATTAAGGGTAAAGTGGAGCAATCCAGGGAAAGGAGTAGCGCCCTCCCCTACACCTCGGTGTTGTAGCTATTGAAAAGGGAGCCTTCTAGTCGTCTTCGACCACGGTCGCCAACTTTAGTAAAGGACAGATCATCTCCCCATATACCCCATTATACCAATAGTTTAGCATCTGAGTCAATCCTTGATGTCTGAGGCCTCACAAAAATGAATATTAGTTGTGTTGGACAATTTTTGTCATCATCTTATACAATATGCCACAGGTATGCCATATAAAATTTTATTTCCACCCTCTCCAGTTGCGGTTGGCGAGGGCAAATACAATTATTTGGTGTAAAAAGATGAATAAACAAAAATTAACCGTGTATTCACAATAGACAAAGTTAAAAAATAAACTTGTGAAATAATCTTGGATATGAAATTGTCTAAAACTTTTTAAAGAAAGGCTTACGGGAAGAGAAAAAAAACATTCCTTGTCTGAGTTGAATTCAGTAATTTTTTGTTTGTTTGTTTATTTCGTTTTTAGACAGCGACGAACATTTTAAAAAAAGCCGTCGTAATCGATAACAAGAAGAAAGATTTGATAGCGAAAAAAGTCGGGAAGAAAAGGGAAATAAAATAAAAAGATTACAACAAATAAAAAAGAAGTCTACACACACACACACACACACACACATATATATATATACACACACACACATACACACACACATACCTTCACGGCAAAGTCACCCATTGTATGACATTTGCTCGCTATTTTTAAAATTTTAAGTGACGGTTTTAACCCGAGAATGATTGTAAATTTAGATAAGTCGGTTTCCTGCTTTTGTTAACCGTAGAGAGTTTTTTTTTCCAACCTTTTAAGGAACGTTGAAAATAATTAAGTAAAAAAAGTACAATGAAAGGGAAATTTGAAAATAATACTTCAGGTTTTTATTTTTTTTCATTTATTTATTTTTTTAAAATTTCAAATAGAGATTTTTAAATTTCTTTTGTACAAGTATTTTTACCGCTTTCAAACTGATTATTTCAGAAGTGAGGTGTGTTTGTTAGGGTACTTTCACCTGAGCTATCTCTACCACAGGATATTTATCTGACCCCCCCCCTCTTCATGAGAGCAAATTCGACATAATATCTAGTTTTAAATGGGACCCTACATGTGTGTGTAAGGTCAACAATTACTCAGTTCCTTGAGAACTACCGGCGGGGCTTAGAAATACACAGGCTGTATCTCCTACTGAAGAATAAGAACCTCTCCCCCACACATAAAAAAGTGTATAACACTAAACTGCATTTGAAGGTGAGGCTCTGGAGATCTATGGAGTACGCCTTCAGTGCCATTACTCCCAGGTCCACTTTCACCCAGAATGATAGTACTTTTTAGGGTCGAATCTATGAGTCAAATAGAACTGTTAAAAAACTTTTTTTTTAATGGAACCGCATGCAAAAGAACAAAAAAACCTTTTAAGATACAACTACACAAAAAAATGTAAATATGAATGTACAATGGACATGATTGTTGTAACCTCTAGGCATAAAATAGCCCTAGACGGATTGACATACCTTTAAAATCAATCAGAATTCCTCGATACTCCTCTTTTGTATGTTGGGGGAGTGCTAAATGTTCTAATATAATTGGTCTTCAACCTTTTCAATGATTTGAACCACAAACATTACTTATCCCAGTCAGCTAGCTCAGTCGAATACACTGACTGCATCTTTGCAGAGGGGTAAGACCTCCACCCACCCTCAACGAGTGTCCTGCATCTGATGGTTGAGGCTCCAGTAATACTGGAGCTTTGGGGAATGCGGAGTACCCCTTCATAGCCATCGCTCTCAGGTCCAATCTGACTTGCAGTGGTAGCACTTGAAAGGGTCCAATCTATGAGTCAAATAGAACTGTTTAACATTTAAGATGAGTGCAAACAAATGACATGCTAAATTGAATTGTTTGAAATAGAACTGTTTGATCCTTGAACTGTGTGTAAACAAATAACTGATATTTGTGATATATAACAATACTTGAAACTCATGTTTATAACTAATATACTTCTTGTTGGTGACCTTAAGATGTCCCGAAGGCTCCCTTTTCAATAGCTACTACACCGAGATGCAGAAGAGGGCGCAACTCCATTCCCAGGATTGGTCCACTTTATCCTTGATCCTCACCTTATAGTGCTGAGTGCTAAGCAAGGCTGCATCAAGAAACATTTTTGAGACCTTGGTATGACTCGACCTGGGATTGAACCCAGTCACCCAGACAATTGGCGAACATTCTACTGATTAGGCCAATGGCTTTGTATATACATCTATTATATATGAATAAACCGGATCTGGCATTAAATAACCTACGATGGGTAATATGTAATTTACAAAGCGCTTTGCTTTGATGTGGCACAAGGCCGAATGAATGGGGCGCCCAATGAGACCTACGATGGGTAATATGCCATAAAACCAAACCAAACTAATATTACCGAGAGACTTAGAACGTGTGAACTTTATAATCGTGTGGGTATATATATATATATATATATATATATATATATATATATATATATATATATATATATATATATCCTTTATTAAAAACTATGCATGCACAAAAAACACGTCCTTTTTAGAGGCTATGTGATTGACAAGCCATGCGTCTCTTTTAAACTATGGATAATCAAGTCGTAATTATCGGTATTTTTTTACGTTTATTAATTCTCGGAAAAGGGTCATATTGGTTCTCTTGTGGGTATTCGTTAAAAAAAAAGTAATGTCCAATAAAAAAAATACCCTAAAAAATACTAAAAAAAGTATTATTTAAATAAAACTTTTTTTTTTTAATCTAATCAGTCCAATTTATTTTGTCGGTATTTTTACATTTACAAAATCCCTGTTACCTGCAATGAGCAGTGAGTTTAATCTATGGCTGTCAATTTTAAACCTCTAAAAAAGCAAAAAACCGTTTAACCTGAATACATTTCTTTTTTGTTAACCGCATCCTTAGAATATTAAGTTACAAAACGAATAAAATAAAAAAAAATCTATAGAAGAGCAATACTGTATTTTATTTCACCGCTGTTTTTTGTTTAGTTTTTTGTTTGTTTTTTAACTTAAAAAATAAGGCATCCGTACGAACAAAACGTTATAAAAAAAGTAAACAAAATCTAATTTTCCATGGAATTATCTTTAAAGTGTGTAAAAATCATTCACATGCATCTTCATTTAGGGAGTCAAATTAACAAAATGATTGAGTGGGGGGGGGGTCACATGACAATAAAATCATAAAAATCATGTCTTCTGAATTTTAAGTAAAAATGACTTTTTAAAAGAAACCTCATCCTTTATTGCTTTGAACATCGAAAATTGTATTCAAATCCGATAATTAGATGATTTAGGGGGGGCGGAATTTCTTTTTAAATGGAGCTTTAGTAAGTGTGTGTTTTGTACATAATTATTAAAAATATATACCATTTCGTAAGGAGGTGTCATAAGAAATATAATCGGCGACCCGAATTCAAATTTGAACGAATCTGCGTTTCACTTCGCGCCTTTTTTTTTTTCAAAAAGGCACGAACTCATTTCTTCTTTTAGCTATCAGTAAATAGTTGGGCAGACTTGATTAGGCAACCAGTCTTGGAAAAGGAAAAAAAAACAAACTCTAAATTCAAAACAGTTGTGCTCCGCTTTAGCGCGAAAGGAAACGTAAAGTGCCAGGATTTGAATGTTGATCGCCGATTAAATTTCCTAAGACGATAACCGTTACTCTAAGATCACCTCTCGTAATGGTCTGCTACTCTTGTTCGTTAACAGATTAATCGTGATTGTTTTTATTGTAAAACAATTAAAGATACAGCAATCATAATTATTTTTTAAAATTTTTATTAATTTAAAGGACTTTTTCTTATTCTTCCTTTTTTTCTCTCGACCATTTTAAATCCTTGTATTTATTTTAAGAGGCAGGATGGTTGAATCAGGAAAATATCTCAACAAAACGAATTCTTGTAATTTACATTGATAGAATGATTTTTTAAGGTTATCACAACTGCGTTTTGGCATTGATCAGATCAAGAATTTTAATTGCATTTTTAAAAAATATTTTTGTGTATAAAACTAAATAATATAATTTTACTGTTTCAATTGCTTTTAATTTATTCAGAATATGGTGCGTGTGTGTGTGTGTGTGTGTGTGTTTTATCATACTAAGATGAAATATTTAGGACATGACTAAATAAAGTTTTTAAATAAATTCGTCCGGATGGAATGACACCCTATCTATAATTATGTTCACATCTATCTCTCGCTTGCTTTCTCTCTCTCTCTCTCTATCTATCTATCTATCTCAGTCGGTTCAGATCTATCTATCTACCTCAGTCTGTTCATATATTTCTATCTATCTCACTCTGTTCAGTTAAATCTAAATCTTTCTATTCCCAACAAGATGAATTCTCGTTAAAAATACTGTTGCATGTTTATGAATAAAAGAACAATCAACACAAAACCATTGTAATCAACTTTTTTTTTTAATAGTTTGTTTTTTTAATTGGGAAATGACATTTTACACACACTCTTGCATTCGCAATGTTCTCTAACTTGATGCCCAGCCACAAAATTTCCAAATATATATATATATATATATATATATATATATATATATATATATATATATATATATATATATTTGTATTATATCATCGTATTCAGATGAAATTTATAACTAGATAAAGTTTTTAAATAAATTCGTCTAGTTAGGATGACACCATTTTGATTGATATGGGAATCTGTCTAACATTAGAAGAGAAATAAATATACTGATCAACCCAGTTGTAAAAAGGTAAGAAAAACCTGAAATTGTGTCAGTGAACAATCGTTAAAAATCTAGGTCATCAGTTGGGACTCGAGTAACTGCCCATCGCTTTAAATTATTGCACCTGTATATTTTAGTGCCTACTTGTCCTTTGCTGGTTTTGTGTGCATTTCTACTCATACCCCCAAATTAATTTTTCGCCTTGTTAACTTGTGTTTGTTTGTTGAGGTCAGGAGTTTTGCTAACAGTTTGTAAATAATTTTCATTTTTATTTTTATTTTCAATACCAGTTTTCGAATTCAAATAATCCTTCGAAGGTAATTTTTTTAAAAAAAGTTTTTCATTTAGAAGTTGTCATATTGTCGGGTGAGAATGGTAATAAGTGTCATCTTAACATAAATGTTGTTCTTGCATATAAGATGTGTGTTCAAAAGCTATAAAGCTTTTTTTTTTTTTTTTTTTTGTTGTTTTGTTTTTTTTGTTTAAATGAAAATGAAGATAGAGCTAGTTAGTTTCTTTCTTTTAGTGGCATATCAACCTTGGTGAGTTATTTGCTGCCAAAGCCACTTTTAGGGAAAAACAGTTGTGGTACTAATTAATCCATAGCTGGAAGGATTAGAGACTTCATACGTTTCTCGAAGGTTTTAGTGATTAAACCTAATAGCACGACTAGAATTCAAACTAGCTTACTACGATGTCGCAGTCCAACATTTTCAAATATACTTAGGGAGTCAAATTAACAAAATGATTGCAGGGGGGTGTCACATGACAACAAAATCATAAAAATCAGGTCTTCTGAATTTTAAGTAAAAATGACTTTTTAAAAGAAACCTCATCCTTTATTGCTTTGACTATCGAAAATTGTATTCAAATCCGATAATTAGATGATTTGGGGGGGATTTCTTTTTAAATGGAGCTTTAGTAAGTGTGTGTTTTGTACATAATTATTAAAAATATATACCATTTCGTAAGGAGGTGTCATAAGAAATATAATCGGCGACCCGAATTCTAATTTAACGAATCTGCATTTTCCCGTGCTACCAGCGCGATATGATGATGATGATTTCACTTCGCGTTTTTTTTTCTCGAAAAGGCACGAACTCATTTCTTCTTTTAGCTATCAGTAAATAGTTGGGCAGACTTGATTAGGCAACCCATAGCATTTTTCACTACGCCACGGTGATTACCTCATTTGCACAGCTGATAAACTTTTAGAATAAAGTGATGATACCTACACGAGTCATTGACTAGTTTAGATGAATAAATGAAATAAATGAAGCCAGTTTCGATACTTTTTGAACAAAATGTTTTTGGCGAAACTCAGGATAGCGCAAGTGCAATACTCTCCATATTCATTGGACCTAACTCTTTTGTTCTGTAGCCTTTTTTTTTTCATTTTCTAACAGGTATTTATCCAGTTTTTTTTTTTTTCGTTTACTTTCACTCTGAAGTTTGCTCAAACAGCTAAGTTCACGAGCTAACAAGCTCCCGCCATCACCCTCTCAAGGGTTTTTTTTTTTTTAAACTAAAAATCAAAGACTAGCACTTCTGATTAGGATTGGAATATCCATATTTATCTCAAAATGCCAGAGAATTTTGAATGTCTGATTTACCAAAAATATACTACATTCCCACACCAGGAATCAAGCTCAGATCTCTTCGGTGAAAATTAGGAATTCTATATTATCATCATTTGCTAATGTAAAGTTGAAACAGTAGTGAGTGAGCTTGTATATCTCTGTCGAATATTGGTTGACTTGAAAGTGGTCTGACACAGTTATCTATCATGCGCCCTCCTGAACAAGCGAGTTTGGCACAAAGCCATATTTAAGATAGGTCTGGTCGCAGGGCTGTAGCCCACACATGTCCAACATTGCCAAAAATACCTTTGGCCCCGTCGGCATTCTCCTTATTAGGGGCGCCAGGCAATAAACCCGACCCCCCTGTAAGAGGTAAAAGCTTGGGGGGACAGCCACCTGAGGCCAGAGGAAATCTCCAGTGCTGAGGCAACACCCAACCGAGCCGTGCTGACTGGTGCAGACCAGATTCACTCTGCCATTTACTGGATGAATATATGGGTGAATAGACACCACTCATACAAATATGTTGGGCAGGTCTATTATTTGTCTCTGCCTCCCACCAGACACGACTTGACACAAGGTCAAAAGGCCGATTAAAGTGGGGATAAAGGGGAGGGGAGGTCGGGAACAAGCCGAGACTTGAACCCTGCAAGTCTGTGCTGCTGATCGGCTCACTTAGTGCAATGTGAGCCTGATGAGGCAAGCAGTTTCACGAACCCAAATGTGGGTCCGGGCACATATGCCAGTTTACGGCTTAAACTAGACGCTCGGTCTAGTGCCGTACATGGGTGACAAAGGAGACAAAAGTGCAGCTCGCCCACCCGAGGGTAGCCTCGTCGAAACTAGGTGCCTAATAAAAGGCCCCAAGTCTGCCATTGTTCCTTTTGCAAAGCCACGCTCTGGACCGAAGTCCAGAACAGGCTCCGGGGTGTCCGCAAAGGACGGGCCTCTGTGTTGGGCAGGTCTATCCTAGCTAAATGGACCAACCCACCTGCTGCATTAGGTACTCTCCTATAAATGAGGTAAGCTGAGCTGGCTGGCTTGCTTTTCCAAAGAGGACTCAAGAAAACAGCTATCTTAGCAGGTGAGTCATTTGACTTCTACATAATCTACAAAACCTAAATTAAATAATAATAATAATAATAATAATAATATTAATTATAATCCTGGCCGGAAGACCTGACCTAGTGATAATTAACAAAAAAAAGAGAACTTATTTTGCGGACCACAGAGTGAAAATCAAAGAAAGTGAAAAGAGAGACAAGTACTTAGACATTGCCAGAGAACTAAGAAAGCTGTGGAATATGAGGGTGATGGTGATACCAATTGTAACTGGAGCACTTGGAACAGTTGCCAAAGGCTTGAAAAAGGGGCTGGAAGAGTTGGAAATCAAAAGATGAATCAAGACCATCCAAACTAGAGCTTTGATGAGATCAGCCAGAATACTGAGAAGAGTGCTGGAAACCTGAGGAGACTTGCTGTCACTGAGACTCCAATGAAAGACTATCAGCTAATGCTGGTGTGAAAAACTCATCAGGATTATAATAATAATAATAATTACCCAAAAGAGAAAAAACATAGATATACAGAATGAATATAGCCACTGCCTTCCGTCACCATAGGTCTTCAGCCCAGTCAGCTGGAGCTGAAGAATATACCAACTGCATCTCAGCAGAGGGGTAAGACCTCCACCCTGACAAGTGTCCTGCATATGATGCAAAACCATCTGATGGTAAGGCTTTGGAGATTGTGGAATACCCTTTCATTGCCATTGCTCCCAGATCCATTCTGACCGGGAGTGGTAGCGTTTGATAAGATGCTATTTATGGGTCAAATAGAACTATTTGACATTAAAACTGTGTAAACAAATGACTTATGTTGAATTGTTGAAAATAGAACTATTTGACCATTAACTTTGTGTAAACAAATGTTGGTTGTTTGGGTTTTATAGTATATCAACCTTGTGTAAACAAATGACTATCGAACTGAATTGTTAGTAATACATAACAATACTTGGAATCAAGGGCAAATGAATGAGTAACGTTGAATAGAATAATTAGTGTTAAATAGCAATACTTGAAACTCTTTAACTGTGTGCCTAAATTGAATTATTGGTATTATATAGCAATACTTGGAATCATTTGACTGTATGCGAATGAATGAATAGTGTTGAATAGAGGTGCCGTGATGTAATGGTTATCGTCATAGGAAATGGACACAGCAACACAAGTTCAAATCCTAGACAAGACTGACTGCATTTCACATAGCACTAATACCCTTGGGAAAGGTATGAATCCAATTATTCTCCCTCCAGCTATGGGTAAATAGTAGGGCAGACTGGGTTCTTCTGCTTTGGTGATGCAACTAGTCTAGGAGAAGGAAAACTCTAAATTCAAACCTGTTAAACTCCGCTTAAAAATTTACCTTGTGTCATATCCTGCCTAAGCAGAGGGGTTGAGTAAATATGAATAATGTTGAATAGAATTAGTGTTAAATAGCAATAATTGAAACTATTTAACTGAATACAAACAATTATTAATTGTAAATAGAATTATTTGTGCTAGATTGAAATACTTGAAACCATTTAACTGTTTGCAAAAAAAAATTAGTTCAGGCTCATTTAGATTTTATGAACAAAATATGTTTACAAATAATATATATTTAATATGTATGTATAAAGAAGATTTGGCATTAGATAACCTACAATGGTTACTATATCATAAAACCCAGCCAAGCAGCCTTTACAAATCATATACGAGGCGCATACAGTAAGTTTCCTGACTTTTTTCATATGGGCACTTTTATTGATAGTACACACATGAAACTCTAGTCCTCTTCGAAGTAATCTCCTCTGGCTGCAATGCACTTCTTGTACTGTTCCAACAACTTCTGGAAGGCCCCATGGAAGTTCTCTTGTGTGAGTGTGTCAGTGTCCTTCGTCACAGCCTCTTTCATCTCCTCAATTGTCTCATAACGACAGCCTTTGTTATACATGAAAATAAAGAAGAAAAAATTAATGTTTATGTATTAGATATGAAAATAAAGAAGAAAAAATTAAACTTTGTTATATATGGAAATGAAGAATAAAAAATTAATGTTTATACATTAGATATGAGAATAAAGAAGAAAAAATTAATGTTTATATATTAGATATGAAAATAAAGAAGAAAAAATTGATGTTTATATATTAGATATGAATTTAAAGAAGAAAAAAATAATGTTTATATATTAGATATGAGAATAAAGAAGAAAAAATTAAACTTTGTTATATATGAAAATAAAGAAGAAAAAATTAATGTTTATATATTAGATATGAAAATAAAGAAGAAAAAATTAAACTTTGTTATATATGAAAATAAAGAAGAAAAAATTAATGTTTATATATTAGATATGAATTTAAAGAAGAAAAAATTAAACTTTGTTATATATGAAAATAAAGAAGAAAAAATTAATGTTTATATATTAGATATGAAAATAAAGAAGAAAAAATTAAACTTTGTTATATATGAAAATAAAGAAGAAAAAATTAATGTTTATATATTAGATATGAAAATAAAGAAGAAAAAATTAAACTTTGTTATATATGAAAATAAAGAAGAAAAAATTAATGTTTATATATTAGATATGAAAATAAAGAAGAAAAAATTAACGTTTATATATTAGATATGAGAATAAAGAAGAAAAAATTAAACTTTGTTATATATGAAAATAAAGAAGAAAAAATTAATGTTTATATATTAGATATGAAAATAAAGAAGAAAAAATTAAACTTTGTTATATATGAAAATAAAGAAGAAAAAATTAATGTTTATATATTAGATATGAAAATAAAGAAGAAAAAATTAAACTTTGTTATATATGAAAATAAAGAAGAAAAAATTAATGTTTATATATTAGATATGAAAATAAAGAAGAAAAAATTAAACTTTGTTATATATGAAAATAAAGAAGAAAAAATTAATGTTTATATATTAGATATGAAAATAAAGAAGAAAAAATTAACGTTTATATATTAGATATGAGAATAAAGAAGAAAAAATTAAACTTTGTTATATATGAAAATAAAGAAGAAAAAATTAATGTTTATATATTAGATATGAAAATAAAGAAGAAAAAATTAAACTTTGTTATATATGAAAATAAAGAAGAAAAAATTAATGTTTATATATTAGATATGAAAATAAAGAAGAAAAAATTAAACTTTGTTATATATGAAAATAAAGAAGAAAAAATTAATGTTTATATATTAGATATGAAAATAAAGAAGAAAAAATTAAACTTTGTTATATATGAAAATAAAGAAGAAAAAATTAATGTTTATATATTAGATATGAAAATAAAGAAGAAAAAATTAACGTTTATATATTAGATATGAGAATAAAGAAGAAAAAATTAAACTTTGTTATATATGAAAATAAAGAAGAAAAAATTAATGTTTATATATTAGATATGAAAATAAAGAAGAAAAAATTAAACTTTGTTATATATGAAAATAAACAAGAAAAAATTAATGTTTATATATTAGATATGAAAATAAAGAAGAAAAAATTAAACTTTGTTATATATGAAAATAAAGAAGAAAAAATTAATGTTTATATATTAGATATGAAAATAAAGAAGAAAAAATTAAACTTTGTTATATATGAAAATAAAGAAGAAAAAATTAATGTTTATATATTAGATATGAAAATAAAGAAGAAAAAATTAACGTTTATATATTAGATATGAGAATAAAGAAGAAAAAATTAAACTTTGTTATATATGAAAATAAAGAAGAAAAAATTAATGTTTATATATTAGATATGAAAATAAAGAAGAAAAAATTAAACTTTGTTATATATGAAAATAAACAAGAAAAAATTAATGTTTATATATTAGATATGAAAATAAAGAAGAAAAAATTAAACTTTATTATATATGAAAATAAAGAAGAAAAAATTAATGTTTATATATTAGATATGAAAATAAAGAAGAAAAAATTAAACTTTGTTATATATGAAAATAAAGAAGAAAAAATTAATGTTTATATATTAGATATGAAAATAAAGAAGAAAAAATTAACGTTTATATATTAGATATGAGAATAAAGAAGAAAAAATTAAACTTTGTTATATATGAAAATAAAGAAGAAAAAATTAATGTTTATATATTAGATGTGAAAATAAAGAAGAAAAAATTAAACTTTGTTATATATGAAAATAAAGAAGAAAAAATTAATGTTTATATATTAGATATGAAAATAAAGAAAAAATTAACGTTTATATATTAGATATGAATTTAAAGAAGAAAAAATTAATTTTTATATATTAGATATGAAAATAAAAATTAAAAATTAAAGTTAATATGTTATGTATAAAAATAATGAAGAAACAAAGTTTATATATTTTATATGAAAATAAAGAAGAAACAATTCAGCAACAATTGGACAATAAGTTGTATCAAGTTGATGATAAAACATTTTGATACAAGTTGTCAAAAATCATCAGAAAAATCTGAAAAAAAACTTTTGACATAGTAGCTTGAAAATTGCAAAACTTTTGACTCGCCTTTGGATCTATGAAGATCAGGATCTTTTTTTTTATCCCATGGCACTTTTTTTCTGTTTGTGTGCGTAGAACAGTGAGGTATATTCAAATAAGTAAACCCTCTGTTATATTTAGAAACCCATTAATATTTATCTTCCATCTCCCTCCACCTTTTTTTTTTTCTAACTGTTAGTGTAACACAGTCTCATGTATACGTCAATTCCATTTATTTCCATTAATTAGTTGAAGCAATGACATGATACCTTGAGTTTGCCTAAAGGTAAAAATAGAGAAAACAGAAAAACAAGCCACCTGTATCCTGGTATCTACACACAACATACACACATCTCTATAATTACTTATTAAGCTTACCTTTGTCTGGTACAAGACCTCTGGGGCATTCAGGCTGAAATCTCTGATTCAAAAGATAGATTTGCATCCCACATGCTTCCTTGTACCTTATACCTCTATCAATTTTTGTCCATTTGTATACTCAAACTATAAAGTAGGGATATGTTGTCTTTAGCTAAAAGCTGTCTTTGAGAATTACCAAGAGACAAAAAATTTGATTGATTATGGTTTTCAGGTTAATTTTGCAAGTCATGTTTCTGTTATGGTGACCTACCTACATGATAATGAACTCTTCCTCCTTCATAAATACTAACCCTATTTTACTCTCACTGAGAATTTCTCCCAGCTCTGGGCTGGGACACGCTTTGGTCAGCTGTGTTGGTCGGTACACAGATCTGTTTGTGTGTGTCCAGGCTCCACTGGCAGTCAGTCGAGGCTGTCTAACATGGATTCTGGTAAGCTGGCATTCATGTCGGGTGCGGCAAGACTGGCATCCTTGAGCCTCAGAGGGCTGTCCCTCCAAGCTTTAACCCTCCTTGGAAGGGCTAGGTTTATCGCCTGGCGCCTGAAGCGCCCCTTTTTAGGGGAATGCCGATGAAGCCTGAGGCATTTTTGGAGCTGCCAGGTGTGTCTGGGCTCTGGCCCTGTGCCTGGACCCACATACCAATTTTCTCCCAGCAGTCAAACCTTCGGACGGACACTTCTATCTGCTGTACTAACACTCTTATTTTGTATATATGTTTTGTTTATTCAATACACTTGTTCAACCTACTTTCTTCCATGTCTTCTTTCTGGCCCCTAACAGGCCACAACAGTTTCACAAGTTCAATCCTCACTGAATGCTCTGTAGATTTTGTTTACATAAGTCAAATAGACTAATGAGAAAAAAAATGTTATACCAACTTTCTATATTTGTAGAATCCTCCGAGGATTCTTGTCTTGGCTTTTATTAAGTATTGAACACTGATCATTGAGATATATTTCAGTTAGAACCTAAGCCACAAATGCCAAGCTTAGCTTGACACTCATAAAGAATCAAAATGCCAACACTTACCATAAATCCAAGGTTATGTTGCTAACCTTTGCCCCATGTGTTAGTTATAGTTATCTCAATGTTTATATCACTGCCACAAGAGATGGCTAACTAGTTAGGATCAAATTCACTGTTTTAGTAATTTTATCTTCCAAGTGGGTTTGATACCTCAGAACTTTTCATGTATTTCCCTTGCCATGTGTCAACTACTATGGTGAGTCAAAAGTTTAGAAATATTTCGGTAATGTACTGCCACAACAAAAATGTTCAGCTATTCTCTTCTTTCTGAAATTTTGGAACAATCCTTGTATACTGGGGTAAGTCAAAAGTTTGGTAACATGAAGCACAATTCAACAGCCCTGGTGCTTTTGTCGAGGTTGTGAAGATGACAATCTATATTGAATTGTAAAGATGCCGAGCTTCCTTGATACTCTTTGTGTGATACTTATCAGATTTGCCTCTATGTCTTGGAGTACAATTTTGCCCATGGTGTACTGGTTATCGTCGTAGGAAATGAACATGGTGACACGAGTTCAAATCCTGGACGAGATTGATTGTATTTCACATTGCACTAATAACCTTGGGAAAGGTATGAATCCAATTATTCTCCCTCCAGCTATGGGTAAATAGTAGGGCAGACTGAGTTCTTCAGCCATGGTGATGCAACTAGTCTAGGAGAAGGAAAACTCTGAATTCAAACCTGTTAAACTCCGCTTAAAAATGACCTTGTGTCATATATTGCCCGAGCGGAGGGGTTGGTAAATAGCATGTCTTGGAGTACAATTTTGGAACCCACAGTTTTAGGCCTACCTGACCTTCCCTGATTGTCAAGGTTCTTGTAAACCAAGTAAAATTTCTTGAACCATCTGGTTACTGTCCTGTGATCAACTACAATTTCACCTTTCATGCAACAAATGTTTTTGGTTTCTTCCCCAGGCCCTATTCAAACTCATAATGCGATATTTGTCTCTGCCTCCCACCAGACAGGACTTGACACAAGGTCAATGGCCCAAAGGTTAATTATAGTGGGGGTTTAGGGGAGAGGATAGTCGGGCACGAGCCAAGACTCGAGCTTTGCTGGTCTATGCTAGTCATCGGCTCACTTATGCCAATGTGGGCCTGATGATCCTAGCTGGTCTGATTATAGTTTAAACTAGACAAGGTCCAGTGCTATACAAGGAGGACAAAGGTGTCAATGTTGCAGCTTGCCCACTCAAAGGTGACCCAAACTCATAATGCGATATTTGTCTCTGCCTCCCACTAGACAGGACTTGACACAAGGTCAATGGCCTGAAGGTCAATTATAGTGGGGGTTTAGGGGAGAGGATGGTTGGGCATGAGCCAAGACTCGAGCTTTGCTGGTCTATGCTAGTCATCAGCTCACTTATGCCAATGTGAGCCTGATGATCCTAGCTGGTCTGATTATAGTTTAAACGAGACAAGGTCCAGTGCTATACAAGGAGGATAAAGATGTCAATGTTGCAGCTCACCCACTCAAAGGTGACCCAAACTCATAATGCATAAGTTTCCAAATTAGATCATGTTGCATGGTTTATCTGTGTGTCTTTCACATTGTACACAATGAAGCAATGTCCATTGTTATATACACACTGCAAACAGATACCAAAATATTGCAAAACTTTTGATTGACCCAAATAAAGTGTTAATATTTGTTTTATTTATCCGTTTTCAAATTAATTTTATCATTCGGCCAATCAAATGCAGTGAAAGAACTATTTATTTTTCTTATAATTATTTTGCATGAGGGATCAGCAGAGTCTTCATGGAATAGTGGCTAATGCGCTAGACTACGACATCATAGTAAACGAGTTCAAACTCCAGTCATGCTATTATGTTTACTTTCAGACTTATACCCTTGAAAGGCATGAACCCCCTTATTTCTCCAGTTATGGATTAAATTGTACCACTACTATTTTTCTACAAGAATGGCTTTGGCATTAACTAACACATGACAATTTATATACCATTAAAAAAAGAAACCAATCAAACAAGAAACAGCCCAATTGGCTGGGGCTGTAGAATATACCAACTGCATCTCTGCAGAGAGGTAAAAAAAAAAACCTCCACAAGTGTCCTGGATATGACATTAAACCATCTAGACTAGCAAACTTTCAAAAGTGAGTTTGAATCTCATTGGGTGCTCCAACCATATGGCCTTGTGCCACATTTAAGCAAAAGGCTTAGTAAATCATTACTCATTATACCTATCTACTTAGGAGTGTAAGATGTGCATCTCTGTGAAAAGAATGATGGTTCAGTTTTATTTTCTGTTATGATTTCCAGAAAAAACTGTGGAACACAAAGATGACAATGATAGCAATTGTAGTTGGTGTCCTTGGAATTGTTTCTGAAGACTTGGAAAAGAGACTTGGGAAACTGAAGATCAGAGGAAGAATAGAGAACATCCAGATCACAACACTTTTAAGATCAGCTAGAATACTTAGAAAAGTCCTGGAGACCTAAAGAATTTTCTGTCACTCAACTGGTTGGAAACTCTTGTAAAGAGTAGAATGATAAAAACTTGTTAGACCTTTGGAAATCCTGTGGATCGTCAAGTAATATATCTAAACAGACACCTTATATGGATAATAGTCAGTGAGATTGGCTAGCACACCACTGTTAGTGGGCCAATCAGCTGGGGCTGCAGAATACACCAACTGCATCTCTGCAGAGGGGTAAGACTCCCCAAATGAATGTCCTGGGTATGACACTAAACAATCTGATGTGAGGCTCCAGTAATGCTGAAGCTTTGGGGAATATAGAGTACTCCTTCATTGCTATGACTCCAAGGTCCATTGTGGCCTGTAGTGGTAGCAACTGATAGGTTCCTATCTATGCGACAAATAGTATTGTTTGACATTTAAACTGTACTTAGGCTAAATTGAATTGTTTGAAATAGAAGTTTTTGACATTTTAAACTGTGTATTTACGCTAAATTGAATTGTTTGAAATAGAACTGTTTATATATATATAAATGGATTTGGCATTGAATAACCTACAATGGTTGATATGCCATAAAACCAAACCTAACCAATACTAATACCACTGTTAGTGTGTTCAATTCTTTATGGATACCCCCATACTTCTGGCATAGTGCCAAACTCAATTAAGCTCATTAAATGACAACTAATACATCATTAATCAGATAGTAATATAAATATTTTGGTCTGCGGAATCGTAGTAAGCGAGTTCGTACTCCACTTGCGCTATTACGTTCACTTTCGGGCAAATATCCTTGGGAAAGTTATGAACCCCCTTATCCTCCCAGCTATGGGTTAAATAGTACCACTACTGTTCTTCTAGGAGAATAGATTTGGCATTAAATAACCTACAAAGGTTGATATGCCATTAAAAACAAAGAAACTAAACTAATATAAATATTATCAATTGTTAATTAGTGAATCCATTTTTCATCTAATTCACTTTTCTTGATTCAAAATATGCAGTTCTCTGGTTCTTTTTCTTCTAAAATCAAGGAAATACTATCCATTAATCTGAAAGAAAAATGAGTGAATTTAGATCAAGCTGTTGAGAGAGAAATAAATTTGTGTTTTTCATGTAGTAGCAGAAGAGTAATGTATTAGAGACATTGGTGTGTTTGAGGAGAATGTAAATATTCTCTTTCCTGTGATGAACACTTTACACTTCTATGTTTGTTGATGCTATAGTATTATTCATAGTATGATCCATGTTTGGAATTATAGTCTGAAGCTTTCATGGTTAATCTTTTTCTTATGATAATTTGATTGTCTATTTTAAAGTAAGAAAAGAAGAAAATCAAATATAATGACGCACCTTATCTTAGTGCATTTTGCTTTATAGCACTTAACGTATATTGAAGATTTATGGCAACAATGCAACGAGTCGATTAAAGTCATTTTGCCAACCACATTTACTCACTTTTGTGTCTGTCATATTTTATTGGCAGTAAAGTATTTTTTCTAATTTAAGGTCTATACATTTTTTATTTTTTTTTTAAGACTTGATATTGCTTACTGAATCAACTATAGTCTAAACATGGCATTTATATGCACTGAAAAATCAAATGATTCATGTGACTCACTTTATGGTAATATTTGTTCTATTGATGTGAACCAAATCCATATTTCCAATATATATTAGTACAGACTCATTGGTCTAGTAGGTAGAGTGTTTGCCAATAGCCCAAGAGATTGGGGTTCAATCCTAGGTCGAGTTAAACCAAAGACTAAAAAAAATGGTACTTGATACCTCTTTGCTTAATGCTCAGCATTATAAGGTTGGTATCAAGGGTAAAGTGGAGCAATCTAAGGAAAGGAGTAGCGCCTTCCCCTACGCTTTGGTGTAGTAGTTATTGAAAAGGGAGCCTTCGGTTCAACCTCGACTGAAGTCACCAACTTTTACTTATATATACACACACACAAAGTTCATTGAAAAAGTTCTAAACCTCACCCAGAAAAAGTCAGAGAAGCCAGACAGTTTTTCACTATTTTTTAGTATTGTCCGCCTTGATATTTATTCACTTAGTTCACTGATGCTCAAACATTGCAATCCCATCACAGTAGGAAGGTGGCATCCTGGTCCTCTAAAAACTCCTCCACAATACATATCACCTCATCTTTGTTTCCAAAATTGTGACCATGCAGGTAGGATTTGAGTTTAGGAAACAGGTAGAAGTCAGATGGAGCTAAGTCTGGTGAGTAAGAGGGTGGGGTAGTCATTCAAAGCCACAGTTGGCTGCTTCAGCTACTGCAACCTGAGCAATGTGAATGGGTGTGTTATCCCGGAGCAAGAGCATACCTGCCCTCAGCTTCCCTCAACATTTCAACTTGATTACTTACTTCAGTTGTCTTAATTCTGATGTATAGTACTATCCATTAATAGTAGTTGTTGTTGACTGTAGTTGAGGGCAACCAGAAGGCTCCCTTTTCAATAGCTACTACACTGAGGTGTAGGGGAGGGCACCCTTTTCCAGGTAGTCCATTAAGATTACATCTTCAGAAACCAAAAGAACAGAAGCTATCACTTTGCACACTTGAACTTCTTTGTAAGTAGAGAACTGGTGTGTTTCTGCTGTTTGCTTTGAATCTTTGATTTAGGTTCAAAGTGATAAACCCAGGTTTCATCTTGAGTTATGAAAATTCTTAAGGTTTTCCTGGAAGTGAGTCAGAAGTGTCCTGAAAATATAAACCCATTTCAGCTTGTACTCTGGCATCAGGATTTTTAGAACCCATCTTGCAGACAGCTTGTTCATCTCTAAGATCTCATTTGAAACATCATCATCATCATGTCGTGCTGGTAGCACGGATATCCCTGACCCTCTGTCGCCACTCCTCCCTATCGTTCATCACCCTAGGCAAGTCTTCAGAACAACATCTCGTATCATCACATAGCTGCTGAATGTATGTTCGTGCTGGTCGTCCTGCTTTTGCACGGCCATGTGTGGGGGTCCAGTGTGCATTAAATCAGAATTAATGTCTATGGACTTAACTATTCGCTGGACAGTAAGATGTCTGTCATCCAAAACCTTATGATAAAAGGCATCAACTTGTTCATCAGTGGTTGAGGTTTTTGGATGACTTGACAGAAGGTCATCTTCTGTGCTGTCCCTGCCCCACTTGACTGCTGTTTTCTTCATAGTTGTATTGGAAAGAGAATCCTCGGCAAGTATCTGTATCATGTCCTCATGGATTTCCTTGCAGATTTTCTATGACTGCTCAAGCCTCTGTTTTGTCCATTTTTAGATTTGTTGCACATCTCTCAACTTTGTATAGGACTCACCTGCACAGATAGTATGACAGAAATCTGTTTTATAAGATATTATGACAGAAATAGTTTTATAAGAAGTGGTAGTATGTTGCCACAACAAAAATGTTCAGCTATAGCTCTTCTTTGGGTGAGAGGGTAGTCCTCATGGCATAATGGCTAAAATGCAAGGCTACAGCCTCAAAGTAAATGAGTTTGAGCTCTCGTCATGCCATTACATTCACTGTCAGACTAATACCCTAGAGAAAGGTATGAACCCTCTTTTCTCCCAAGCTATGGGTTAAATAGTACCTCTGCTGTTCTTCTATAAGCATGGCTTTCGCATTAAATAACCCATGGAGGTTGATATGTCTTTAAACAAAAGCACCAAACTAAACGATCTTCTTTCTGAGCGAGTCTTAGAACTTTTTGAATGACCCTTGTAAGTTATGATATATAGACATTGTCAATGGTTTTTTGGTGACTGTCATTTTCTTGCCTGTGTCGTCAGATCAAATTGACTCTGTTTACACTTTTCTAATTTCAATATATATGCTCTATCACTGATATTGAGCACTCTTTATAAATATAACAAACTATATATATATATATATATATATATATATATCTCAAGTAAATAAGGACTGTGAATATCCAAAGAATGAGTGCTCAGTGCATGGCTATTTAATACAAAATATACCTGCAGAGCAAGAATTTTTTTTTTGTTTAAAAAAAAAGAAATTTAGAAATTGTTTTCCATAATAAATTTATTTCACTTATTAAAACACATCAGATGGATTTCAAATGGAGTTTGGTAACTTTTTCTTTTTTCCATTAAACATAGGTGATATACTTCATGTTATATATATATATATATATATATATATATATGTATTTAACAACCCCTCTGCACAAGCAGGATGCAACACAAGGTCAATTTCTTGAGCGAAGTTTAACAGGTTTGAATTCAGAGTTTTCATTCTTCTAGACTGGTTGCCATATCAAGGCTAGAGAGCCCAGTCTACCCTACTATTTTACCCATTGATGGAGAGAGAATAGTTGGATTTATGCCTTTTCCAAGGATATTAATGCTAGGTGAAATGCAAATAGCCTCATCCAGGATTTGAACTCAGTTTCACTCTGTCCAGTGCATACGACGATATTCATTACATTACAATTGTCTTGTCATATAGTTACTATATATATATATATATATATTTTATTTGATCAAAAGGTCATTTGCTCATTCCTAGATCACCATTCACTTGCCTCATCTGAATCAGGCCTTCTTACATATGCCAGAAGATCATCCAGGGGTGGTAGTCCCTGATAGGGTCCTATGAATGGATCAAATAGATCTGTTTAAAAGTTATTCATGATTGATAGGAATATTTGATACCATTTAACTCTAACTTATTTGTATTAAGAATAGTTACTGGAAGCTATTATAGATTATTAGTATTTAATAGGAATACTTGATATATAAATATGTGCAAAAACCTTTCAAGAAACAACTACCAAAGGAATGTAAATATCATCATCATCATGTCGTGCTGCTAGCACGGATATCCCTAACCCTCTCCCGCCACTTCTCCCTGTCATTCATCGCCTCTGGCAGGTCTTCAGGCCTACATCCCGTATCCTCATATAGCTGCTGAATGTATGTTCGAGCTGGTCGTCCTGCTTTTGCCCGGACATATGTGGGGGTCCATAGGAGTACATCACTTATGAGCTTGTCCCTGTTTCTCCAGTAGTGTCCTGCATGTCTGGTTCGTCTACCTTGGATAGTTTTCATGATGGGAGGCAGGTGGCCGTATAGTTGGTGCCTTGTGGGATGTTGCCACCAGGACTTGTTCAATATTGCTCGCAGCATTCTTGTGTAATTGCCATCTAGCTTCTTCTCCAGCCGTTTACTTAGTGTCCAAGTAGTGCATCCATACAGCAGTATCGATACGACTGCTGCCTGGAAGAAACTGCGTTTCAATACAATTTCATAAACTCTAGACATAAAATAACCCTAGATGGGTTGATATGCCATAAAAATCAATCATTCAATCAATCAATCAATCTCCACATAATCACCAGTGGTGGATGATTGTAATATTTTTAAGAGCACACATTTGTTAGAAGTATTTTTTCTTTTAGCAGCAGCCAAACCTGTTCAAACAAGTGCTGCAACTTAGCCACAAAATTTCATTATCGTAAAATCAAGTTAAGACCCTGTCTAATATGCCACAAGTAATAAATTCACGTCAAGCTCATGTTTGCAATCTTTTCTTTTAGTTACCATTATCACCATCATCATTATTATTCCTTCTCCTCATCCTCCAATTATTATTCTACCACCTTCTCTTAACAATTGTTATTATTATTGTATTCCTTCTCCTCATCCTCCAATTATTATTCTGCCTCCTCTTAACTATTGTTATCATTATTCCTTTTCCTCATCCTCCAATTATTATTCCGCCTCCTTCTCTTAACTATTGTTATTATTATTCCTTTTCCTCATCCTCCAATTATTATTCTGCCTCCTTCTCTTAACTATTGTTATTATTATTATTCCTTTTCCTCATCCTCCAATTATTATTCTGCCTCCTTCTCTTAACTATTGTTATTATTATTATTCCTTTTCCTCATCGTCCAATTATTATTCTGCCTCCTTCTCTTGACTATTGTTATTATTATTCCTTTTCCTCATCCTCCAATTATTATTCTGTCTCCTTCTCTTAACTATTGTTATTAATATTCCTTTTCCTCATCCTCCAATTATTATTCTGTCTCCTTCTCTTAACTATTGTTATTATTATTCCTTTTCCTCATCCTCCAATTATTATTCTGTCTCCTTCTCTTAACTATTGTTATTATTATTCCTTTTCCTCATCCTCCAGTTATTATTCTGTCTCCTTCTCTTAACTATTGTTATTATTATTCCTTTTCCTCATCCTCCAATTATTATTCTGTCTCCTTCTCTTAACTATTGTTATTATTATTCCTTTTCCTCATCCTCCAATTATTATTCTGTCTCCTTCTCTTAACTATTGTTATTATTATTCCTTTTCCTCATCCTCCAATTATTATTCTGCCTCCTTCTCTTAACTATTGTTATTATTATTCCTTTTCCTCATCCTCCAATTATTATTCTGTCTCCTTCTCTTAACTATTGTTATTATTATTCCTTTTCCTCATCCTCCAATTATTATTCTGCCTCCTTCTCTTAACTATTGTTATTATTATTCCTTTTCCTCATCCTCCAATTATTATTCTGCCTCCTTCTCTTAACTATTGTTATTATTATTCCTTTTCCTCATCCTCCAATTATTATTCTGTCTCCTTCTCTTAACTATTGTTATTATTATTCCTTTTCCTCATCCTCCAATTATTATTCTGTCTCCTTCTCTTAACTATTGTTATTATTATTCCTTTTCCTCATCCTCCAGTTATTATTCTGTCTCCTTCTCTTAACTATTGTTATTATTATTCCTTTTCCTCATCCTCCAATTATTATTCTGTCTCCTTCTCTTAACTATTGTTATTATTATTCCTTTTCCTCATCCTCCAATTATTATTCTGTCTCCTTCTCTTAACTATTGTTATTATTATTCCTTTTCCTCATCCTCCAATTATTATTCTGTCTCCTTCTCTTAACTATTGTTATTATTATTATTCCTTTTCCTCATCCTCCAATTATTATTCTGTCTCCTTCTCTTAACTATTGTTATTATTATTATTCCTTTTCCTCATCCTCCAATTATTATTCTGTCTCCTTCTCTTAACTATTGTTATTAATATTCCTTTTCCTCATCCTCCAATTATTATTCTACCTCCTTCTCTTAACTATTGTTATTATTATTCCTTTTCCTATTCCTCCAATTATTATTCTGCCTCCTCTTAACTATTGTTATTATTATTCCTTTTCCTCATCCTCCAATTATTATTCTGTCTCCTTCTCTTAACTATTGTTATTATTATTCCTTTTCCTCATCCTCCAATTATTATTCTGTCTCCTTCTCTTAACTATTGTTATTATTATTCCTTTTCCTTATCCTCCAATTATTATTCTGCCTCCTCTTAACTATTGTTATTATTATTCCTTTTCCTCATCCTCTAATTATTATTCTACTTCTTTCTCTTGACTATTCTTTTATTATTCCTCCCCCTAAATATATCAAAATTTTACACCTTGAGATGAGTTTTTCACACCAGCATTAGTAGTCCACCAGAATGGAAGAATCCACAAGATGGAAACTTCTCTTTTTTTTTTAAAATTAATACTAGGTCTGGTTTTCTGGTCAGGATTAAGTGATCCATTTGTATCTAAAAATCCCAGAGATTTTTATGCACTTCATTCTCTAGAGTGGATTCTGGTTTGTGCATGTACTATTTTGTTGGTGACTGTAGTCGAAGGCAACCCAAAGGCTTCCTTTTCAATAGCTACTACACCAAGGTGTCGGGGAGGGCACTACTCCTTTCCCTGGATTGCTCCACTTTACCCTTGATACGTACCTTATATTGCTGAGTGTTAAGCAAGAAGGTATCGAGTACCATTTTTAAAGTCTTTGGTATAACGCAACCTAGGATTGAACTCAGGTTTCCCGGATCATTGGTGAACACTCGACCAACTGGGCCAATGAGCTGGTAACTTGAAAGAAAAATCTGTAAATTTGGATGAAATTGTTGAGAAAGAAATAGAATTGTGCTTGACCATTACTTGTCGTGGGAAGAGAGAGGAGTAAAGTCTTAAAGAGAGTGGGATATTAAGGGGTCAATGTCAGAAATTAGGCATGTTGTTAGTCTTTATTTCCTCTTTTATGGATATATCGATATCATTCTCTCACTTTCCCTTGGACGTACAATTGTCAAGAGGTGTGCTTAGTGTACCAGTTATCATCATAGGAAATAGAATTGGCAAGCTGAGTTCAAACCCTGCACAAGGCTGTTTGTGTTTCACTTTGTGCTAATACTCTTGGGAAAGACAGCCCAGTCCATTGAGGCTGTAGAATACACTAACTGCATCTCTGCAGAGGAGTAAGACCCCCCCCCTTCCGAATGAGTGTACTGGACATGACACTAAACAATTTGATAGTGAGGCTCCAGCCTTGGAGCTTTGAGGAATACAGAGTACTCCTTCATTGCCATTGCTCCCAGGTCCACTCTGGCCTGGAGTGGTAGCACCTGATAGGGTCCTATCTATGGGTGAAATAGAACTGTTTGACATTTAAACTGAGTGCTCACAAATGAATTATGCTAAATTGAATTGTTAGAAATAGAACTGTTTGATCATTTAAGTGTGCGTAAACAAATGAGTGTTGTTTAATTGAATTATTAGTGATACATAGCAATACTTTAACTTTGTTGACTTATATTTACAAATCATATATATCTAATGTATATCTAATGTATATATATATATATAAACTGGATTTGGCATTAAATAACCTACAATGGTTGATATGCCATCAAACCAAACCAAATTTGTCAGTAGCAGGTACTATTTACCAACCCCTCCGCTCAGGCAGGATATGACACAAGGTCAATTTTTAAGCGGAGTTTAACTGGTTTGAATTCAGAGTTTTCCTTCTCCTAGACTAGTTGCCTCACCAAGGCTGAAGAACCTAGTCCGTCCTACTATTTACCCATAGCTGGAGGGAGAATAAGGGGGTTCATACCTTTCCCAAGGGGATTTGCCCGAAAGTGAACGTAATAGCGCGACTGGAGTACGAACTCGCGTACTACGATTCCGCAGTTCATCGCTTTAACCATTACACCACGAGGACACCCTAAATTTGTCAGTAGCTGGTAGATACTAACATATTAATGTATAGATACTAATATATTACTCTATAGAGCCTGATTTAAGGCTTTAACCCACAAATGTAGTTTTTGATTTTAGGTAGAAAGAAAAGTACTTTCTTTTACTCCTTATTATTTTAATTTTTTGATGAATCATTGCCAGCCATTATTATAATTAAATTTGGCTTGTATTTTCTTTCGTCTTTGTAATTTTTTTGTGGCTTTTTTAAAAATCCCAACTCACTTGGATTTTCATTCTACCACAGTGAGAAACAGCATAGATTAGAAATACTACAGGATAAATTCTTACTGAATTTCTTGTTCATGCCCACTTTTTGTCTGGCAGAAATGTGGTTAAACGCACCATCTACTCTATTAATAGAGCTACAAGGAGCAATTTATTTGTAGAAGCTGAAATCAAACCTATAAACTCACCCTTTATTATGTTTCTCAATCTGTGCTGAAATGTAAAAATACTCGTCAAAATTAATATTAATGATTTGGTGACCGGTAAACCTGTTTTGTTCCTGTCATAACAGTGATCCATGATGATATTGATACTTCTATTCAGGAAGGAGGGAAATGTTCAAAGAATGTTCAGCAAGATGTAGATCCTATAAAACTATCCTTCAGTTGCCTTTTCAAGTTAGAAATACACTTGCCCTATGAGAAATGTCTCTATAATGTGCTGTTTTTTGCTGACTTAATTACATACAAACATAATGAGAACTTTTTGTATAAATGATTGATGGTGCTTCATTTAAAAATTGAAAATATGATATTAGTTTTAATAAGATGATTATAGATGTTATATATATATATATATATATATATATATAAGAATACTGATACACGAGATGAGGTATGAATGATTTCTATTGATATGTTCCTGGCCAAGATTGGCATTATTTTAATTTAAATGACCAACATACACCCTCCCTCTCTCTCTCAATATATTATTCATATGCTTTTTCCTTCTAACGCTTTCTCTCTCTCTCTCTCCCTCCCTGAACTCATTATTTAGTCTCTCTCACAATTCATTATTCAGTTGCTCTCTCTTTTTCTCTCTCAATTCAATATTTTGTTGCTCTCTCTCTCTCTTTCTCTGAACTCATTATTCAATTTCTCTCTCTCTCTCTCTCTCTCTCTCGTTCTCTCCCTCTCTCTCTTAATTCATTATTCTGTTGTTCTTTCTTTCTCTCCCTGAACTCATTATTTAATCTTTCTCTCTCTCTATTCATTATTCAGATGCTCTCTCTCTATTGCTCTCTCTGAACTTGTTATTTAGTCTCTCTCACAATTCATTATTCAATTACACTCTCTCTCTCTTTCTAAATTCATTATTCATTTGTTCTCTCTTTCTCTGTAAATTCATTATTCAGTTGCTCTCTCTTTCTGTCTCTATCTCTCTCAATTCATTATTCAGTAGCTCTCTCTCTCTCTCTCTTTCTCTCTCTTCCTCTCAACTCATTATTCAGTTGCTCTTCCTTTCTCTCTCTTTCTATCTCTATCTCTCTCATTTCATTATTCAGTTGCTTTCTCTCTCTCTCTCTTTCAACTCATTATTCAGTTGCTCTTCCTTCTCTCTCTTTCTATCTCTATCTCTCTCATTTCATTATTCAGTTGCTTTCTCTCTCTCTCTCTTTCAACTCATTATTCAGTTGCTCTTCCTTTCTCTCTCTTTCTATCTCTACCTCTCATTTCATTATTCAGTTGCTTTCTCTCTCTCTCTCTTTCAACTCATTATTCAGTTGCTCTCCCTTTCTCTCTCTATCTCTCTCATTTCATTATTCAGTTGCTTTCTCTCTCTCTCTCTCTCTTTCAACTCATTCAGTTGCTCTCCCTTTCTCTCTCTTTCTATCTCTCTCTCTCTCATTTCATTATTCAGTTGCTTTCTCTCTCTCTCTCTCTCAACTCATTATTCAGTTGCTGTTAACAATAACTACAGCATTACTTCCTCCCCATCTTCGTATATTCTATTGTTTATATTTCCTTATCTGCTCCAACAGCACAACATGATATAACACAACACTTGCTGAGACTGACAGAGAGGAATGTGTTTAGACTTGACTGAACATGTTTAGATTAGAAATGGTCACTGGGAATATTGTACTGGTTTCTTGTTTTAAAAAAAGAATGAAATAAAAAAAGGGAAAAAATGAAACAAAAAAAGAACAAAAGCAACCAAAGAATAAGTCAATTATTAAACTAAACATAGTTTGACTCAACGTCTGAAGTATGGAGCACACAGTGAGAATTGAACTCACTTTCAGTGGTATGCCAATACACAAATAAGTAAATGTATATACAGTGTAACCCGGATATAAGAGAGTTGCAGGAACATGATAAGAAGTCTCTTATATCCAGTTTTGGTCTATTTTGTTTAGGTAACACAGGCTCTAATTTGGGACCAGAGAAAATCTCTCTTATATCCAGGTCACACTGTAGAAGATATCTGCCATGTTTTTTTTTTTGCATTTTAGATTTCTTATAAACACCTAAGAAAATACAAATAAAAATCAAATTTATTCAAATCTAAATCTATATCATTATATTCCAGTGGAAAGAGCATATTATATTGTTATACTAAACTTAGTTTGGCACATGGCTAGTAGTATAGGGCACTCAGTGAAATTCAAATTCCCTAGTAATAGTCTGCTAATGTAGCTTGTTAATCCTTAAAGTACATGAGATGCCACTTACATAAAAAAGCATAACTTAGATCTGGCGCAAGGCTATGATAATGGCAGTACCTGGTTAGGATCAAACTCACCGCTAAGTAATCATTTGGTAACCTGGGTTTAGTTTAGTTCGAAGCCAGCGTACATATCTACCCAACCCTTCCACCATGAGTAGAATGTGACACAAGGTCAATTTTTAAGCAGAATATTTTAGATTTAGTTTCCTTCTCTTAGACTGGTTTGCCTAACCATGGCTAGAGAACCCAGTCTGCTCTACAACCAGAACATGTATCTATGCCTTTCCCACAGGCATTAATATTGAATAGAATTATAAGTGTTAAATAGCAATACTTGTAACCACTTCATTGTCTGCAAACAGTAAATAGAATTATTTGTATTAGATAGCAATACTTGAAACCATTTAACTGTGTGCAAAAGAAATGAGCTCAAGCTCATCTAAAAATGTTATCTACAAAATGTGTTTACAAATCATAGTTAATATATATGTATAGATAGGAGATGCCCATGGTATGATGGTTATCGTCGTAGGAAATGGACATGGCGACATGAGTTCAAATCCTGGACAAGACTGATTGCATTTCACATAGCACTAATACCCTTGGGAAAGGTATGAATCCAATTATTCTCCCTCCAGCTATGGGTAAATAGTAGGGCAGACTAGGTTCTTCAGCCTTGGTGAGGGCAACTAGTCTAGGAGAAGGAAAACTCTGAATTCAAACCTGTTAAACTCCACTTAAAAATTGACCTTGTGTCATATCCTGCCCGAGCGGAGGGGTTGGTAAATATATATATGTCTAGATAGGATTTGGCACTAGATAACCAACAATGGTTGATATGCCATAAAACACAAACAAATGAACAAAGTGAAATGCAAACAGCCTCATCTAGGATTTGAACTCAAGTCATCCATTCCCTTCCTTTTGGCGATAATTGTTATGCTAAATGCGCCACCTCTACAAGACCAGAAGTATGAGGTACCCGGTGAGAATCAAACTCACTATAAATGGATTGCTAGACTAGCTTGCTAATCAGTACAATAGAATTAGGTCACTTTGCAAAAATGGCACATCCTAATGAGAACTTTGTCAGCATGATAGTGTTTTAGATTCTCTAACTCAAAAAATAAAAGAATTTCCAGTCCAATTTACTACTTAATAGTATGAGGTTTGTATTTGTGCTCACCCTGATCATTATAATTTCTCAAGATCAATAACAATTAAATGATAATTATTGAGTAATTCCCTTTACTTATTTATTTGTATTAATTACATAAATTCTCTAAATCAGGTGAGTTGACATTGAACTTAAGGGCTTCTGAAAGAGGCCTTTAAGTGAGAATTTTTTTTATAACAATTTTTTTATTACTATTTGTTTGAATACAAACGGTTGAAAAACTTTTGAAATTCTATTGTCCTTAAGTTCAAAGACTTGTTTACATTTGTAATCATGGCACAAAGATCTTTTTTAGAGTAGTTTTGTCAAGTCAACTCATATTTTAACATATCCAATTTACATTCCATTTGATATTTATGTTTTAAAGAAGTTATTGAATATCTCAACATGCACAATGATCTTTATGGGTTGTGTGTGTGTGGGGGGGAGAGGATTCTGTATGTATGTATCTATATGTGTAATATTTGTGGGTTCTCCATGTGTGTGATTGTCCAGTCTCTGTGTGTGTATATATATGTGTGTGATCTTTGCGGATTCTATGTCTGAGTGTGTGATATTTGTGGGTTCTCCGTGTGTGTGATTGTCCAGTGTGTGTGTGTGTGTGTGTGACCTTTGCGGGTTCTATGTGTGAGTGTGTGATATTTGTGGGTTCTCCATGTGTGTGATTGTGCGGTCTGTCTGTGTGTATGTGTCCTTTGTGGGTTCTATGTGTGTGTGAGTGACTTTACAAACCATATTTATATACAGATTGGTACCTTGTCCTGTCAGTGGGTTTGAGGTGCTCGGAATAGTCACTGATAGCTAACTATTAAGTTTTATTATCATCAGAAAATATGTGCTCTGTACTATCAATTTATTACTGTGGACTGATTGATGTTAATGACATGTCAACCTGTCTTGGGTTATTTTATGCTTAGAAGTTAAGGAATCTCTTTCATCATATATTCATATTTTGATTTTTGGTGGAACTGTTTCTAAAGAAGGTTTTTTTTTTTTACACATGGTCCTATTGAAAACAAATAAGTTTTAAGCAGATCTATTTGACTCATAGATGGGACACTAACAGATGCTACCACTCTAGATCAGAGTGGACCTAGGAATAATTGTAATGTATACAGAGAACCATGTTTTAGTCAAAAATTGTTTACAAATGGGCTAAACACACATTTGCCACTATAAGCCTGAGTCAAAAAGATAGTCCATGGAGTGAAAACACACTGACTCTCTGGTAAAGAAAAAGTTCCGGGTGCAGCAGCCAGTAAAGAAGGCCATGCCGACAATCTTCTGGGACATAAAAAGATTCATCATTATTGATTTCCTTGAAAAAAGGTGCTACTGTAAGCAGTACTTCCTATTGCCAACTCCTTAGGCAAAATTCACCTTATTTATTAAATGACCCTTGTACCTCTGTTATTGATATGGAAACCAAGGAAAATCATATTAAGAGAACACAAAGAAACAGCAGTAATTCAAGATAAAAGATTTAACATAATCTTTTCTGAATAAAATTTATTGCCTCACTCATGTGAGCCTATATAAATATTGCTTGTCATTTGTTCTTTTGTCAGTCCTTTTCATGAGAATATCCATCAGACAGTAAATTCAGTAATTACTATTGGCCCAGTTGGCTAAGGCTGCAAAATACGCCAACTGCATCATTGCAGAGGGGTAAAACTTCCTCAACAAGTGTCCTGGATATGACACTAAACAATCTGATGAGGAGGCTCTAGTAATGCTGGAGCTTTGGGGAATGTGGAGCACCACTTTGTTGCCATCAGTTCTAGGTCCACTCTGACCTGGAGTTGTAGCACCTGATAGGGTCCTATCTATCAGTCAAATAGAACTAAACAGTGTACTTATGTTAAACTGAATTGTTTGAAATAGAAATTTTTTTTACATTTAACTGTGAGTAAACAAAGAAACTGTACTTATGTTAAACTGAATTGTTTGAAATAGAACTGTTTTTAACATTTAAACTGTATACTTATACTGAAGTGAATTTTTTGAAATAGAACTGTTTTTATGTATAAAAATGTATTTTGCATTAAATAACCTACAATGGTTGATATACTGTAAAATCAAATCAACACAAAGATAAGATATATTGCCAAACTAAAAAGAATCACCAGCAGAAATGATTCAAAGGAAAATCATTAAATGGAAAAATCCAGATCATAATCTTATCTTCTTTTCTCTTGGGCACCTCTACTTTCTGTTCAACACCTGAGATTTTGATTATAAGATTTTATATATTGGAATCTGAATAATATGCATTATTTAGCTCACTTTGGTATAAATATATTTAACTGCGGTTGATAGTAGAAGGATGTTTTATCTACAATATACTTGCTATACCTACCTACTTATGTCTAAAAACAGATATATGCTTGCTCCTTGTTGGTCAATCTGTGTGTTACTAAAATTCTCATTGTGGGTATATATACATATATATATGTCTGTATATTTGTGTATAAATATGTTTGTGTATATACATGTGTGTAGAAATCAGACCTGACCGATAAAATGAAACGCAGTTTCTTCCAGGCAGCAGTCATATCAATACTGCTATATGGATGCACTACTTGGACGCTAACTAAACGGCTATTACGCAAGAATGTTGAGAGCAATATTGAACAAGTCCTGATGGCAACACCCCACAAGACACCAACTATACGGCGACCTGCCTCCCATCATGAAAACTATACAAGTTAGACAAACCAGACACGCAGGACACTGCTGGAGAAGCAAGGACTAACTCATCAGTGATGTACTCCTATGGACCCCCGCATATGGCCAAGCAAAAGCAGGACGACCAGCTCGAACATACATACAGCAGCTATGTAAGGATACGGGATGTAGCCCTGAAGACCTGCCAAAAGTGATGAATGATAGGGAGAAGTGGCAAGAGAGGGTCAGTCTGCCCTACTATTTACCCATAGCTGGAGGGAGAATAATTGGATTCATACCTTTCCCAAGGGTATTAGTGCTTTGTGAAATGCAATCAGTCTCGTCCAGGATTTGAACTCGTGTCGCCGTGTCCATTTCCTACTGCGATAACCATTACACCACGGGCATATATATATGAAAAAAATAGTAGACATGTTTTATCTAATACAGTATTTCTCTTGGCTAAGGAATCATCAATACTCTTATCATTTGCACCAATATATCTGTAGGTACTCATACAGATACTTAAAAGTAAAATAAGTTCTATTATCTTGTGGCTTAAAATCTGAATAGGGTCAAGCCCTCTGGCCCCGACCACCTCCTTCATTAACTCTTACCCTTACCCATCAGAATACCTTTAATGTTTAGTCATTACCAGGTAACCAAGCAGACTTCTTACCCACTCCTTCAAACTCCTTCCCCCATACCGTCTCCCTGCCTTTCACTCTATAATTAACATCACCTTATGGCAGATTTTTCTTGATGTCAACATTTAGTTGCTCTCCAAGTGTAACCTCAATCCTTTTTGGGGATCAATGCTGAAGAATAGTATCAAATTGCAGAATGAACTTCATAACATTAATCTTATTTCTCTTGTATAATGTGCCTGGAGAGATTTTGGTTCTTGCCTGTTTCCTTTTAGGGTCCTGTACAATGTTATTATCATCAAAGTGATTAGTAATGGTTTCATATTTTGTTAGTTTTATTTTTGAGCATTTAACAGCAGTATAACTTGAGTCATGCTAAAAATTGTTACATCACTGAGAACCAGTCCTGTCTGCTGAGGCTACAGACCATGCCAACTGCATCTCTGCGGAAGTGTAAGACCCCCACCTCAAGTGTCCTGGATATGACACTAAACCGCATCTGATAGTGAGGCTCCAGTTCTGGAGAATATGGATTACTTCTAGGTTTACTCTGACCTGGAGTGGTAATACTTGTTAGGGTCCCAACTATGGGTCTAATTACTATAATTGAAATCATTTCACTGTGTGCAAACAAATGATTAATAACTTGAATTGTTAATATAACATCATAATACTTGAAACATTTAACTGTGGCAAACAGAATTATTAGTGTTAGATAGCAATACTTGAAACCATTTACCTGTGTGCAAACAATAGCAATACTTGAAATCATTTACTGAAGTACAATCAATAAATAGCAATACTTGAGACCATTTACCTGTGTGAAAACTAATTAGCTCTGTCTTGTTTAAGAATGTTAGCTATAAACTATTCACTAACACATCTCATATATAAACAGGATTTGGCATTATATGATCCACAAAGGTTGATATGCATGAAAAGACAACACAACAAACTAAACCAGAAAACCAAACCCTGAAGGTTACAATTTCTGTCCTATTAAAGTTATATCTGGTTTACAATAGTTGTATCTGGTTTATAAAATTGATATGTAAATGTAAAAACTATCATAGGACAGAGGTAGCATTAACTTTATATAAATCTTTATAAATGTTATATATGTAAATGTTTCAGTTTTTTTATCAAACCATCATTAGGGCAATGTTAATATGTGCTGTTGTATATTCTAAATTATATTCCAAATTTGAATAGAATTTTGAAGATACATCACATACTGACATAGCTCTGATGATTTGATTAAAAAACGAAACATTTAACATTGGCATAATATTCAATTATGAATGAATTCATCCTCTGAATACTTTCTTTTTTTTTTTTTCATATTTTATATTCCCACACGCATACAGACGTATATGTATATATATGCAAATTTTTTATTTTGCCCAGTCGGCTGGGGCTGGAGAATACACTGACTGCACCTCTGCAGAGGGGTAAGAACCCCCCCCCTCAAACAAGTGTCCTGGATATAACACTAAACAATCTGATGGTGAGGGTCCAGTAATGCTGGAGCTTTAGGGAATGTGGAGTACCCCTTTATTGCCATCACTCCCAGGTCCACTCTGGCCCAGAGTGGTAGCACCTGATAAGGTTCCTATCTATGGGTCAAATAGAACTAAACTTTATACTTATGCTAAACTGAATTGTTTGAATTAGAACTGTTTGACTAAACTGAATTGCTTGAAATAGAAATGTTTTTGTCAATTAAACTGTGTACTTACATTTAAACTGCATACTTATGCTAAACTGAATTGTTTGAAATGGAACTATTTTTGACATTTAACTGTGTGTAAACAAAATCTATACTTAAACTGAATTAGCTGAATTAGAACTGTTTGAATAAACTGAATAGCTTGAAATAGAAATATTTTTGAAAATTAAACTGTGTACTTATACTAAACAGAACTGCTTGAAATAGAACTGTTTTGACATCTGCATTGTGCACTTAAGGTGAACTAAATTGTTTGAAATAGAACTGACTAAACTGAATAGCTTGAAATAGAAATGTTTTTGAGAATTAAACTATGTAATCATGTTAAACTGAATTGTTTGAAACAGAACTGAATATTTGCATAAAAATGGATTTGGCGTTAAATAACCTACAAAGGTTAATATGCCATAAAACCCAACCAACCAACCTAATTTTTTATTCTTATTGGCTGCCTTCTAATCGATAAAATGTAGTTTGGGTCAACTATTCTTTGGTCAAAATTATCCTGATGATCTGGTTAGGTGAAACCATGGTAGATTTTTTTCTGACTCAGTAGGTTTTCATATTTCACTCTACTTAGTGTATTGAACACTCTTACATGTTAGCTTAAGGAATTCTATCTGTATTTTGTTCTTTTGACAAGGCATTGTGGTAGTGATTTTTTTCAAAGAGTACGATTATTTTCGTCTTAACTTTTTTTCACAGAATTTTTTTTCCCCAAATATCACTTTGTATACTTTTTTAATATTTTCAAATTGTATCCTCTGGGTTTTGTATATATATATTTTAGAATAACTTTAAGAAGAGCATACAACATAAGTTTTAAAAAAGGACATTTTTGGTTAGAGAAACCTGTGAAAAAAGCAAGAAATTAAGAGGAACATCTTTATCTTATACAGTATTTTTCTTGGCTAAGGAATTATTAATACTCTTATCATTTGTGTAAATGTATATGAAGGTACTCACACAGGTACTTGAAGGGAGAATAAATAAATTCTATTACCTTTATAAGTTCTATTACAAGTTATATCTATTCTTCTCCATTGCTTTCTTTTGTCACAAAGTTCTCTGATGAGACGTGACTAAAAAAAACAAAAGGTTCTTTTTTAGAACTTATGATGCATGCTCTACTTTAAGCTATTTTAAAGTTTTGTACATACCATAGGATATTTACATATATATATATCATGCAGAAGCAAAATTTTAAAAATGTTTGTTTAGTCTGATTAATCCAGTTTAAAAAAAAAAATGCAATAAATCTAAATTTTCATGATTAGCTCTATTATTCAAGTACTTTTTCATTATAGTTCATCCCAATATGAGTGAGCAAGAAAAGAAATGACAAAGAATCTATGATTTGCTTAACATTGAAACCAAGTCCAAAAACATTTTTGAAATAATTGGAGTTTCTCTATGGCCTCCATCAAGCACAGACCTTAATCCTCTTGATTACACTATATGGGGCATTTTAGGAAACAAAACAAATGCAACTTCTCATCCAAATATTGGTTTGCTACTGAGGAAGAATAGAATAAAATGTCTGAAGAATTTATTTTGAAGGCATGCAAATTGTTTTAAAGGCGTGTTGATACAATAATTGAAAAAAATGACAGCCATATTGAGTAAATTTACAATTTTGTGTCTGTCTTATTTTGTTGTTTATTTTTAAAATCAAAATTAATCATGCTTTATAATACTGTCATTTATTACTATACTAGAATATTCCTAATTTTGCTTCCGCAGCCTTTACGGGGGTGTCCTCGTGGTGTAATGGTTAAAACAATGGAATTGTAGTAAGCAAGTTCAAGCTCCAGTTAAAGTATTAAATTCACTTTCAGGCAAATACCCTCAGGAAAGGTATGAACACCCATTTATCCTCCCAGCTATGAGGTAAATAGTACCACTACTGTTTTTCTAGAAGGGTGCTTTTGGCATTGAATAACCTACAAAAATTGATATGCCATTAAAAAAAATGAAGAAACCAAAGAAACACCCTGTATATATATATAAACGAATCATCACTTGTTTTAAGACCCACTATCATACTGAATTTGAGAACACAGTTCAACTTATTGAAGATAAAATGCCTCTTCATCATAAAATAACCCAAGAATGTGTACATATATATATATGTGTGTGTGTGTGTGTGTGTGTGTGTTACAGCTAATGTCAGAAAGACATTATTTTAAACATTAACTAAATCCCATCATCAACCGTTGAAAAAAAAGATAAAAGATTTTGAACTAAACAAGTTAATTGATTATATATATATATATATATATAGACAGATATATAGGCAAATAAATAAATCTTATTCTATTAACATGGATGAGAATATGCAGACTATATCCACTGAAGAGGGATAAGACTACCCACCCCCTAAAAAAAAAAGAGGTGCCCTTAGTATGACACTAAACTGGATTTGATGTTGAAGCTCCAGTTTGGGATATCCAAGGAGTGTGGAGTACCTCTTCATTATCATTACACCCAGGTCCACTCTGACCTGGTGTGGTAGTACTTGTTAGGGTTCCATTTATAAGCCAAATAGATCTGTTTAAAATTATTTGTATTCAATTGGACCATGTTAAAAAAAAAACAACCCTTTATGTTGTATACTCATAATGAATGAATATACAGGAACAAAGAAAGACCATAACAATTGGTTATAAAAATATAACTCTCATACTTAATTCTCGAAAGGGGTTGAAGCTTCTGTGGTGTGTGAGAGAGACAGACTGATGGAGGGAGACGAATACAACCTGTCATATTGACCCATAACTTCTTCTTCTCTTGACCATACCATGCTGTGTTATCTTCAAGGCCTTATATCTTCTCTTCCAATGAGACATACTCAACCAGTGCTTGCTTGAGGCCACTTGGCCTCCCTGCAGCCATGGTTCTCTATCTGCCGACTGCAAGTTGACACTGACTCAAGACTCACACTGACTTCAACTCATGCAGACCCTCAGATGGGCATCTGCATATATCATTTCATAACACTCACAATTTCCGATCAACCACTTGACTGCTTTTATTTACACAGGTGCATCCTGTTCAAAGAAATCTCTGATTGATGGCTTGGTCAAGGGTCAGTATGCAACATTAAGAAACAAGTACACAAAAAATGTGATCATGAACATGAAGTGAATGCAATTTCCTAACTTTGAGGCAGAGAATAACCCTAGACAGGTTGACATGCCATAAAAATCACTCAGTCGATTAATAAACGAATTGTTTAAAGATTTTTTTCTTAAATCAAGAAACTGTTCAAACACAGGCCAACAGAACACAATAAAACCTTAAAGAATGATAAAATAGACTTGTGTTTTACCTGAGAACTTTATTTCTAATACATGAAGCTTACAATGATAAAGCTATATATATATATATATATATATATATATGGGGAAATGGAAGTAAATCTGATGGCTTGTAAATGTATAAATATGAAAAAATAGTATTCAAAGGATGGTTTTATTCATAGTTGAATTATTTGCTAATATTAAACATTTCAGTTTTTATATCAAACCTTCATCAGATCATTTAAATATGTGATGTTATATCTTCTGAATTATATTTGATTTAATTTCTTATTTTAAAAAAAATAAAAAATTGTATTTAATTTGATTTTTTGACAAATGAAAAATTAAATTTAGTATAATTCTGCACTTATTGCAAAAAGGAGTCTGAATGCTAAAAGCTATCCTTATAACTTAAAACTATGCAAATTATTAAACATAATACCATTCACTCTGGAAGAGGGGATCTTAAAATGCATCTAACACTTCGTAACATCTTAACCCAAACTGATATCAGTCACATGACCCTTGATGGTCCATTTTTCAAACCTTAAACTTAAGATTGCAGTTTTAAACCTTTTGTATATGTCATTCAGATATAATAAAAGTGTTCATTTACACTTTAAGATATTTTATACTAAATGAAAATTTTCATTTAAAAATAACACAGCCCAGTTGGTTGGGGCTGCAGAATATGCCAACTGCATCTCTGCAGAGGGGTAAGACTGACTCAACAAGTGTCTTGCATCTAACACTAAACAATCTGATGGTGAGGCTGTAGTCCTGGAGCTCTGGGGAATGTGGAGTACTCCTTCATTGCCATTGCTGCTAAGTCCACTCTGAGCCCTGAGTGGTAGCACCTGACAGGATCCTATCTATAGGTCAAATAGAACTGTTTGACATTTAAAGTGTGTCCAAACAAATGACTTGTGCTAAATTGAATTGTTAGAAATAGAACTGTTTGATCATTTGACTGTGTGTAAACAAATGATTGATGTCTAATTGAATTGTTAGAGATACATAGGAATTCTGGGTAACATTTAACTCTGTGCTAACATGATTAATTGTCAATAAAGATATTCATGTTAGAAATACCATTTAACTGTCCAAAAAAATTAGCTCAGGTTTATTCAAAAATGTTATCAACAAAATGTTTAAAATCATATCTAATATATATGTATAAAGAGGATTTGGCATTAAATAACCAGTAGTGGTTGATACGAGGTGCATACGATAAGTTTCCAGACTTTTTTCATATGGGCACTTGTATTGATAGTACACTCATGAAACTCTAGTCCCCTTCGAAGTAATCTCCTCCAGCTGCAATGCAGAGTGTATTCCAATTCCTGCTGTAGCTGTTCCTTTGAACTTGAAATCATAAAAATTGGTCAGTCATCTCATAAGATATATAGCAATAACATACTGAATTTTCAAGAGTCTACGACAATTTTAAATACCCATATGAAAAACATCTGGAAACTTATCGTATGCACCTTGTATGCCATAAAACCAAACCAACCTGAAAATAACAGTAGATTTTTTAAAATTTCAAACACAAAAATACAACAACTTACATTCTTGATAATGATCAATAATAGTCAAAAGTATTTGAAGTACATCTAAGAAATACTTTGAATCGTTTTTATTGTTTTCATCTAAATTTATGGTGTCTTGCTGGCAAGAGAAACTTTAAAAACTGAATGAATTATCAGTGTGTCTCATGTTTAATGAAACTTGTCTAAACATGAATTTGTTACTTGAGTATGCATTATTTAAAATTATATATGAATATATATGTTTTGTAAAATAAAGGCTATTTTCAACAATAGGCTGTGGACTTATAAATGTATCACCATAAACACACCTCTGCTTGAGTGAGAGCTTCATATACAAGGGTCATTAGATAAATAAGGGGAATTTTTTTGCAAAAAGAAAGTTTTTTTTTCCAGAATTTTTTTCCATAAACATAAACTATGCATTGTTTGGTTTATAGCAAAATTTTTTTAATCTCACAAAAATATTTGTTTTAAGGCTATTCAAAATGGCCACAAATCAGAGTGCTCTAGGTTTGTCATGAAATTTTTGGTAGCTGAGAAATACAAAAAAACAAACAAATCATATATATAAAAAGAGGATTTTTGTATTAACTAACCTAAAGTTGTTGATATGTCATAAAACCCAAGAAAACTATATCATATATATTTAGTATAAATGTATAAAGAGGATTTTTGTATTAAATAACCTACAATGGTTGATATGCCCTAAACCCAAACCAAACCAAGTGAAAAAAACAACAACATTAAGTTAGATAATTCTTTGTAAGCATTAATATGGGATTATTTTTCTAAGTTTGGCTTAGTTTTTCTGAAAGGCAAGGATCAAACTCGCAACTTGGTAATAAATCTTTGAGAACATTATATTACAATGAAGTATGCATATATATATATATATATATATATATATATGTATTTGTGTTTTATATGTGTACATAATACATATGTGTATGTGTATACAGGTATATCAGTTAAACTGACTGTTACCAAACGCCATTGACTCTGTCTCTATTTACTATCCTAACTTTAATACTTATGCTCTATCACTGATATTAAAAACTCTTTATTTTCGATATAACAAACTCTAATATATATATATATAACACACACACACACACACACAATTCCCGAGCTGATGTGGTTCGCTTGTTGGCTGAGCAGTATGATACTAAGTCTAACGTAAAATTGGGCGGGTTTCAATCCTAGTTTCAAGCGTCCTACGTGTCTAGCCACACTGAAGAGTTATGATATAACAAAACAGTCTGTCTGTGGATGGCAATATATATATATATATATATATATATATATATTGTGTGTGTGCCTTTTAGCCCTCAAACTCTGCCTGACCCTGAGTTATTATTTGATGGAGGCTTTTTTGGCAATATAACTGTAATATTTTTTCTTTCTTTTTTTTCTTTTTCAGAAGCATCATGTTTATATATAATATATAAACACATGCACACTCATGTTTGTATGTGATATACACACAGACACACACACACACATGTATATGTATGTAAGAAGTGAAAATAAATCACTTAATTTTTTCTATAATAAAAATACACATGTGTATATATATATGTGTGTGTGTGTGTGTGTTTTTATATGTATGTGCACATAAAGTTTTTAATATTTTATAAATACATTGTGATTAGTAAATTACTCAAATCTGTCCGTTACCTTCTAATGGTAATTGGCAAGCTCATGTGAATATATTTAATGATGTATGATCCACTTAAAGGAAAAAATCTCATTTGATTGTTGTACAGACTGCAAAAGAAATACCTCCTTTTGGTTTGATTTCTTTGTTTAATGCCATATTAACCTTCGTGGGTTATTTAATACTAAAGCTATCCTTGTCGAAGAACAGTAGTGGTACAAGCAAAAGTGACTCATCTCCAAAGCATTTTTATTTAGATGGAGTCAAACTAGGAATAAAGTAATAATTATAGCTTGGCTTGGTTTGTTTAATGGCCTATCAACCTTCATGTGTTATTTCATGTCAAAAACATCCTTGTAGAAGAACAGTCATGGTACTATTTAACCCATAGTTGGGGGCATAAGCAGGTTCATGCCTTTCCCAAGAGTATCAGTCTGAAAGTGAACATTACATCAGAAATACCTCCCATATTCAAAACTGTACTTGTTTGATGCATATGATCTTAGGCAAGTGGCAATGGTAGCTCCATCTAGCTAATATCTTACCATTTTTTTTCCAAATATGGTCAGGGATGATCATGACTTGTACTTGTGAACTCTATGTATTTGCTGTTGAAATGTTTTTCAAGACTGGTGAATATGTAATTGCTACACACAGATTTTTTCAAGCTGATTTTATGTTATGTCAGAATAATGTTGTTCCAAATAAAAAAATTAACACTACTATTGGTTGAAAATCCAATGGATTATTCCCTCACAGGTTCACATCCTGTTCACAATGCCATGTTGGAATTCTATCAAAGGCTCAGTAGCAGTGAGTCAGTGCTCACATGCATAGTAGTAATTTACAAAGCTCTTTGCGTCAATGTGGCACAAGGCCGAATGAATGGGGCACCCAATAAGACTCAAACTCACTCGTGTAGGTTTGCTAGTCTAAGCTTGCTAACCGTTACACCACCAGAGGTGCCTGTGCTCACATGCATAGTGATGAATTACAAATTGGAGTGAGATTATATGGACATTGGGACGGTCCACTATTAGAAGGTGGCCAAGTCCATTCCCTGGACAGTGATTAGTTGCTGGCCCAGTGAGTGGGCATATTAGTGTATATATATATATACCAGCTTGCTTCAGTCATGTTTTAGGTGTCATAGGTTTGGTATTGAGTTGCTGTGCATGCTACTTTTTGTCTGCCAGCCGGATGCTAGCTGGGGCCGCTGAGCTGGTAAGTGTTGTTATTCTTGTTTATTCTGCACGTTAGAGCAGTAACTTCTACAATCTGGAACAGCATCATTCTGATGCAACATAAAATGAGCACAAAAAAGTTCTCTGTGTAGCAATTACAGATTCACCAGTTTTAAAAAACATTTCAACAGCTAATGCATGGCAGTCACTTGTCCATGTGATGGTTGTGATTGATTGTATCTGAAAGGAAATGGTAAGACATGAACTAGTTTGGTTTGGTTTTATGGCATATCAATGATTGTAGGTTATTTAATGTCAGAAACAGTTTTATTTCAAATGCGTGTGTATATATGATATCATATTTGTGTACATGCGTATGTGTGATAGAGACAGAAAGATTGGTTGGTTGGTTTGGTTTTATGGTATATAAACCATTGTAGGTTATTTAATGCCAAATCCACCTTTATATATATAAACAGTTCTATTTCAAACAATTTAGTTTAGCATAAGTACAGTTTTTGTTTACACACAGTTAAATGTAAAAACAGTTCTATTTCAAACAATTCAGTTTAGTATAAGTATGGAGTTTAAATATAAAAACAGTTTTATTTCAAACAATTCAGTTTAACATTAAGTACACAGTTTAAATGTCAAAAACAGTTCTATTTCAAACAATCCAGTTTAGCATAAATACACAATTTAGTTCTATTTGACCCATAGGTAGGACCCTTTCAGGTGCCACCATTCTAGACCAGAGTGGACCTTGGAGCAATAGCAATAAAGGGGTACTTCACATTCCCCAAAACTCCAGCATTACTGGAGCCTCCCCATCAGATTGTTTAATGTCATATCCAGGACACCTGTTGAGGGAGTCTTACTCGTTTACAGAGCTGCAGTCAGTGTATTCTACAGCCCCAGCTGACTGGGGCAACATTAGCTTGATGAAGCTCTCGTTATCATATTCCTAAGTTTACTTGCACCACACTGGTAAAAATTTAAAATGTTGGAGCCAACTTTTTCTTATCATGCTTGTCAAAAAAGTAAGTTACCAAGTTATTTGTTAAAATTATTGTTTTCATTGTTATTCCTTGTTGCCATTTTTGTTATCTTTCATTCCCCTCCCCAAACAACTGTTATTGTTTTGTTTGGGTTTTGGAGGGGGTAAAACGTTCGACCAGCCTTGTGCTATATTTCTATAAGGAAAAAAAAAAGAGAAAATGCCGAATGCCTTTTTACAAACTCATTTGTATTCACTCCTCCTTGTTGCCTCAAAGCAACTATGGAGGAGCCAAACACTCAGCAAAACACCCAACAGGGCATATTTAATAGCCTGAACCCCCCTCCTCAGAAAAGCCAGAATGGCCGTCATTACCAGGAACCTTATCTGAGTCATCAACCATTCCACTGGCTCAAAACGTGCCGTCAATGCTAGTCTCTTGGTTGGCGCAAGCCCCAAAAAAAGTCACCGCAGGATTACAAAAAGGACAGGCCTGAAAATTACGCCCCATATTTCCAAGGAAATCGGATTTTACCAATACCAGAACTAGTAGAGGCAGTACAGCTAAAGGCCCTGTCCTTGATTGTTACAGACATAAGGACCAGGAGATTGGCTGGTCTTGAAAAAGAGACATTTGAGGAACTTCTAAAAGCAGCAGGAATCCCAGCTAGATACTTTAGCAGATGCATCTTTGCTATCTGGGATGTCTTGCTGCCATCACAAGAATTAGTGACAAAACTTGCCAGGAACAGCAGTATCATCTCTAAATACTACAGACTACAGCCAGAGTACATAGGTAAAAGACGAATAAAGGTCAGTGTGTGCAACGTACCCATTCAATTAAGTGGGGACGTGTTGGTGGTATTCCTCAGTGACTTTGGGGACCTCGAGGATTTTTCAACAATTAAGTCATCAAGTGCCACAGCACACAGTGACTACTCTTTCACCATGTGTCTAAACAGAGGGGGGGTTCAGGCAATATCCCATACACTCGATTACAAGGACCAAGTGATGATGGTAGTGGTCGAGGGCAAGAGGCCCCAATGCTGGCATTGTAAGCAGCTGGGCCACTTTTGTAGATCCTGCCCTCAAAAAAACACCAATAATAACAACACAACAGTAATAAGCCCCAAATAAATAAAAAAAAAGATTACAAAATATGTAGGCCAAATATTTCTCATCTACTTACTCACTCAAATAAGAAGTGATCAATAAAAAATAATATTAGCAATGCATCCTCCTTCTTACATGCTGTTCTAGGAGAGCGGGTTGAAACTAATGATTGATATGAGGTAAAATATTTCTAATCTCAAAATGTCACTCGGCTTATCAGAAGGTTCAGATAAATAACAAAACTTGAGTTTTATTTATTGATGTATAGGCACAAATTTTTACTATTTAGTAATGGGGTGGGGGTAAAAAGAAAAGAAAAGAAGAAATGATAAAGCAATTTGAAATTTTTTCACCCTGTTAGTCGAACTTAGAATGTACTGATTATATCCCCTGCAGAAGGGTAAGAAGCCCTCTCCTCAAAAAATAGGTGCAGTAAATATGACAATGAACTGCATTTGATGATGTTCTGGAGATTTGAGGAATGGGGAGTACCTCTTCATTGCCAGTACTCCCAGGACCACTCTGATAGTGTTAGCACCTTTTAGGGTCCCATCTATGAGTCAAATAGAACTACTGTTCTGAGTATGATACTAAACTGCACCCTGTATTGAGGTTCCAGTTCTGGAGCTTTGAGGAGCGTAGTGTGCCTCTTCATTGCCATTATTCCCATTCTGACTTGGGTTGACAGTATCTGTTAGGGTCCCATCTGTGGGTCAAATAGATTTGTCTGAAAATTATTTGATAGTAATTCCTACATTATGATTTGCCTTCTCTTATAGCATACATCCTATTAGCAGAGCTTAGAAAATACTGACTGTATCCTCTGCAAGGAGGTAAGACTCCCCTCCTAAAAAAGAATTGTTCTATTCAGTTTCAATAGGAGCATGTGCAAAAAAAAACCCTAAGAAACAACTACACAAAAAATGTAAATGAATGTGATTCCCTAACCTCTACACATAAAATAACTCTAAACAATCATTATCTCCCTTGATTAACCAATAGATTGCATAGGTAGTATACTTAGATCTTGTACTGTTAAATTAAAAAACAGTCTTTTTTAGATGTTAGCCTATGATCTCTTTTCCTTTTGGTAGGAAGTTACCGTAAATCTATTCAATTATATTGTGATCATAATGGTTCATGCATTGATGCAAGGTATACAAGCCCAGTCAGCTGGGGCTGTAGAATACACCGACTGCACCTCTGCAGGGGTGTAAGACCCCCCCCACAATAAATGTTCTGGATATGACATTAAACAATCTGTTGGTGAGGTTCCAGTAATGCAAGAGCTTTGGGGAATGTGGAGTACCCCTTCATTGCCATTGCTCCCAGGTCCACTCTGACCTGGAGTGGTAGCACCTGATAAGGGTCCTTTCTATGGGTTAAATTGAACTAAACTGTGGTTTCTTGACTTTACTGTTTTTTGCATTTAAACTGCGTATTTACGCTAAACTGAATTGTTTGAATTAGAACTGTTTGACTAAACTGAATAGCTTAAAATAGAAATGTTTTTGACAATTAAACTGTACTTACATTTAAACTGCATTCTATATGCTAAACTGAATTGTTTGAAATGGAACTGTTTTTGATATTGAAACTGTACTTATACTAAACTGAATTGTTTAAGATAGAACTGTTTTGACATTTATCTGTGTGTAAACAAAATCTGTACTTATACTAAATTGAATTAGCTGAATTTGAACTGTTTGAATGAATTGAATAGCTTGAAATAGAAATGTTTTTGACAATTGAACTGTGTACTTATGCCAAACTGAATTGTTTGAAATAGAACTATTTGCATAAAAATGGATTTGGCATTAACCAAGCAACAAATGACTTATGCTAAATTGAATTATTAGAAATAGAACTGTTTGATCATTTAACTGTGTGTAAACAAATGAGTGATGTTAACTCTGACTTAAGTTTTCAAATCTTATATACATATACACACACACACACACACACGGTGTCCTGGATATTAAACTCTAATCAATGGTGAGGCTATCTTTCTGGCACTCACACAATCCTGTGTTTTGCAAAAATCTATTATTCAAAAACTGTCAGGAATGGCTTCACATTTTTTTTTCATATTGGCACTGACAAATAAAGGGATGATATCTAGATGTCTAGACATCATCACTTTATTTCGTTAGTTTCTCAACTGTACATACATCTTGATTTAGTTTTTAAAAATTTAGATTTGAATAAAGTTAATGTTAAAGTTATAGTGGCAATCCTTTTTTTGATCAAACCTTGCATACCAGAAATTGTTAAGATAATTGGATGTCTTTTTTTATTCTCAATATTAGCAAAACATTCCAGCCAATCCATTCTTCTGACCTCATCAGATCCAAGCTTGTATCGATCAGTGCTGTCAACCAACCCCTACCCAACACATTCTAATGAGGATCATGCATTTTTTGATTTTTTTCATTGATTCCTTCTGATATGAATGAACAAGTTAACAAGAAATATATGGCTTACATATTATGTTATTTTTTTTTAATCTCCTTCCACTATTTCATATACAGCATAAAGTAGATGTATATTAGTAGCTAAAATACCCATTTATACTACGAGTTCAAGATTTGGAGTTGAGATACAGTGTAACCCGGATATAAGAGACCCCTGATATAAGAGAAATCTTATCTGGTCCCAAATTAGAGTCTGTGTTACCTAAACAAAATAGACCAAACCTGGATATAAGAGACTTAATCTCCGGACCCGATAACTCTTATATCCGGGTTACACTGTATATTTAGGCTAACAGACAAATATAAAAAACTTATTTCTTTTTTTAAACAATTTTTATTTCTTCTATTTCTGTTGTCAATTAAAAATTTATTCTTGAATTGTTACAAAAGAAAATCGGCAGTATAAAAAATAAGTCCACATGAGAGAAAAGAGATTTACCGATTTTATATATATATATCTTTGTTTTTCTTCCCCTACCTCTTTTTCATCATTGACTACTTTCATTGTTTCCTCATTGCTTGCTGTCTCTGTATTTCTCCAAAGAGACATGAACAAAAGGAAGAGTCTACTTTTTCAGAAGTCAAAATTATATTTTTGTCCGAGGCACTCATTGTGTAATGATATCAGTGAGCCAAGTTCAAATCCTGGACAAGGCTGTTTACATTTCACATTGCGTTTATCCCCTTGGGAAAGATAGGCATCTAATTACTATCCCTCCAGCTATGAGTAAATAGTAGGGCAGACTGACTTTTTAACTTTGATATAGCTACCAGTCTAGAGGAAGAAAAAATCTGAATTCAAACTTTTTAAACTCTAGTTAAAAAATTGACTTTGTCACATCCTGGGTGGGGGGGTGTCCTCATGGTGTAATGGTTAAAGCAATAGACTGCGGAATTGTAGTAAGTGAGTTTGTACTCCAGTTACGCTATTACGTTCACTTTCGGGCTAATACCCTTGGGAAAGGTATGAACCCCCCTTATTCTCCCAGCTATGGGTTAAATAGTACCACTACTGTTCTTCTAGGAGAATAGCTTTGGCATTAAATAACCTACAAAGTTTGATATGCCATTAAACAAAGAAATAAACAAACAAACTTGTCATATCCTGCTTGTGTGGAGAGGTCTGTAAATACATACATATATTTTTTGTATTATGAAATTAATATGGCATTGTGAAATATTTTTTAATTAAATCAGTGACACTTAAGAGATTTATTGATTTAATATTTTTGTTTTTGTCTATACTCTTAACAACACAAATTAGTTAGGCTGAGTTAGTAAGTGATCATTCATCTATTAGTTCTACGATTTGAAGAACTGCCTACAAACCTAATTAGTGATGTTTAATTAAATATGAACAATTATTTTGACAATGCAATTTATTTGTTTATTTTTTTGGTTCAGTTTGGTTTCTTTGTTTAATTGCATATAAACCTTTGTGGGTTATTTAATGCCAATGGACATAATAGCATAACTGAGTTGGAACTTGCTTACTTCTATGTCACAACCCGGTACGTTAGCCACTACACTATGGCAACTTCTCTCGTTTATTTTTTTCGTCTTCCTGCTGATTATTACTTATTTTTAGAGAACCCCTCTAGATGAGAGTATCACTTTTTCCATGAAAAATGAAATTTTTTTTATGTATAAACCTTCCTCTGGGTCCAATGAAAATGCATGCTAAATTAGGCAGTTCTACCTTAAGTTGTTTGGCCATCTATAGAGAATAAACCTGGGATAGAAACTCTTTGGTCTTATGACTGCATTGGTTATCTCTACTGACAAGTGTGGGCTTCCATGACTTTGCCAAAAAAAAAGTAATCTCAAAGAGTCATTAAGAACCTCATAAAGTTTATCATTTCTTTCAAGCAGCATCTATTAATTGAATTTGAAACCAAGTTATCAACTAAAAGTTTTACAACTCAGCCAGCTGGGGCTGTAGAATACACCATCTTCGTCTCTGCAGAGGAGTAAGGCCTCTCCCCACCGAGTGTCCTGGATATTATGCTAAACAATCTGATGGTGAGGCTTCAGTAATGCTGAAGCTTTCAGGAATGCAGAGTACCCCTTTATTGCCATTGCTCCCAGGTACACTCTGGCCTGGAGTGGAAGCACCTGAGAGGGTACTATCTATGGGTGAAATAGAACTGTTTGACATTTAAACTGAGTGCAAGCAAATGACTTATGCTAAATAGGATTGTTTGAAATAGAACTGTCTGATCATTTAACTGTATGTAAACAAAGGAGTGATGTTTAATTGAATTGTTAGTGACATATAGCAATACTTTGAACCATTTAACTGTGTGCAAAAGAGTGAGCTTTGGCTCGTTTAAAAACATTATCAACAAAATGTGTTTACGAATCATATATATTTAATATATATGTGTTATGACCGATTATTAAGGGTCAATAAATAAATAACTCAACACGGAGATATGAGGTGCCACATAGATGTATCCAAGTCTCTGAGGAGGGTTTCCTTGGTTCAACGTACACAAAGACAGGCAAGGTGCTTATTACAGCTGTTGCTCTCTCTACCAGCTTAGTTCTTTATTGATATTGTCACGTGATATCCCACGGAGACGATAGAAATAAGATTAATACTATACTCCCGTTGGAATGAACAGTGGCAACCCGTCAAAAAAAGTGACCGTTAAGAAAGAATGTAGGTCACAGAGGGGATATCAACAGATGTTGGTACTTAGTAACCTCAGGTTGCCAGACACCAGGAAGGAGGAAGAGAGAAGCCAAATGATTGGCTGGGGCTCCTTCCCGTCAGTGGAAATAGATAGTAAGAAAGTAGTTGTTTGGCAGGGTTCGTAGCAGGCAGACGAACCAAAGCCAGTATTCCGGGTAGAAGACAAAAGAATATCTTAGACACGAGGGACCCGAGTTCTTCAAGCCAGTATTAAAAATAGCATAAAGTCTATTAGCCCGTGAAAGAAAAAAGATTCTCCAGTGGAACCCCGTCGAAAAATAAGATAAGTAACTTTGGGGCTATTTCTCCTTTATACCCAAATTTTATATACCACTCTCTCTCTCTCTCTCTCTCAATTTGAAGAAAAAAACAAAAGTCAAGAAAAGACATTTATGTTCATGGACTGTTCAATTCATTATATATATTTGACACTTTGAAAGTGTATCTCTTTGTATAGTAAAGGATTCATGTATTTTTAATGTTACCACGTGGTCGAAGCTGTTCTTTGCCGTATCTTCTACGAATTTGTTACTTCATGCTTCCTTTTCAGCTTCTATTCGCCTTATGTTATCTTGCTTAGAATTGTCCTATTAATTCCTTTAAAATATCACATGGGAAACCGGAGTTGCCGACTACTACAATATAATATCATTACGACTAAACCTATAGGTCCATATCTTCCATTGTCTAGGGGAAGGAAGGAAAGCGACCTGGTGGGTGTGTGGATAGTGTGAAATTTGGAACCCCTTGCCAGCGGCAGTCAGTCTAGCCCTAAATTAATCCCTCACATAATATGCCAGTTCGTATATGCCTGAGAAAAAAAACTCTGAACGAGGACTTATTCTACAAGGGATCAAGTGCCAACCTGCCCCGTCTTCACACGTGCAAAAATAAAGTCCCATTTTGGGATTTTAGTCAATTTGCCATCACAATATACTCTTTGGGTAAGTCCATTATTCAGGTCATAGGTGAGTCACCTACAACAATATGTATAAAAAGGATTTGGCATTAAATAACCTAAAACGGTTGAGATGCCATTAAACCAAACCAAAAAGTTTTAACTTTACATTTAGTTATAAAATTACTAAAGATTTATTGAGTGCAGCCTTTTCTATAAACAATAAATTTCAACATGTCCTTTAAACATGAAAAAGCTCTAAATTTTTCTAAGAATTGATTTTTATTTATTGCGGACTTTTTGTCCTCATCTTGGTAGTTTTTGTGTTGTTTCTTCTTTCACTACATTTCGGCCAAATTTCACCTCTGGCCTTCTTCAGGTGATTTTACCGCGACGTCGGATAGGAATGCTGAGTCTTGTAACTGTATCCCCAGTAATTACTGCCTTCCATAGTTGTCTAACGCACCACGTTTTTGACCAAGTAAACCTCTGGCCGGCTTGGGTAGGATTTGAAACCGCTATCTTCTGACAATGCTCACCTGGAACCGTAGAGACTCAATGCCTTTATCCGCAATAAATAAAAATTAATTCTCAGATTAAGAAGCCTCATCTCAAAATGATTCCAATTAAATTTTTCTTGTTATTATCATAAAGCAGTCCTGAACAAACTACAGCCTGTGGGCCACCAGCACTCTACAGGAGGTAGGCTTAGAGTAAGTTATTATAGGAAATGAAATTGGTGACATGAGTTCAATTCCTGGAGAAGGTTGTTTACATTTCACCCTATTTACCCAGCCCCTCCGCTCGGGCAGGATATGACACAAGGTCAATTTTTAAGCAGAGTTTAACAGGTTTGAATTCAGAGTTTTCCTTCCCCTAGACTATTTGCCTCACCTAGCCTGAAGAACCTAGTCTGCCCTACTATTTACCGATAGCTGGAGGGAGAATAATTGGATTCATACCTTTCCAAAGGGTATTAGTGCTATGTGAAATGCAATCAGTCTCGTCCAGGATTTGAACTCATGTCGCTGCGTCCATTTCCTACAACGATAACCATTACACCACGGGCACCTCCATATGTTTACATTTTACTTTGCACTAATTCCCTTGGAGAAAAAATGGGTGCCCTAGCTTTTGTTTGGCAACCAATCTAGGAAAAAGAAAACCAGCTTTACTCTGCTTAAAAAATTGATCTTGTGTTACATCCTGCCTGTGGTGGTTGGTAAATACATCCCTACTCCCCATAATATGTATTTTTATAATTAAAGCCATATCCACTCACCTTGCCATCCCAAAGTTTATCTAACATAAATCTAATTTATCGTGATTATTATCCAAATACTGATCCATATTTATTAATACAATCCTACACAAGCACTCACTCTGTTCTCAGTTTCTTTGTGTATTGTGATGGTTTGAGCCTCAGAAGCTTTTGTGGTTATTTCTACCATTGATCCACAAAGAAGCAGCTTCATTGGATAAATGGCCAGTGTTATTACTAATCTTTAATCTGCTTAGGTTAATCTTTCATTCAGACGGATTTACAGCTGACCTTGTTGTGGATCACTGTTCTGACCTACTCTCACCAGAAAAATATTGTAGAGAATTTGTCCATAATGGTGACACTCATTCTGTTTGCTTGAAGCTTATAGTATTTTGTTTTTTAATTAAATATTTGTTCTGTGTATTTCTTTAAAATCTCTCTTTATGAATATTGGAAAGGAAGAAAAAATCCCGGATTATTAAATGAGTCATGATTTTAAGATATGCGTATTGATTTTTAGCTTTCTTTACCAGAGAATATTTATAGAGTATATGTGTGAACTGCAAAATTGGAAAATTTTATATTTCACTCTCTTAGTAAGTGTTAAAATACACTGACTGTATCCCTTACAGAGAGGGTAAGATCTTTCCCCCCCAAAATGGGTGTCCTGGGTATGACACAAAACTGTGTCTGGTGGTGAGGTTCCAGTTCTGGAATTCTATGGAGTATGGGGCACCCATTCATTGCTATTTATACCACGTCCACTCTGACCTGAAGTGGTAGTACCTGTTTGGTTCCCATCTATACATCAAATAAATCTATTTAAAAATTATTAGCAGTTGACAGAAATACTTGATATTATATAGCTGTGTGAAAAAAAAAGTCTTAAACTACACAAAAAATGTGAATAAAAAATACAATGTATGTAATTCTCTAACCCCTTGGTATAAAATAACCCCAGACCAGTTGATATGCTGTTAAAATCAATCATAAGACTTTTAAAAAACGACTTGGGTTTTTTGGCAACGTTTAAAATAAGCTCATTAAAAACATAACACACACGTGCTTATATAGCTATATGCTGCTGGACTTTGTGTATTTGTGTGTATGTATGTGTGTGAGAATCACATTCAAGGTCACTTAAGGTCATCAGATGGAAAAATATATTCATTTAGATTTTTTTTGTATGTGTTATTTTTTTTTTTTTTACTGGTCTTGGGCTCTACCATAGAGTCCAACTTCAGTTAGGGATTTATCAAGTGTGATATTTATTTGCTTTGATTGAGATGGGGATACATCTACCAGTATATAAATGTTAGGAGTGAGATTTCAAGCCCCTATCAATTTCAGGATTTCAGTATCCACTACTTAGTGTCCTAAGTTTTTTAACAATAGTCAAAATCTTCTTTTTCTTAACACGATTGATCCTTAGCACCTTTAAGATTAAAAGGGTTGCAGAGTTTGTTTGCCCTAAGAATAATTTGAAGAATATGGTTGGAACTTAATCATATATGTGCTTGATATAACCAGCCATTTGATTGAATTAAGCCTTTCTGAATGCCTGTAAGGGCTGAAGGGAAGAATTGCAGATCACATAACCGTTTTTGCTTCTTCCAGAACACAGATGGCTCAGTCAATGAGATTCCCTCCTTCCGTATTACCAGTCATCAAAAAAAGTGATATAGACAAGTGATATAGAAGTACAAAAATGTTATTCCATCTTTTAAATGGGTTTGTTTAATGGCATATCAACCTTCATAGGTTACTTAATGCTAAATTGCAAAAGGGCAATAGTGAAAATGTGAACCAAATAGCAGGACCAGTTTTTTAACTCATTCACTATAATATCGCAGTCTTGCATATTTAACACTGCTATGAGGACACCCCCTCATAAATGGCAGAATCAAGTTGGTGACTGTAGTTGAGGGCAACCAAAAGGCTCCTTTTTCAATAGCTACTACACCAAGGTGTAGGGTAGGGTGTTACTCCTTTCCCTGGATTGCTCCACTATCCTTGATATGTACCTTATATTGCTGAGTGTTAAGCAAGGTGGTATCAAGTACCATTTTTAAAGTCTTTGGTATGACGCAATTGAACCCAGGTCTCCCAGACCATTGATGAACACTCTACCCACTAAGCCAATAAAGGAAGTTAAATCTATGTATTTTACATGGCCAAGAAGAAGTTTCACTGAGCAAGGGGTCTAGTGAAGAGTGCTGCACTTGCAAAATTCTGTATTTCATCAAAAACTGCTGATCAGTAAATATTGAAAATTGGTTGGGTTTTATAGCATATCAACTGTTGTAGGTTATTTAATGCTAAATCCTCTCTCTACATACATATTAAATATATAGGATTTGGTTTGGTTGGGTTTTATGGCATATCAACCATTGTAGGTTATTTAATGTCAAATCCTCTTTTTACATATATATTAAATATATAGGATTTGGTTTGGTTGGGTTTTATGGTATATCAACCATTGTAGGTAATTTAATGTCAAATCCTCTTTATACATATATATTAAATATATAGGATTTGGTTTGGTTGGGTTTTATGGCATATCAACCATTGTAGGTTATTTAATACCAAATCCTCTTTATACATATATATTAAATATATAGGATTTGGTTTGGTTGAGTTTTATGGCATATCAACCATTATAGGTTAGTTAATACAAAAATCTTCTTTTTATATATATATATATATATATATATATATGATTTGGTTTGGGTTTTATTGCATATCAACCATTGTAGGTTATTTAGTGCCAAATTCTCTTTTAACATATATATCGAATATATATAGATGATTTGTAAACACATTTTATAGATAACATTTTTAAACGAGCCTGAGCTTTTTTTTGCACAGTTAAATGGTTTTGAGTATTGCTATATAACAGTCAGAATTTAACATCAGTCATTTGTTTGACCCATAAATAGGACCCTATCAAGTGCTACCATTTCGGGTCAGATTGGACCTGGGAGTAATGGATATTAGGGGTACTCTGCATTCCCCAAATCTTCAAGGCTGATACCTCACCACCAAATTGTTTAATGTCATATCCAGGACACATATTGAAGCAGGGCGGGGGTCTTACTCCTCTACAGAGATGCAGTCGGTGTATTCTACAGCCCCTGCCTACTGGGTTTAGTAAGTATTAAGAATTGGCACTCATTTAGACATAACTACTTGATTATGCGTAGTGGCCCACATAAACAGACATTATCTTTAATTTGATTTTTTATATTATTTGTCAGATATTATGAATAATCTTAGTATATGTAAAAAGTCCGGTTACTCTGTTAAAAAGATGAACTAGAATAATAGGGGGTGTCTTCGTGGTGTAATGGTTAAAGCGATGGACTGCAGAATCGTAGTAAGTGGGTTCGTACTCTAATCGCGCTATTATGTTCACTTTCAGGCAAATACCCCTGGGAAAGGTATGAACCCTCTTATCCTCCCAGCTATGGGTTAAATAGTACCACTTCTGTTCTTCTAGAAGGATGGCTTTGACATTAAATAACCTACAAAGGTTGATATGCCATTAAACAAAGAAACCAAACCAAACCTAGAATAATAGAAATTTACTACTCAACTGACAGATCTATAATTTTAACTGAAAGAATATACCATGTCCCTCATTTTAATGTGAAGAATCCACTAAATACAAACATGATAAAGTATTCCTAACTTCATTCATATGACCTTGTGCCACATCTAAGCAAAAGGCTTAGTAAATTACTTACTCAATTTCACTTAGGTTGCCTCAGTCGGTGTAATGGTTAACAAGCTAGCCTAGCAATCCACTAAATACAATCCACTAAATACAAACATGATAAAGTATTCCTAACTTCATTCATATGACCTTGTGCCACATCTAAGCAAAAGGCTTAGTAAATTACTTACTCAATTTCACTTAGGTTGCCTCAGTCGGTGTAATGGTTAACAAGCTAGCCTAGCAATCCTTCACAAGTAAGTTCAAGTTTCTTTGGGTGCCCCATTCATATGGCTACAATTGAGCAAAAAGTTTTGTAAATTACTAACACAATTTCACTGAGGGCACCTCGGTTGGTGTAATGGTTAGCAAGCTAGAATAGTGAAACTTAATGAGTGAGTTCAAGTTTGATTGGGTATTTCATTCAAAAGGCCTTGTGCCATATCTAAGCAAAAAGCTATATAATTGATATTTATTAGTTCAGACGTTATTTGATTGATTGCTGGAGAGGAAAATACTCACTATAGTCTTTTTTTTTTAATTTTTTGTTTTGCTGCAGTTTTACAATCCTGCCATTGACCAAAAACCTGCAAATCAAAAGTAACAAAACCCCGTTCAGTTGAGGCTATAGAATATGCCGATTGTGTCTCTGCAGAAGGGTAAGATCTACCCTCGACAACATGTATTCTGGATATGACACTAAACCATCTGATGATGAGGCTTCATTCGTCAAGCTTTGGGGAATGTGGAGTACCCCTTCATTGTCATTACTCCCAGATCCACCCTGACTTAGAGTGTAGTGCCTGGTTGGGTCCCATCTATAGGTCAAATAGAAATATTTAATCATTTACAATACTTAAAATCATTTGACTATATACAAATTAATGAATGATTTTAAATTGTATTATTAGTATTACATAGCATTACTTGGAACAATTTAATTGTGTGCAAATGAAACTGTTAGGATTTGATCACAATACTTTAAACCATTTAACTGTGTGCAAACAAATGAGCTCTTGGTTATTTACAAACTATTTATTTGATATATATGTATAAGCAGGATTTGGCATTAAATAAACTGCAAGTGTTGATATGCCATAAAACACAACCAACCAACTAAAAGTAATAAAGAATTATCACTGTTTAGTCTAGATGTTGTCTAGACATCATCACATATATTCACACACATTGAGTAGGACTCTCAACTACATCTACTGATAGAGCTTTAAGGAGTATGGAATACTCCTTCATTGCCATTATTCCAAGGACTATACAAACTTAAAGTAGTAGTATCTGTTAGGGTCTTGTTAGTAATACTTGATATCATAGAACTGTATGCAAAAAAAATCTTAAAAAACAACTATGCCAAAAAATGTAAATATGAATGTACAGTGAATGCAATTCACTAATTTTTAAGCCTAAAATAACCTTAGACAGGTTGACATGCCATTAAAATCAATCTTCATATCAACTCTCAAACTATATTTATTAAAGTAAGCTACACTCCACTTAAGAAGAGTCCAGTTAGCTCGGGCTGTAGAGTACATCGACTGCATCTCTGCAGAGGAGTAAGACCTCTCTCCTAATGAGTTTCCTGGATATGACACTAAACAATCTGATGGTAAGGCTTCAGTAATGCTTGAGTTTTGGGGAATGTGGAGTACCCCTTCATTGCCATCACTCCAAGGTCCACTCTCGCCTGAAGTAGTAGCACCTGATTGGGTCCTATCTATAGGTCAAATAGAACTGTTTGACATTTAAACTAAGTACAAACAAATGACTTATGCTAAATTGAATTGTTAGAAATAGAACCGTTTGATCATTTAACTGTGTATAAACAAATGTCTAATGAATTGTGAGTGATACATAGCAATACTAGGAACCATTTTACTGTGCAAAAGAATGATCTTAGACTTGTTTAAAAACATTATCAACAAAATGTCTTCACTAATCATATATATTTGATATGTATATATAAAGAGAATTTGGTATTAAATAACCCACAATGGTTGATATTTCATAAAACCAAACCAAACCAAACCATCCATTTATGAAATTAACCGCAACTCCAAAGCCATCCTCACTCCTTAAAAACAACAGCCACACTCAGAGCTGCATTTTCTCTAAAGTTACACTTACTATGTACGAATTCAGTTTTAACCTTTCACTCCAAGGTTATACACACGTTTTAAGCTATTTATTTTTAAGTCACTTCCATCCTAAATTCCACTTATGAAGTTACACTCGACTTGTGACGTCAACATGAAAGCATCTTCCAAATGAGAATTTACCTTAAATCTGTGTATTTTTATATTTATAAGCCATACTCACCCACAGCTTGGTAAAATCTAAAGATTTTGCTATGATCTGTTACTAAATCAATGGCTGTTACTAATCTTTTTTTTAAATAGACAATGATGCATTTTGGTTACTGCTGACATTCGTGGATAAATGATTATTATGTATCAATCACTTTAGCAACATGATACACCCCCCCCTACTACTACTACTACTACTTTTCTCACCCCTATTTCTATCTCTTTCACTCTCTTTCTTTCACTTCTCTCTCTCTCTATCTTCCTTTCTCTTCTCTTTTTCTTTTCTCTCTTCTCACTCTCTCTCTTCTTCTTCTTCTCTCTCACTCTCGCTCTCTCTCACCCATAAGTGTTTTTTACCTCCACTGTGTTCTCTTGTTTTTTTTTCTCTCCATCTTTAATATCTGCTTTTTTTTTCTGTATTTTCTTTTCTCTGTCTGTTATTTTGGAAGATATATATATATATATATATATATATATAAGAGAAACAGATATATGCTTATGTGTGTATGTCTGACCCATAAACATATTAGTTGTCTGTTTGAACAGTGATCGATCACTGTTACAGAAGCTACCCAATAAAAAAGTGACAGATTCTAATTAGCATTTCATAGTTATCTCTGTTCTATGGAGGATTTGGACGTTTAAAAAATGATATTCAGCTCAAATAAAATTATCAATAACAGCTTACTTCCACTCAGCCTTCCACTCAGGCAGCACCTGCCCACTCATCAAAAAGTGTTAAGGACTGGGTTGATTGCTTAGCGCCTCAGTCGCTCTTGAAAAGGAATGCTAATGGAACTATGCAATTTTGCCCATGCCTATGCTAGTTTCCATTCCTACAGGATGTCCCTCACATTAAGTTGATCTTGTGTCACATTTTGAAATCTCAGGGTGCAAAATAAATTCCTTTAATCTAAGGGTGAATGTTCAGAATAGTCCAAACCCAACAAATTAAAATTCACATTATATTTTGCGGTAACTTTAAATAAAATCGTATATATATATATATATATATACATATGTGTGTGTGTATATATATATATATATATATATATATATATATATATATATATGTTGGGCGATTGTAGTTAAGGATTTTCTTTTGTTAGATCTATTGACACTTAAAATAAGTAATCTAGGCAGATCATAAACAAATATGGTGCTAATATATCTCCTAGCAAAACTGCAGCAACAATATTGAAGAAGTCTGTGTCTCCATCAGGTGAGCAAACTTTTTCTTTGGAGAGGCCATTAGCTAGTACTATTTGCTCCATCTTCCATCTGTTTATGGAATCAAATACCTTGGAGAGATCTACAAATAGTAGTGTTGCCTCGAGATTTTTTGCATGTCTCTTTCAAGATTTGACAGATAGTCAAAATCTTTGATGTTGTAGATCAATTTCCCAAAAAAACATTCTGATTTTTCCAGAGAATTTTTTCAATTTCAGGTTTGATACAGTTAAAAAGTAGAGCATTATATACCTTAGCAGCTCTAGAAGTAAGAGTTGTGTCTCCGTAGTTCTTATTGATTTCAAGGTCACCTTTTTTCGGATGGGGAGGATGCAGCCTTTTGTGCATTTGTTTATATACGGCATTGCAATATCAAAGAAATGTCATCAAATTTCCTTGTCTTCCATACTTCTGCAGGTATTTCATCAAGGCCTGCAGCTTTTCTGCTTTTAATTTTTGTCAGTATTACATTAAGTTCTTCCTCTGTAAATTGTCCCAGTTTGATGTTTAGTAGGATATTAATAATTTCTATGATAGGTGTTAAGTGCTTGTACCATTCAGAAAGTATATGTTGGTTTGTGACTTGTCTGGAATTGAACATGGGATCTTCTTATGACAAATTGTAGATTGGTTCAATTTAAATGGGACTGTTTCAACCAACCAGAAGCAAGTTTAGGATTGTAGCAGATGCTACTTAAGAGGTGCATAAATTTGCTTATAGGGAGAATTGATCTGACAGTTTGAACTGTTGCAATCAGAAGTTAACAAACAATAGGTTTATCAGTGACTTTAGGGGAGTTTCCAAGCAGATTCTTGAAATTTTCTTTCTATATCAGTAATCGTTTTTCTTGGCTGGTAGCTTTTAGTTTTGCACTCAAGGTGCTCGTCCTTTTGCTCACTTCATTTACTGACAAGCTATTTATAATTGTCTTATCTTCCATTGAGTTTCTTATTTTATTGATCTGACCTCAAATCTGACTCTTGCTGTTCATTTTGTTATGTGTTAGTTCTGCACATTGGCATTTGTTAGGTTGCTTTTATTAAGCAAGGATGCTATTTTCATGTGATCTCATTTGTTCCTAACTGACTCTTGCTGTTCTTTTTGGTATGTGTTAGTTCTGCACATTAGCATTTGTTAGGTTGCTTTTATTAAGCAAGGATGCTATTTTCATGTGATCTCATTTGTTCCTAACTGACTCTTGCTGTTCTTTTTGGTATGTGTTAGTTCTGCACATTAGCATTTGTTAGGTTGCTTTTATTAAGCAAGGATGCTATTTTCATGTGATCTCATTTATTCTTAACTCCTATGGACTCTTATAGAATACAATATTTGGCTCTTGGTTTGGTATGCACTCTGTTGCTGCTGCTTTCATGTGGGCTGTGACGAAATTATCATGTTCGTCTTTTGGAGTATCTGCTTCAGAATATGTGTACATATATATATATATATGTGTGTGTGTGTGTATATCTATATATATATCTGTGTGTGTGTGTATATATATATATATATATATATGTGTGTGTGTGTATATATGTATATACATATATGTGTGTGTATATTTATATATTGACCATATTCATTTTTACACATTATAATGCTAAAATAAAAAAATGGAATAATTATCGGTTTTTACCTTAGAGCTCTCTAGAATTTGCACCCCCAAATTTTAAATGATGAACTTGATTATATAGAAAAATTTCTTTGCATAACTTTAAAAGTAAAAAGTAAAGTTGGAGACTGTAGTCAAGGGCGACCAGAAGGCTCCCTTTTCAATAGCTACTGCACTGACTACACCAAGGTGTAGGGGAGGGCACTACTCCTTTCCCTGTATTGCTCCACTTTACCCTTGATACGTACCTTATATTGCTGAGTTTTAAACAAGGAGGTATCAAGTACCATTTTTAAAATCTTTGGTATGACGAGACCTGAGATTGAACCCAGGTCTCCTGGACCATTGGCAAACACTCTATTCACTAGACCAATGAGCCTGTTATCCCAAATCTTATCTAATGTGCTAAAATAAAAACTTTTAAAATTTCACAAATGGGTAAGTTTTCCAAACATTTCCAATAACAATTTGTACAATGGTTATCTTTTACATAGATATAATTTTTCACCGAATAATTCTACTATACACATCATCAAAAAAATCAAAACAACCTTGGTCTCTAGACAGTTATAAAGTCTTTTAAGACTGTTGCAGGACCGATAAATACTTTGATCTCACAAACTTTTGAAAAATAAGTGATTGATGACCATCTAGACAAGACAAAAGGGTTAATTCGAAAGGCCAAGTTTTATTCTGCGAATTGATTACAGTGAAATTGGTCTACTCAGGGACCATGATGTAGTCTGAGTTGGTGTGTACTACCGACTTGTCATGGGTCTGAAAACTTTGTTACTGGTTGCAGAGGCTGGATGATCGGAGTCCTGGTTTATTCAATCACTGGTTAAATGAGGATGTGTCGATGAGGCCTCGGTGTGTTGTGTTAGTCCAAGAACTGGTTGCTTGTAGACTAGGATGATGCAGATGTTCACTGCTGGGAGAAACTGGAGCTGGTCTACAGTTGGTGCTGTTGCTTGGGTATGCAAGACTTGGTGCTGGGTTAAGCTGGAGTCAGTCTGCAGGTGCTGGTTGCTTGAAGATGCTAGAACTGCTACTGGGTGAAGCTAGAGCTAGTCTGCAGTTGGTTCTGGTTGCTTGGTTGCACAGGAACGGCTGCTGGGTTAAGCTGGTGCTGGTCTGCAGTTGGTGCTGGTTGCTGTGTCATCATCTCGTAGTATCTGCCAGGAAGGTATAGTGAGGAGACTAAAAGTGATCTTGGAAGACTTTCTCAAGTTAGCTCTTAGAAGAGCTGTTGAAAGGAAGACATTCTGAGGTTAGTTCTGAGAAGAGCCGTTTGAATGAGATGGCAGCTGTAATTGGTTTGGTTGGCTGTGTTGGGTCTGCAACTGTTGGATTCCATGTCTTTTACTTTGACTGGTGGTAAGGATGCAGACCCATGTTCAGCAGCTTGGTTTGATGGTGAGGACACAGACCCCATACTGCTGGGAGAGGAAACAGATAGTTCTCCGAGCTCGATATTTGTTTCTGCCTCCTACCAGACAGAACTTGACACAAAGTCAGTTTATAGTGAAGGTTAAGGGAGGGGGAGGTTGGGCTTGAGCCAAGACTCAAACCTTGCTGGACTATGCTGGTCATCGGTTCACTTAGTGCAATGTGAGCCTGATGAGCCTTGCTGGACATGAATGCCTGATTATAGATTAAACTGGACCAAGGAGTCCAGTGCTATACAATGCTTGTCAATGACATCATTGCCCACCCAAAGGTGGCCCAGCCAAAGTCAGGAGCCATTTAGCCTTGAATCTGTCCTTGACCTTGAAACTGTGGCGGTACTGGGCAAGCTTTCTGTGGAGTAGACTTTTGGTTACTGCTTGCTGTGTTTATATACCATTGGCCACTATCACACTGCTGGGCCGAGTGAAATGTTTCTGTACACAGGAAGTTCCTTTATTAAATATAAGTAACAATGAAATACTTCATTATGCTTTGAAGAGGAACTTTTAAGTATAATGTATTTTACCTTGTGGTTATGAATTTTTCTCCGAAAGTCCAGCAGAATTAATCCCTTTCGAAAAATAGCTCATGTTAGTAACAAATGTTCTTTCATGACATATGCACAACATTTTGTTGTCTGATGTAACAAGTGATTCAACATTTTTTTCTAAACCAGGGAACTTTAGGTATTGTAGAAGGAACGGCTACGATAAGACTATTAGGAACATGATTTATAAGAACAAAAATCACATAAGATCTGAAGCTCACGTATATACTGTCCTGTGTATAGGGTGTGATAAAAACCATGTTGGAGTAACTTCAAGATCAGTCAAAATACACATCAGCAATTCTAGAAATAGTGACAATAGAAATGTATTAGTCTCACACACACACACGCGCGCACACACACACGCGCACACACACACAATTGTAACTCTTACAACAATAATCCATTGTAGAATAAATAAGATCCATAATTATGCATTTCATCATCATCATCATCATGTCGTGCTGGTGGCACTGATATCCCTGACCCTCTCTCGCCACTTCTCCCTATCGTTCATCGCCTCAGGCAGGTCTTCTGGACAACATCTCGTATCCTCACATAGTTGCTGAATGTATGTTCGTGCTGGTTGTCCTGCTTTTGCACGGCCATGTGTGGGGGTCCATAACAGTGCATCACTTATGAGTTCGTCCCTGCTTCTCCAGCAGTGTCCTACATGTCTGGTTCGTCTAACTTGAATAGTTTTCGTGATAGGAGGCAGCACCAGATGGAGACACAGAATACTTCGACATTGTAGCAGGAGTAGACGGCAATTATGCATTTAACTAGCTACAATTCATTCATCAACCATACTTTTTTAGTTTTACCTCTTCCAACTACTGTAACGGTGTGGGTATATCACCTGCGTGTCATGGCTGATATGTAATTTTAGGATTTAACTGTAACTTTAATAAGTGAAGCAAATGACTGAAAATTAGTCTTATCTGAACTATTAGATTTGTATATACTATACAAGGAAAAGTTAATACAAGATAGCAAATGTGCAAATATGTTTGTTAGGTGTTTGTGCATGTGGGTGTGTATAATACAAATATTATGTGAATATAAGTGTGCGTTGCTTGAACATATTTGTGTGTATGTGTGTTCGTGGCTAAGACAAAAGAAGTAAAGTTGGTGACCGTAGTTGAGGGCGACCCGAAGGCTCCCTTTTCAATAGCTACTACACTGAGGTGTAAGGGAGGGCACTACTCCTTTCCTTGAATTGTTCCACTTTACCCTTGATTCGCACCTTATAATGCCAAGTATTAAGCAAGGAGGTATCAAGCGCCATTTTTTGAGTCAACCTGGGATCGAATCCCGGTCTCACACTCTAATAGGAGTGCAAATCCTATAAGTTTAATGTCATACCCAGGACACACCTTTATGTGGTGGTGGGGCGCCTTAGTCTGTGGGAGATGCAGAGGTGTAACCTTCCACACTCTCACACACACAAAAGCCCCACTGACTGGACGGCCGTTATGTTATGGGTTGTGTTAGAACAGCAAGTTGTAATTATTTAAACGTAAAGATAGTCTACGTCCCATGCAACTCGCGTTCCCTCTTCTTTCCCACTTCACAAATTATACTTTAAAAATAGCAAAAGGAAAGGAAAGGGTTAAAACTTATTAACTACTAAGAAAGAAATGACAAGACGATATGACAATTTCTTTTTCTTCTTTAAAGCAAACTCTATTTCCGTTGTTTTGTAACAACAGCCATCATCACCGTCATAGACTTTCACCCGCCACCTCCTTCATATTGTGGCCCATACCACCATCAATACCTCCCCTCTTTCATTTATTTCCCCGTTAAGGTGATCAGCTACTCTAGCTGAAAACGGGAGTCTACTGGGGAAACGGGAGGTAAAATATAGAGACGACGACCAGAAAAGGAGGAGGAGGTGGGTGTTGACCTTCTAGCGGTTGCCCTGGATACAGACACCCATTCTCCTCACTACACATTTCACTTGTTGAACAGGGAGGAAATTTTAAATCACCTGTAGGCAGTCAGTCAGTAGGTCTTGCTTAAAATACCAGTAGAATATAAAAGAATAAGTCTCTCCCCCCTATTTTTATTACCTTGCAAATATTTATTACAAGTACTCACAGGTGGTGAATATGCTTTTGATGGTTCTTAACGTTTAACGAAATGGGGTTCGTTTTTTATCCATTCTTAGACTCCCGCCATTTTTTTTATTTTTTTTTTTAGAAAAGCTGCCATTGACAGGTATTTCTATGCAGAAGGAAGTCATTGTCCTCTTCAAAATTAGTTCAAATAGAACGTAATAGTTAACACTTAAATGTTATTAATCCTTGAATCAGAAGGTATTTAAACTAAACTACCTAATGCCCTCCCCAACCAGTCTAGTAAGGGGAGGTAACTCAATTCATAATTTTTTTTTTCACTTGAAAAGTTGAATAATTTTAAAATGATGATTCAGCAAAATATTTGACACCATGGTGAAGTTTCGGAATAAGCAACTTTTTAAAATTTTATTTATTTATTTATTTTTTGTATGAATTTCTCTGGGTTTTTTAAGTAGCGGAAATTTAGATGATAAAAAAAAAAAAAATCAAAGTTTAGAAAAAAGTTTTATGAGCTGTTAGGTTGAATTTGTACTCTACATCATGCAAAAATTGTACCTATTTTTATTTTATTTTATTTATTTATTTTTTGCATAAATTTCTCCGTTTTTTTTTGTTTTTTTTTTTGTTTGTTTTTAAGCAAAAAAGTTTTGGGTCGTTAAGTTGAATTTGTACTGTACATCATACAAAAACAGAATATGAATATCAGAGTTTAGAATCATGGTTACTTTTCACGATAGCTCCACCCACCCACTCAGGTGATGAAGCTGGCATGAAATAATAAATAAAACATCACAAAACAATTGCACATTCATGTTTTTTCGTAGAAAATGTATTATTAAAGTCTGGCATTGGACCCTAAATCCAGGATGTTTTATCCCCCCCCACCGCTCTTCAACCAATTAAAACCTCTTTTTTTCAATCTCCGCGATTAAATAATCAAAAGGAATTTTATTTTAAATTAAATAAATAAAAATGAAATAAAGACAAGGGGAGGGGGTGTTTATTTCGAAATTCTGATTTTATTTTTTTATTGAGGAAGTTATTGAAAAAATGTTATTGCTCTCATTCTTATGACGTCATCGATTTTTGCGGTTGGCGAAGTAGCCGTAGCCTTTGACTTATAAAATGCGTTAATCTATTTATTTGCCCAGATTAGTAAATTTATCACACAGGTCATTTACCTTACCTCACCGCTGTAGGCAGATTCCGATCCGGGTAGGTGACGCCAAAAATAGCTCAACTCCCCGGCGTTGCTCTTGTAGGGGTGCCCCAGGCAATTAATCTGATTGTTGTCTTGGGGGAAGCCCCTGATATTGTCCAAGTGTTTAACTTTTATGAATAGAAATCCCGGGAGACAAACTCAGTGAGTCAACAACATTGGAAGTTAGTAGAGAGTCTTCACAAAATTTGATGACATCAAAAATGGAACCGCAATTATACCATTATACCCCTCTAAATTTTTTACAATTAATATTACTTGACAAATGATAGCTCTGTCATCTCTACTTGATGTTTAGTAATTATTTTATGGCATATCAGCTCTTGTGGGTAATTTAATGCCGAATTCTGTTTTTATATGTATGTATGATTTGTTAAAGAATGGTTTGTAAATAACTTTGTTTAAACAAGTTCTTAGAGCTTATTTGTTTTTATACAGTTAAAAGGTTTTACAAGTGTTACTATTTAACACTAATAATTCTATTTAATATTAACCATTTGTTTGCACATAGTTAAATGGTTTCAAGTATTACTATTTAACATTAGTGATTTTATTTATTAAATATTCCCATGAAATATAACTAATTTGTACACAGCTATATGGTTTCAAATAACTAATAATGATAATTCTTGGTAAGTGATTGAGCTGTTTTATTTGACCCATAGATGGGACCCTAACAGGTACTACCATTCCAGGCCAGAGTGGATCTAGATGTAATGGTGATAAAGGGGTATTCTACATTTCCCAAAGCTCGAGCCCTGGAGCCTCACCATCAAACGTAGATATTGGTTGTGAGAGATGGGTGGGAATCTTACCTTAGTGCAGAGGTGCAGTTGGCATATTCTACAGCCCCAACTGACTGGGTAGTCCACTTGGTGGAAAACATTATTTATGTGTTCTACAAATAAAGGCATTTAATTTTCATTTTTCTTGTAAATTCCAAATGATACATCATTATTATCATGGCATGTCGGCAGCACTGATTCTCTCTCTCTCTCTCTCTCTCTCCCTCTATTGGCTGGGGAGTCCTTGTGGCCTAAAAGCTAAAGTGCTGGATTGCATCCTTGAAGTAAGCATATTTGAACTTCAGTTGTGCTATTGCATTCACTTTCAGACTAATGCTCTTTGGAAAGGTATTGAACCCCTCCAGCTAATGGTTAAATAGCCTCACTGGTGTTCTTTACCCAGTTGGCTGGGGCTGTAGAATACACTGACTGCATCTCTGCAAAGGGGTAAGACTCCCCAAACCCTTAACGAATGTCCTATATATGACACTAAACAATCTGATGGTGAGGTTCCAGTAATGCGGGAGGTTTGAGGAATGTGGGGTACCCCTTCGTTGCCATCGCTCCCAGGTCCACTCTTGCCCGGAGTGGTAGTACCTGATAGGCTCCTATCTATGGGTCAAATAGAACTAAACTGTGTAATGCTAAACTGGATTGTTTGAAATAGAACTGTTTTTAAATAGAACTAAACTGTGTACTTATGCTAAACTGAATTGTTTGAAATAGAAATGTTTTGACATTTAAATGTTTGTAAACAAAAGCTATACTTATACTAAACTGAATTGTTTGAAATTTCATTCAGTGTTAAATGACCTGAAAAGGGTTGATACACTATAAAACAAAACAACCAACGACCAATCACTGCTGTTCTTTTACAAGGATGGCTTTGGCATTAAACAACCCATAAAATTTTTATATCATTAAACAAATAAACCAAACCAAACACTATTGTCCTTTGCTCTAGGTTGATCCTCTCGATGGCACTCTGTGTTCCTTCAGAGCTTATTACTGTAAGTTTTTGCTAATTGTCCAACACTGGTGTGTCCATGGGTAGGAGTCCATGCAAGAATGTTGCTTATGAGTTTATCCTTACTTCACCAGCAGTGCCCAGCCTGTCTTGTTCATCTTACTTAAATTGTGTGATGGGAGATAAGTGGCCGAACAGTTACTGTTTGATAGGGTGCTGCTTCCTGGATTTGTCTCAAAACAGCACCTAACATCCTTGTATAGTTCCCATCTAGCTTTTTCTTCATGCGTCTTCTAAGAGTCCAAGTGGGGCAACCGTACAGTAGTCCTGACATGGCTACAGCTTAGAAGAATTCTCATTTTATTTTATCAGAAAGATCATATTTTCATATGGTTGTTAACCTGTTGGCAGAAATTTTTTTTTTCTTTAATTTATTTCAGTGATGGAATTGTCCATATTTTTCTTTTGAGTAAAAAAAAGAAAAAAAGAAACTATTTTGTTAAATTAGATTAGATTCAATACCCGTCACATATGGTGCTGAGAAGTTGACACAAGGTCAATTCGATGTATGTATTTACCCAACTCTCCACCATGAGCAGGACGTGACTCACAGGAGTAAAGCTGGTTTGAATTCAGAGTTTTCCTTCTTCTAGACTGGTTGCCTTACCAATGCTAGAGAACTCAGTCTGCCATGCTATTCACCAATAGTTAAGAAGAGAGAATAGATAGATTCATTTCTTTCTCAAAGACATTAAGTGCCAAGTGAAAAGCAATCAGCCTCATCCAGTATTTGAACTGGTATCACTGATTCCATTTATTACTGTATATGTTATGCTGAAGCATGCTCCTAGGTTTGAGTAATGAAGTGATCCTGTAGGAAACAAGCCACCAGGGAGAGGGAAGTGTAGATACAAAAATTGCCTTGTTACATAGGCATTACCCCTTATGGTGTCACCTCAAACAATAAGCCCAACCCTTTTAGACAATGAAGAGCAGGTATTGCCTAGAGGGGACTGACTCATGGGACTGGACAAAAAGAATTATCTTCCAGGGTCAAAAGGTTGGGAACCAATTTTAACAAATGCTCCCTGACCCAAAATTAAAAAAAAAAATTTTGTTAATTTCCTGTTGATTCTTTTTAATTTATTTATTTTTTCTGAATTTCATAAAATTATTTTGTATTAATTTCATAACAGAAACTGAGTTGTACTTGACAATGTGTTAGGTTCATATTATAACTGAGGTCCATGATGATGTTGATGCTTCTATACAGGAACAAGGGAAAGATTTTTATTAGCATTTTAGATTTGTCTCCATTAATTTTAAGAATTTTGATGTTTAGAAAAATGACGTTTAGCATGACCCCACAAAATATAATTGATTTACACTTGGAGTTGCAGTTTAATTGCTTTAATAAAAGTCTCTCTTTAATGTGCTTTTTTTGATGGGATGTGGTTACATATACACACACATAAATATAATGAGAATTTATACATATATATAGACACAAACAATGAGAATTAATATATATATATATATATATATATATATATACATGGTGCGGAAGCAAAATTAGGAATATTCTAGTATAATAATAAATGAATCTATTATAAAACAAGATTAATTTTAGATTTAAAAGATAAACAACAAAATAAGAAGATAGACACAAAACAGTAAATTTACTCAATATGGCCACCATTTTTTCAATCATTGTATCAACACGTCATCAAAACGATTTACATGCCTTCAAAATAAATTATTCAGTCATTTTATTCCATTCTTTCTCAATAACAGTCTTAAGTGAACCAATATTTGGATGGGAAGTTGCATTTGTTTTGTTTTCTAAAATGCCCCATATAGCATAATCAAAGGGGTTAAGGTCTCGGCTTGAATCTTGTTTGATTGCTGTCCTCACAGTTTTCTTGTGGACTTTCAATTCATTAGTGTGCTTTCTTTTTGCTGTTATGGGGTTCTTCTTAATTGCTGTAATGAAAGCAGTTAAAAAGCCTTCTTTTCGTGTTTTGTTCAATTCTTCACTCCCCTTTTCCCTTAAAAAGCTCTTTTTCTGTAAAAAAAAAAAAAATTCTTTGCTTTGTATACAGTAGACAAAGAAACTTTGGCTTGGTTTTGGCTTTAAGCAAATCATAGATTCTTTGTCATTTCTTTTCTTGCTCACTCATATTGGGCTGAATTTTAATTTTAAAAAAGTGCTTGAATAATAAATCTAATGATGAAAATTTACATTGATCATATTTTTTTCAAAAATTGGACAAATCAGTTTTAAAAAAATGTTTTGAAAATTATTCCATATTTTGCTTCCGCATCCGGTAAATAGACACAAACAATGAGAATTTACATATATACACACAAACATTATGAGACTCTACATACAGACACACGCACACATACACATACATATATATATATATATTCACACACACACAAAACATAATGAGATTGACACACACATATACACATATATACATACAAACATAATGAGAATTTATATATATACATATATATACACTCACACACACAGAGAAATATAATGAGAATATATATATATATATATATATATATATATACACGCACAAACAAATGATAATTTTCATATATATATATATATATATATATATATATATATATAGATCAATAGATTGAACTGATCTGCCAGCACCCAAAAACTTCCAAAGGTGTTTTTTTTCCAAAAGTCTTCCCCATATCTCTCTCTCTCTCTCTCTCCCTCTCGGATTTATAAACATTATATTCCAACTTAGCAACGCCATAATTCTATTCAGGTGTCTTTTCTCTGCCCTCACCTCATGTACTCACACCACTATTGCACACAATACGCATCTGCTTATATCACGCCTACACAAACGTATACTCTAGCAGTATATAATACATTACTACAAGGTTCTTTATCCTAGACGCAGAAGCTAGGTATTCATACACAAATGAACCCCCCACACACACACTTTCGTTTGTACAACTGCCCACCTGTAACAAATCCTAATTAAGTATGACGTACATTTAATCACTTTAAGCCATTTCAACAGCCAGGATTTGATTGTGTGTCATAGATGTAGGACTGTCTACATGCAACATTGAAAGAATATATGATTGTATTATCTGTGTATTGGGAGCTGTATGCATGTGTATAGCTAATTATTGAGCTAAACACACACACACACACACACACACACACACACACACACACACACACACACACACACAAGTAGTGCTGAAAAGTTCTCAACTCAACTAAGAAGAAAAAGGATCTCAAGCTATGAAGCTTAATTACATATCATTCCACATGTTCATCCTATCGTTCAGCCTACCCTGTGAGGCTCCAGTTCTAGAGCTCTGGAGTGTGTGGGGGTCATCTCTTCATTAGCATTACTGCCAGGTCCACTCTGACTCAGAATGATAGTACCTGTCAAAGTACTATCTAAGGGCCAAATAGATGTTTGAAAATTATTTGTATTAGATAGGAATACTTGAAACCATGACTGTGTGCAGATTATTTGTGAATTTGAACTGCAGTCACACTATTACATTCACGTTTGGACTAATACCTTTGGGAATTGTATGACCCTTCCCCCTTATTCCTTCATAATGGATTAAATAGTACCACTACCATTCTTCTACAAAGTTGGCTTGGGCTTTCAATGGCCCATGAAGTTTTATATACCATTAAAAGAAAAAAAACAAACCAAACCAAACCAAATCAAATTATTTGTATTAGATAAGAAAACTTGAAACCCTACTACTGTGTGCAAATATTTTATTTTTAAATTAGAATAATTACTTGAAACCATATTGTATATAAATTATTAATATTTGATTAGAATACTTGAATTATGTTTAGATTTTTTTTAATATGAATAGTTACTTGAAACCATATATTGCTTGTAAAGAATGACTGATTTCAGTGGGGGTATGTCCTCGTGGTGTAATGGTTAAAGTGATGGACTGCGGAATCGTAGTAAGCGAGTTCAAACTCGAGTCGCACTTTTACGATTACTTTTGGACAAATACCCTTGGGAAAGGTATGAACCCCCTTATCCTCCCAGCTATGGGTTAAATAGCATCACTGCTGTTCTTCTAGAAAGGTGGCTTTGCCATTAAATAACCCACGAAGGTTGATATGCCATTAAACAAAGAAACCAAAATAAACCGATTTCAGTATTGAATAACCTCCCAAAAGTTGACATTTCATAAAACCAACCAACCAACACACACAAACCTACACACATTGAGAAAGAGTGAAATATTTTATACATATGTTTTGTTTGGTTTGGTTTTATGGCATATCAACCACTGTAAATTATTTAATGCCAAATTCTGTTTACACATGTATATCAAATATATTTATGATTTGTAAACATATTTTGCAAATAACATTCTTAGACGAGCCCTAGTTCTTTTTTGCAGACAGTTAAATGGTTTCAAGTATTGCTATATAACAGTCATAATTAAATGTCAGTCATTTGTTTGCACGTATAGTTTGTTCTATTTGACCCATAGATAAGACCCTATCACATACTACCACTCTGGGTCAGAGTAGACCTAGTAACAATGGCAATAAAGGGATATTCTTCATTCCCCAAATCTCCAAGGCTGAAGCCTTGCCATCAGATAGTTTAATCCTATTTACCAACCCCTCCGCTTGGGCAGGATATGACATAAGGTCAATTTTTAAGTGGAGTTTAACAAGTTTGAATTCAGAGTTTTCCTTCTCACCAAGGCTGAAGAACCCAGTATGTCCTACTATTTACCCACAGCTGGAGGGAGAATAATTGGATTCATACCTTTCCCAAGGGTTTTAGTGCTATGTGAAATGCAATCATTCTTGTCCAGGATTTGAACTCGTGTTGCCGTGTCCATTTCCTACGATGATAACCATTACACAATGGGCTCCTCCAATTCATCAGATGGTTTAATGTCATATTCAGGACACTCGTTAGGGGTGAGGTCTTACCCCTCTGTAGAGATGCAGTCAGTGTATTGTACAGCCCCGGCCCACTGGACTTTATTCATGTGTGTGTGTGTGTGTATATATATATATATATATTTGTGTGTATATGTTTGAATAGCATAAACAGAGAGTCAGTGGTGCATTATAACTGCCAGTTTTTTGCCTGTGCGATCATCAAACCAAGTGTCTCCTACATGGTGGGTATCCTTTAATGTACTGTTGTGTGAAGCATGATGAGAAGAGTGATCTAGTTTGTCTGGGATTCTAGGAAGGGTGATCTAGTTTTCGCTTAGATATACTGATATATTTGTATTGTTTTTTTTTGTTTTTTCTCAACACATAGTTATTTAGCCAGCTATGTTGTATTAATTTTGTGATTTGTTAATTTAATTTATTATCTTTATTATGTTTAATTAATTTATATTCTCTATTATATTTAATTGATTAATCCTATTTACCCAACCCCTCCACTCGAACAGGATATGACACAAGGTCAATTTTTAAGTGGAGTTTAACAGGTTTGAATTCAGAGTTTTCCTTCTCCTAGACTAGTTGCCTCACCAAGGCTGAAGAACCTAGTCTGCCCTACTATTTACCTATAGCTGGAGGGAGAATATTTGGATTCATACCTTTCCCAAGGTATTAGTGCTATGTAAAATGCAATCAATCTCGTCCAGGATTTGAACTCGTGTCGCCGTGTCTATATCCTGCGACGATAACCATTACACCACGGGCACCTAATTAATTGATTTCTAGCGTTTTTATTTATTTATTTATCTATTATTATTATTATCATTATCATCATTTTACTCCTTGCGATTTTTTTCATACCAGTTTTAATTGGTTGTGTCAATTCTACTGTATAGATACACCATAGGAGCTGCACAAGAATGTTACAAGCTGTATTGAACAAATCCTAGAAGCACTATCCCTTGAAACAACTGTTGTACGGCCATCTACCTCCATTTCTAAAACCATCCAAGTAAGAAGAACAAGGTATGCAGGACACTGCTGGAGAAGGAAGAACAAAATCATCAGTGATGTTCTCCTATAGACCTCTTCATATGAATGTGCCAGTGTTGGACAACAAAGAAGAACATACCTATAACAGCTTTGTATGGACACAGGATGTAGTCTAGAAGACCTGCTGGGAGTGATGGAAGACACAGACGATTGGCAAGAGAGAGTCAGGAAAACCTGTACCAGCTATGCGACTTCATGATTTAATTAGTGGTGTCTTACTGAAGTCTGAATGACAGAAATCTTTGCAGATCCCAAGGACTCTTTGCAGTATTCTAACTGATCTCAGCAGTACTGTGGTTTGGACATTCATCATTCTTCTTCTGATCTCCAATTCCTCAAGTCTTTTTCCATGTATTTGGGGACCATTCCAAGTGCACAAACTACAATTAGTGGTGTTGGATATTGACTTGAATATCCCTTTGACATGCTGCATAAATTGCATGGGTAGCATCTCAAGAAATGTGCCTGTTACCTAAAGTAAACAGGACACAGATACCTCCACAGAAGTGCCATGCAAATTGCATGGAGTTTGAGTGATAGCAAGTCTTCTCAAGTCTCCAGGACTCTTCTCAGTATTCTGGCTGATCTCAATAATACTGTAGTTTGTATGGTCTCCTCTCATCCTCTTATTTCCAAGTCTTCCAGTCTCTGTATCAATCCTTTGGTGACTATACCAAGAGCCCCAGTTACAATTTGTATCACTGTCAATTTCATATTCCACTGTTTTTTCAATTCCCTAGCAAAGTCTAGGTACTTATCCTTCTTTTCGTTTGCTTTTAATTCTACTCTGTTGTCAGCTGAGACACCAAAGTCCACAATTCGGCAAGTTCTCCTTTTTTTGTTGACTATTATTAGACCTGGTCATCTGGCCAAGATAAGGTGATCCGTTTGAATTTCAGAATCCCAGAGGAGTTTGTACATATCATTTTCCAGGACGGATTCTGGGTTGTGCATATACCATTTGTTCATATGGTCAAATTTCAATTTCTTGCACAGTTCCCAGTGGATCACCTTGCCCACACAGTCATGTCTATTTTTATACTCTTTCTATGCTAGTTTGTTGCATTGACTTATTATGTGATTGATCATTTTGTCTTTATCCTCATAATGCCTATATTTGCTATTTTGTTGCATCTTATCTATTCTTGCTTTAATATAATCGACACTTATGGCATTGTTTTGTGCTTCTATTAGAAAGAGATACAGTTCCTCTCTTAAGGTTTCCCTTTTTTAGCCATGTCCAAGTTTTCTAATGTGAGATGTTACTTGTTTGTTGCTTAAAATGTCCATACTATTGTTTTTCTTCTCATTTTTGTTTTCTCATTATTTTTGTTCTGTTGACCCTTGCGTTGTCAATATTGTTTCTGGTGGTTGTAATCAGTCTTCCTCTACACTTTTCTATGTAGTCTTCAAGTCATTGTATCGATGCATCAACACTATCTTATTATTACTATTTAGAATCTTTGGAATCATTAGTTTTCTAGCCTACATTTGGATATAAGTTGTGATGATTTATGTAGAAGTTGTTTTTTTTCTAAAAAGGTGATTAAGGACATTTTGTGAGTGGGTGTGTGTGAAAAAGAAAAGAGCAAACCCTGATGAAATACTTAAAAAATAAAGTACTCTAAAAGTTTTAAGTATTTCACTTTAGCATTTAAAGAAAAGACTATTTTTAAAATTAAATTTTTTTTCTGTCCTTGAAGTGCATTCTGGTTGTTAGATTAATATCCTCAATCATTCTGGTTGTTAGGTTAATATCCTTTATCATTCTGGTTGTTAGATTAATATCCTCAATTATTCTGGTTGTTAGATTAATATCCTCAATCATTCTGGTTGTTAGGTTAATATCTTCAATCTTTCTAGTTATTAGGCTAATATCATCAGGGAACTTGGTAACAAGCAATAAATATTGCTAATTAAATACTTACCTGTTGATAGGTTTATGTAGCTATATAAATCAGATATCTTAATGTCATTCTTGTGCAATTATATCCAGAATACTTCAGCTACTCATAAAGATTTAGGCTGTTAATTCAAATAACAGAAGAAATATAATAACTGCATGATTGCTGCAAGGGTCCCTAGTTTTATATACTTACATACTTTTATTATAGCTCTATTGAGCACCTAATTAAATTTGTGTGTTTATATATATATATATATATATATATATATATATATATATACTAGTAGTTTATTTTTTTAAATTTTTTTTTAATGACCTATCAATGACAAATCCATCCTTGCAGAAGAAAAGTAGTGGTACTATTTCACCTATAGCTGGGGGGTGGATAAGGGGGTTCATATCGTTCCCAAGGGTATTAGTGTGAAAAAACTTAGCACATTGGAGTTTGAACTAGCTTACTTTGAGGCTGCAGTTCAGCACACGTTAGCCATTCTATCATATGAACTTCCCCCAGACGTTTGGTGAATTATAAGACATATACACACACACACATATATGACTGATTATAAAAAGTTTAACAACCACATATTAAGAATATTTATAACTATTCAAAATTTAGTTATTCACTTTGAAAAATTTATCTTAGGAGTCAAATTTCAGTATTAACCAACCCATGAGTTGATATGCTGTTAAACGAATAAATCATAGTGAGCAAAAAGTTTCAATACTGTGTATTACAATGATACCAAGTGCAGAACAGTTATGCATGTATAGCAGAAAGGGTGTGGTTATGTATGCATAGCTGAAGATGAGCAATTATGCACGTGTGGCAGAAAGTGAGTGGTTATGTACATGTGGCAGAAAGTGAACAGTTATTCATGTGTGACAGAAAGTGAACAGTACTAATTGCAAGTCAGTGTATCGCATGGCCTCACACAGTGAACATCTAGATTTGTGTTACTTGTTTTTTGTGACCGTGTTTATTTACTCATTTTCAATTTTAAGTATGAACCTCAAACTCTGGGAATTGGCTCTTGAAATGTTGAAGTAGGCCTACAGAAATGTTCATTGTAATGAGCCAAATCAATTTTTTTTAGTGTTTTAAGAGTGACAAACAAAACTAATAGTTGGTTGTTTTGTTCTCAAATATGTCAATGAATGGAGGTTATTTACTGCCAAAGTCTTCTTTCTTTTTTGTTTTTTTTTGTTTTTTGCAAGGAATTATATGGTTTCAAGTAACTAATCATTTGTAAACTATTATAGCTTCAAGTAACTATTCTACTATTTGCACACAGTTATATGGTTTAAAGTATTCCTATCTAATACCAATAATTCATACCCAATTATATGATTTAAGTAACTATTCCTATTTAATATTTGGAAATGGACACTGCAACATAAGTTCAAATCCTGGATATGACTGTTTTCATTTCACATAGTGCTAGTACCCTTAGGAAAGGTATGAATTCAATTATTCTCCCTCTAGCTATGGGTAAATAGTAGAGTAGACTGGGTTCTTTAGCCTTGGTTAGGCAACTAGTCTTTGAGAAGGAAAACTCTGAATTCACACCTGTTAAACTCTGCGTAAAAATTGACCTTGTATCACATCCTGTTCATGGTAGAGGGATTGGTAAATATATACAGAGCATTTACATTGTATGGTAAGTAATTTAAAAATAAGTAGAGTATATGGGAAGATTTACTTAGATTATCGGCAAATAGTACTCCACTTGATAAAAACAAATGTGAGCATGTGGAATTTTTGTATCTAGTAGAGGTGGATTCTAGAACCAATCCCTCACAGCATTAAGAAAATTCTGAATGTCATCTAAAAATAAAACAATTAAATATCATTAAAAAAAATTTAACTTCATTTAAAAAAGAGAAAACCAAAATATCAATAGATAGTTGTTTCTTAAGAGGGTTTTATTTTTTGGCACATGGTCATATTGAATAATTTTCAAACATATATATATATATATATCCAATTGTGGGGACACTAACAGGTATTACCACTCAGGGTCAAAGTGGACTTGGGAGTAATGGCAATGAGGAGTACTCCACATTCCACAGATCTCCAGAACAGGAGCCTCACCATCTGATGCAGTTCAGTGTCATATCCAGAACACTACTTTTTTTGGTGGGGTACTCCCTTTGCAGAGGATACAGTCAGTATATTCTAAGCCCCACAAGCAGTGCTATACAGTTATCAATCTAATCTTGTATATTATGTAATGCATGTTGTATAGATATTTGTTTGTATTGATTGGTTAGTGTTTTATAGCATTTTAACTGTTGTGGGTTATTTAAGGCCAAATCCTTTATATATATATATATATCAGGGGCGGAGACAGGAGTAGTGCTACTCATGCCGGCACGACCAATAACTCGGTCAATGTTATTCAAAATGGATTAAAAATCATCCATTAATTTCAGGCGAACATACTTAGTCTGATCTCAATTAAATTATGTATCTATTCAAGTTTCGATAACTAAGTAGCCAAAAGTTCATAAATATATCTGGGAATAATACAACGATGCTGTTTTGAACGGATGGTTAGAGAGACCGAGAGAGAGAGAGAGAGAGAGAAAGAGGGGGGGGATAGTAGATTATAGCCGTCGCCGACGTCATCATCATCGCTATGGTAAATGTTGGTTAAACGGCGTGTTTTAATTCGTTTTTTCACTAACAGATCTCTATTTCTTTAATGAATGTTGCATATATTACATTCTGTAACTAAAATTTGTTTATTTGAATACATTTTCAACAAATAATCTTTATTTTGAGCGAAATTGAAACTACTAGCTGTGTCTGTGTATATTGTCATCAGTTTCTTTATTCTAATAAACATATTTTTCTCGTCATAGTAATGAACATCTTCTCTTTTCTTCTATACTTTTGAAAGGAAAAAAAATTATCTTATCTACTGTATTAACAAGACTACAAATTATATAGTATCTTGATTGTTTACAAAAAAAAACACCATGCAAGGTACGTTTGTCAATCTGTGCTATACAATGGAGAATCATGCAATAGCAACTATGATGACTTACTTTGGGTCCACGGACCACGGGTTGGGAACTGAAGTTGACAGAGGGCGGGGAGTGGTCACGAGTAGCAAAAATAGGCTAGAGTCGTCACTGATATATATATATATATATATAGTGCAATTTGATGGAGACTCAAACTCGGTCAAGCCATCATTATAAATTTATTTTGGCAAAGAATATTACTATACTCTCCGTCTCGTCAGATGACTTTTTACATGCTTTTCTCGAAGTCGAAGAACAGCAAATTCACTTACAATCACACACACACATATGTATAAATATATGTATATACATATATATGTGTGAGATTGTAAGTGAATAGTTTGTATATAACTTTATTGTTTCATGAGTTGTTAAATCTCATTTTGTTTGCACATAGTTAGCTTCAAGTATTCTTATCCAACACTAATACTATTTAATATTAAACATTTGTTTGCACATAGTTAAATGGATTTAAGTATTCCTATCTAACTCTCAAGATTCTATTTAATATTATTCATTTCTTGGCACATAGTTAAATGGATTCAAGTATTCCTATCTAACTCTCAAGATTCTATTTAATATTAATCATTTGTTTGCACATAGTTAAATGGATCCAAGTATTCCTATCAAACTCTGAAGATTCTATTTAATATTAATCATTTCTTGGCACAGAGTTAAATCAATTCAAGTATTGCTATTTAACATTAGTAATTCTATTTATCATGTATCCAATACAAATAATTTGCACACAGCTGTATGGTTTCAAATAAGTAATGATAATAATAATTAGTAGATGATTGAGCAGTTTTATTTGACCTATAGATGAGACCCTTTATAGGTCCTTAAATTATATATATATATATATATAAAAACAGGATTTGGCATTAAATAACCCTTAATGTAATGGAAAATATGCCCGTGGTGTAATAGTTATCATCGTAGGAAATGGATACGGTGATACGAGTTCAAATCCTGGATGTGACTGATTGCATTTCACATAGCACTAATACCCTTGGGAAAGATATGAATCCAATTATTCTCCCTCCAGGTATGGGTAAATAAATAGTAGGGCAGACTGAGTTCTTCAGCCTTGGTGAGACAACTAGTCTAGGAGAAGGAAAACTCTGAATTCAAACCCGTTAAACTCCGCTTAAAAATTGACCTTGTGTCATATCCTGCCCGAGCAGAGGGGTTGGCAAATATGAATGTAATGGAAAATATTTACTGGATCTGAGTGGACATGTGAGTAATGCCAATGAAGGGGTACTCTACATTCTCTAAAACTCCAGGATTGAAGACTCACCGTCAGATGCAGTTAAGTGTTATACCATGGACATTTGCTGTGGGGGGTTCTTCCACCTTAAAGAGGTGCAGTTGTTATATTCTTCTTTAGCTGATAGAACGGGTTTGTGTGTGTGTATGTGTATATATAAATATATATATATATATATATATATGTTGAAATGATAGACTGTAGTTACTCTAACAGTATGATTGAAATATGTGTAAAATTGTATAAAACAAAGACTTAACTCAAATTTAGATGTGTGATATTTCCTTCAGTTTTTATTTCATCAAACTTCTTCAGACAAAGCATGTGAGGAATCGAAAAACTCAGAAAAACGGTCTCTGTCTGAAGAAGTTCGATGAAATAAAACCGAAGGAAATCTCACACACCTAAATTTGAGTTAAGTGTTTGATTTATCCAATTTTCCACATATTTCTATCATACTGTCAGAGTCACTACAATCTATCATTTCAACATATCTATCTCTCTCTATATATATATATATATGTGTGTGTATTCATTGGTCCAGTTAAACCGGAGTTTTGAGATTTCAAAAATGCGTAACAGGATGGAAATAAATTTATAATCCTACGTGACCGGTTTTGTTGTTTTCTTAAAGAATATATATATATATATATATATAGTCCTACTTTATCTCTTTGCATTTATTCCACTCTTATTTCTCCTGTTGTCTACCTTTCATGAATAAACACTAAACATTAAAAATTTTCATAAAAACTGCAAACAAATCACTAATAAAACAAAAACAATGTATATGTGAAGGTATATTGATAAGTTCATACCTTAATGATGAAATAAATCATCTATCTTGCACAATGATTTGTTATTCAACATAATCTTCTGGTGTATCAATGCACTTAATCCAGTGGTAAAGATTAATCACATTAAGCAATTATTCAATCAAACATTATACCTCGAAAAATTCAGATAAAAAAAAAAAAATCTGCTAATAATTAAGTTCCTAGATCTAAGATATTGGTGAGGCAAGTTTGTGCGTGTATGTGTGTGTGTAGATATATATAAGTATATGTATATATAAGTGTATGTATGTATGTATATGCATATATATGTGTGTGTGTGTGTGTGTGTGTATATATATATATGTGTGTGTGTGTATATATATATATGTGTGTGTGTGTGTGTATATATAAATAAATGTGTATATGTGTGAGTATATATGTGTGTGTATATATATATATATGTGTGTGTGTGTATATATATGTATATATACGTGTGTGCATATGTATATCTATATACATATGTATATATATATATATATATATATATGTGTGTGTGTGTTTATGTATACATGTATATATATGTGTATATGTATATCTATGTATAGCTATATATAGGTATGTGTATGTTATATATATATATATACACATGTACATATATATGTATATATGCATGTGTATATATGTTTGGTGGCAAAAGTTGCTTGGTAGCACCAGGAATGGCAGTACTGCCTTGAGCTACCGAAACTGTGTTATCACCCTGGTTGAAGGCTGATGAGGACAGTGTATCGCATATGGATGACTATATATATATATATATATATGTTTATAAATGTGTATATATGTGTATATGTAAATATGTGTATATATATATATATATATGTATATTTGTTTATATATATATGTGTGTGTATATATTGTGTGTATGTATATAAATATATGTATATGAGTGTGTGTGTGTGTATATATATATATATATAAGTGTGTGTGTATGTATATATATATATATATATAATCAATATCATCAAGTCACACTTCTTGCAGGGATTTCCTTGACTCTCTCTTTCCATCCATCCCAAGCAGGTCTTCTAAACTGCGTCCTGTGTCCATACAGAGCTGATATAGGTAATTTCTTGTTGGTTGGCCAACACCGTTATGTCCATATGTTGGGGTCCATAGGGGAACATCACTTCTGAGTTTGTTATTGCTTCTCTAACAGTATCTCGCATGTCTTATTCATCTTACATAGATGGTTCTAGAGATGGGAGGTAAGTGTCTATACAACTGCTGTTTCATGCGGTGTTGCCCACAGGATTTTTCAATATAATTTGTAGCATTCTTGTGGAGTTTCTGTCTAGCTTTTTTTCTTTGTGTTTTGTCAGCATGTATGTATGTGCCTGCAGCTTGGAAGAAACCCTGTTTTATTTTATTGGATATATCAGACTTCCATTATGATTGATAGCCTATTGATAGCCTTTGCTAGGCAAATACTGACATCACTTTCTGTAGATGAGATGCTGCTGCTGAGGTACTTGAGTTTTGTTTTATTGGATATATCAGATTTCCATATGATTGATAGCCTATTGATAGCAGTCCACACCTTTGCTAGGCAAATACTAATACCACTTTCTGTAGATGAGACGCTGCTACTGAGGTCCTTGAACTTGTCGATTAATTTTATGAGTGGACATGGCTCTTTCCTGATTCAAACTCATGTATTCCATTTTTGTTTGTGTTCACATAGAGGCCAATGCCTCCTGCTGCCTGCTCTAGACTATGCAGAAGGGATTTGTCTTGGGTTGGTGTATTTGCAAGAAGTGCTATGTCATCTGCATAGTCTGTGACCATTATATTTTCTGCAGGGTATTGTCTGTTTCTTACCATTTTTAGCATTGTGTTCTGGTTAGTGAACACAAGTAGTCGAAATAATAAGACAAACCACAATATGTGAGGAAAATAGTTATATTTACAGGAAAGAGTATTTACAAGAGAGAGATTGTTAGTAATAAGAACATAGGATTAGTGATAGAGTAATGATATACTTCAACAATAGGAACAGTTCTTCTGGTCTGACTCGTAGGCTTATCCTTTCCAGACTGATCTCCGCTACTGCCATATATGGCAGATGGAACAGCTCATTATGCTGAAAAGGTAGGTGATACCCAACATTTAGTGTAAAGCCCTTTTCTTTAATTTTATATATTGATGTTCGAAGTACATAGTACAAGCAGATTATAAATAGATAGTGTTAATGTATCTCCTTTCAGAACTCCAACAAAAATGTCAAAGAAGTCTGTGTCTCCATCTGGTGAGCAAACCTTGACTTTCATGTTTCTATAGAGCATTGTTACGGCTGTAACAGTTTCTTTGGGGAGACCATTGGCTAGAAGTATTTGCTCCATCTTCCTTCTGTGTATGGAGACAGATGCTTTGAAAAAATCTACAAGCTATAGTGTTGTTGCCTCAAGATTTTTGGCACAAACTCCTTTGATGATTTGACAGATTGATAGGATCTGTGATGTGAATCGTTTTCTCAAAAAACTGTTCTGATTTTTTAAAAAGATTTTCTCAATTTCATGTTTAATATGATTTCGAAGCAGAGCGTTATAAAGCTTAGCTGCTATAAAAGTAATAGTTATCCCTCAATTGTTTTTTGGTGATTCTGAGGTCACCTTTCTTAAGGAAGCAGGGGATGCAGCTTTTGTCTATCTCCCTATTGTATTATATATATATATATATATATATATATATATATATATTAACTTTTAGATATGTATATATGTCTATTCATATATACACATTTGTATTTTTGTGTATATATGTATGTTTTTATAGATTTATATAAATATATGTTGTCAGTACTTGTTGTCAGTTTTATCTCATCCAAAATTATGCATGGTTCTTATTGAACATTTATCTGCTTTTTAAAAAAATTCTTTTCCTGTTTTCCCCTTATCTGAACAGGTAAGGCTTCACAAAATCCTTGTCTCAGTGTTGGGAGGGGAGGGAGTTAACATGTCATCTAATCTCTAAAATGATATCTAAATAATATTTAGGGAGCATCACTAGAAAGCAATAACATTGACCACTGAAGCATGCATACAGTGTGGGGGAAACATCTTGAAGATTCTTAGTGACTTAGTAAGCTGAAAATGTTTGCATTTCAAATAATATCCGTAATACTCTTTTTTTCTTTTTTTTTTCGCTGCAACATCCTGATTGCCAAATTTGGATGACAGGTGTCAGAAAATTTAAATAATTTCTCATATCAAAACAGGTGTTTTCTCTTAATATAAAATGTTAATGAATTATTTCTTTTTAAATCTTACTGATTAAAATATGATAATTAATACAATACCTTATCAGCAGGAATTAGAATTGACTGACTTTATTCCTTGCAGAGGGGAAAGCCCCCCCCCAGGAATATCCTGAGTATGACACTACACAGCATTTGATGGTTAGACTCCAGTTCTAAAGATCTGATGAGTGTGGAGTATCCCTTCATTGCCATTAATCACTGATCCACTCTCACCTGGAGTAGCAGTACCTGTTTGTGAGGTTCCAGTCCTGGAGATCCTGGAAATGCAGATTACTGCTTAATTACTCGCAGGTCCACTCTGGCCTGAAGTGGTAGTGCCTGTTAGAGCTCCATCAATGGGTCAAATAGATTGGTTTAAAAATTGTCTTCGATAGGACCATGTGCAATGATAAACCCTCTTAAGAAACAACTACATAAAAATGTAAACATGAATGTGCAATAAATGTGATTCCCTTACCTTGTGATATTTGTATTTAATCAGAATACTTTATGCCATATAAATGATTTGTATTAAGAATAGCTACTTGAAGCTATAATTGTTTACTAACGATTATTAGTTATTTGAAGTCACCTTTCTTGGGGAAGGAGAGGATGCGGCCTTTTGTGCATCTCTCTACTTTATTTTGTTCATATACAATGTTGCAAAATCAAAGAAGTATGTCATCAAATTTTCTTGTCTTCCATACTTCTGCAGGTATTTCATCATCAAGGCCTGTAGCTTTTCTGCTTTTAATTTCTGTCAGAACTGCATTAAGTTCTTCCTTTGTAAACTGTCTTAGTTTGATGTCAAGGTGGCTATTAATAATTTTTGTGAGAGGTTTATCATTGACTTTAGGGAAGTTTTCAAGCAGATTCTTGAAATGTTCTTTCAATATCTGTAGTTGTTCTTCTTTGCTGGCAGCTTTTAGTTTTGCTTTTGTGGTGCTCTTCCTTTTGCTGACTTCATTTACTGTCTGACATGTTATTTGTGATTGTCTATCTTCCATCGAGTTTCTTATTTTATTGATCTGACCTTAAATTTATTCTTGTTGTTCTTTTTGGTATGTGTTAGTACTCTCTGGGCTTTCTTAAGTTTGGCATTTGTTGGGTTTCTTTTATTAAGTAAGGATCCTATTTTCATTTTATCTTGTTTTTTTTCTATCTGCTAGTGTCACCCATGGAGCTCTATGTTTGGCAGTTGGTTTGTTTGCTATGCATTCAGCTGATGCTTGAAACCATTTAACTGTGTGCAAACAAATGATCAATACTAAATAGAATTATAGGTGTTGAATAGTAATACTTGAAATCACTTAACTATGTGCAAATAAATGATCAACATTCAGTTGAATCATTAGTGTTAATAGCAATACTTGAAATCCTTTAACTGTGTGCAAACAAATGATTAATATTGAATAGAATTATAAGTGTTAATAGCAGTACTTCAAATCATTTAACTAGGTGCAAGCAAATAATCAATATCAAATAGAGCTATTAGAATTAGATAGTAATACTTGAAACAATTTAACTGTATGCAAATAAATTGCAATACTTAAAATCATATAACTTTGTGAAAACAAATGAGTTTTGACTCATTTGAAAATAAAGTTACACTCACAATATTCTCTTAAAAATCATATATATATACATATATATGTATGTCTTTGCTAGAATTGAGCACTCCAGGGAGTTGATGACATATATGTAAATATATAGAAAGATCAAAATTATGCTGAGAAAGACAATGGCTCTGGGGTAAGATGTCCAACTGACTTTACGTCAGTTGGGTTTCGATCCCAGCTTGAAGCATCTTGTGGGTCTTGCCACACTGAAGAGTTGTGATACAACAAAACAGTTTATCTGTGGATGACAATATATATATATATATATATATATATATATATATATCATTATACATCAATGTCATCATACATCAATAGCCATTAGTATTGAGCACTCATATGTAAAAGATTTTTTAGCTCTACACGTTGAGTGTTGATGTACTGTTAATCCCATGTTAATCATACATCAATAACCGTTAGTATTGAGCACTCATATTGGATACTCCTACCCCTTGGATTTCCTCCTTGGATAATATAAAGAATATATATATATATATATATATATATATTCAAGCAAGTTTTGTTAAAGATGATGGAACACTGTTTGTTTATTACTTTTGATTTAATTTTTTTTCAAAGTTCCTTGCTTATTTTTCTTGAGTTGGGATCTAGATGGTAAAGGAATTGTCGCATATCTTCTGCCTTAGTGCTTTTGACCATATTTTTGGTCGTCATCAGGGGTTGTGTAGTTTTGAGTTGACACTTTGAGTTTTTATTGTTTTAATCATTTGTAGCGTTTTGTTTTGAAGATGTCGGTTGGAACAGAACTTGCTTAAATAATAACTTGTTGCTTAAATATACACACTTCGAAAATATATATATATATATATATATATATGAAGGTGTGTTCAATAAGTTTCCAGACTTTTTTTGTACAGGCATTTAAAATTGTTGTAGACTCTTGAAAATTCAATATGTTATTGTTATACATCTTATGACATGACTGACCAATTTTTATGATTTCAGGTTCAAATGAACACCTACAGCAGGAATTGTCACAGCTGGGGAATTTCAAAAATGCAATCTAGACGTGAGGACACTTTAGAAGAACGATATGCAATAAAATTCTGTTTTAAACTTGGAAAAAATGCCACAGAAACATATGGAATGCTTCAGACTGCTTTTGGAGCATCTTGTATGACTCAAGGACCAGTTTTTGAGTAGCATAAGAGATTCAAGGAAGGCACGGAGTCTGTGAGGGATAATGTGAGGTGTGTAGGAGTAAGGAAGTCAATACACCAGAGTTGATTGGCCAAAGGGTTAGGGTTAAGGTTAGGGTTACTATGTTGAGGTTTTAAGGGAGTTCAGGAAGAGACTCTGTTGGAAGAAGCCAGCACTATTCAAATCGGGTCAGTGGCATTTCCACCAGGACAATACACCAGTCCACAACTCCATCCTTGTCACAGTCTATTTGACCAAGATGGGCATCAAGACAGTTCCTCACCCTCCCTATAGACCAGACCTTGCTCATTGTGACTTTTGGTTATTCCCTAAGCTCAGAGGCTGTCGTTATGAAACAATTGAGGAGATGAAAGAGGCTGTGACAAAGGTCATTGACATGCTCACACAAGAGGACTTCCATGTGGCCTTCCAGAAGTTGTTGGAACGGTACAACAAGTTCATTGCAGCTGGAGAAGATTACTTCGAAGGGGACTAGAGTTTCATGTGTGTACTATCAATAAAAGTGCCCATACGAAAAAAGTCTGGAAACTTATTTAATGATCCTCGTAGATCAGTAGCTGTTAGTATTGAGCACTCATATTGGATACTCGGAAATAAATACTTTTGGGGCATTACTTGTGTGTATGTGTATGTGTGTATGGTTTATCCACTATCTTAGGTTCTTTTTGTTACATAGCCATATACATGAATATGGCCATGTGTGAAATGAGCATATAATGTTCATTACGATAGAACATATAAAGAACATAGGAATCTCTATATTCGAAAACACGTAAAGACTTCTTGTTCAGGTACAAAACCTTTTTTATTAACTTTGAGTTAAAGGTTTCGACGTAAAGAGGAGAGACATAATCTTCTATGCTGTCTTATTCATTTGGCCCCCATCTCGAGCGGCCCCCATAGGGCGCACGTTTGCCTCGCGTCTGCAAGCTCCAAAAGTCGACCGTCTTCGTCCATTGTCTAATCTCTTCTCGTTCTTTCTTCAGATTTTCACACAAACCTCCGCGCGTTTCCGGTGCGTGACGTCACCTGCACCCTGTCACCCTATTTTGTCTCGGACTATTATGACATTTGAGTGACACCTCCATCCGCCAGCGTGCACCCGCGTTAACGCCAGCCTCAATGTTGCACCTAACTAACCCATGTGCTGAGCCGAAAGGTTCTCAGCCTAACTAAACTCAAAGGCATGAACCGAAATCCCTCGGCTATTATATAACATTTAGGGGAAGAAGAGTAATAAAGGCAAAAAACAACAACCTAGAATGCATATACACATAAATGTATATGAACACTAACACCCCCCCCCGCATTTGCAAAGGCCAAAGGTTTTCACAGACAATTAACTCCAACTGGACATTCCCAGACACAAATCCAGGAATTAAAAAGAACCACAACCCTATCAAAACAGTCGTCTCTATAAAACCCAAAAGGAGTTCCCAAATCGGTTATTAACTTCTTGAAGAGGACTTTAGAAGTCAGAAACACCTGTAGAAGCAAAAAAATAAATAACCTGAACCCAAATTCACTGGGGGGGATGTCCTCGTGATGTAATGGTTAAGTAGATGGACTGCAGAATCGTGGTAAGCGAGTTCATACTCCAGTCACACTATTACGTTCACTTTCGAGTAAATACCCTTGGGAAAGGTATGAACCCCCTTATCCTCCCAGCTATGGGTTAAATTGTACCACTACTGTTCTTCTAGGCGAATGGCTTTGGCATTAAATAGCCTACAAAGGTTGATATGCCATTAAACAAAGAAACCAAACTAAACCAAATTCACTTGTGGACCTATTCATTTTAAAGTATATATATATATATATAATGTTTGGAAAATCAAATAATTTACTGTTATTCTTGAAAGAGACTGAGTTGTATCAGAAAATATAAACTTGGTTGCAATCCTGAAAACACAACAAACTAATCAACTGAAAGTAAATTATTATTGAATAGAAATACTATTATGTTTGTGTTAGTAGAAATAGTTGTGAGAAATAATTAAAAAAAAAACTATCATCACTAAATAAACTAATGTCATACAGAAATTCTTGAAAATATTTACTCTTATGCGAGTAAATGATTTTTTTGGTTCTAGTGAGGTATCATCAAATTATGTGTTTACAAACCATACATTTAATATGTATAAACAGGCTTTGGCATTAAATAACCTATAGAGGTTGATATGCCATTAAACCCAACCAACCAACCAACCAATCAAATAATTTGCTTATTTTCAATATGCTTTTCAATGATATCGTTATATATCCTAACAAAAATATTTGTCCTTTGGGCATAAGTTTTTATGTTTTAACATAATTAAATACTTGGTTAAATTAGAAAGAATAACAAAAAAATATAATATAAAAAGATTACACGTAATTCTATTTTATTTTAATTAATCTTTTTTATAAGATTATTGATAAGTTTGCTTTTAATATATTTGAGAATAAAACAATGTGTATAATTTTTTTAAATGATGTTGGGCAAAGCAAATAAAAATCAAAATTGATACAATAAAAAAAAAATTTGATATTATTCAAATGTAATTGTTAAACTTGTTTAGTTTCTTTGTTCAATGGTATATCAGAAGCCTTCATTGGTAAATTAAATGCCAAAGCTATCATTGTAGAACATTAGTGGTACTATATAACCATAGCTGTTGGTATACCTTTTCCAAGGGTTTTAGTCCAAAAAGGAATATAATAGTCAACTTGTATGTATATACATATATATATATGTGCGTGTTTATGTATATATGTTAGCATGAATGTACATAGGCATATATATATATAAATTTTACATATATAAATATATATATATACATGCATGTATGTATGTATATACATATATACGTATATATATATATATATATATATATGTTAGTGGATGAAAATGTGTATAAGAAATTTTTTTCTTGTTGGTCTAATGAGAGAAAAGTAAATAGTCAATGAATAGGTCTACTCGTGAATTTGGTATTTTAGATTTTCATGTGTGCATAAATATATATGTGTGTATATATATATATATGTGTGTGTGTGTGTGTGTGTGTATATATGTGTATATTTATATATATTTTAAATATATTTGTGTATGTATATATGTTTTTATGTACATATGTAATTTGTGTGTATGTATGTATATATATATAATTTCAATTTGTGTATGCATATATATATATATATATATATATATATATAAGAGAGAATTTGTGTGTGTATTTTTCTTCTTTCCAATTTTCTGTGTTTCTATGTTTTTTTTTTTTCTTTTTTCTTTCAATTCTGCTCTGCGCATCTCCTATTGACTTTGGAACTGATTCCATGGAGATTTGTGCTTTTCTCTACGTCATCTTCAACTTTCTGCAATGAATCTGGGTCACTGAATTACTTTCCCCTTCCCATTCCCTAAAGCAAGATCGATGCAACGAAATGTTTCGTCACAGACATTACGGCCTTGAGTGATTTTTCTAGTTGTGGTTTCCAAATGCAAAACAGAGCTACAACATAAATTTATCTGCTGCTTTTCAGAGTGTAATAATTTTTCCTGTTACTTAATTGGTGAATATGATTCCAAAAACAGTGACTATCGTTTCAATGCCTATTACACAGGAAACGGTTATTTGCAACACACACTTGAAATGGGTAGACACTCATAAAATGACTGAGTGGAGGGCATATTTTTGGTATTCATTATGCTATTTGATGTTGATCCAAAATAGATTTATCTTGAATCTCTTCATCTCAAGAACTTGTCATCACTTGAAATTTGTGAATATGTGCTGAGATCAATTTCTGTATGAATAACAGACGATGCCAATAAATGTTAATTTAGCCTGAGGAGTTGGCAATAGGAATCCCTGTTTCAAGCTTCATCTTTTTCATTGAAATCAATAGTCATGGATCCTTTCGGTCCTAGAAGACTGTCAGCATGACCTTATTTACTGATTGGCTTTGTCAGCTGGGGCTGTAGAATACACCAACTGCTTCTCTGCAGAGGGGCAAGACTTCCCCAATGAGTGTCCTAGATATGACACTAAACAATTTAATGGTGAGGTTCCAGTAATGCTGAAGCTTTGGGGAATGCAGAGTACTCCTTCATTGCCATCACTCCCAGGTCCACTCTGGCCTCAGATTGGTAGCACCTGATAGGGTCCTATCTATGGGTTAAATAGAACTAAACTTTGTACTTATGCAAAACTCAATTGTTTGAAATAGAAGTGTTTTTGACATTGAAACTGCACACTTAGGCTTAACTGAATTGTTGGAAATTGAACTGCTTTTGGCATTGAAACTATGTACTTATGCTAAACTGAATTGTTTGAAATAGAACTGCTTTTGACATCTAACTGTGTGTTAACAAAAACTATACTTATACTAAACTGAATTGTTTGAAATAGAACTGTTTATATGTATAAAAATGTATTTGGCATTAATAACCTACAATGTTTGATGTGCCATAAAACCAAACCAAACCAAACCAAACTTCTTTACCAGCTGTTGTGGCTAGAACTTTTTCTTTACTGGAAAGTCGGTGTGTTTATAATGTTTTTGACTCAGGTTCATAATTGTAAACTCATATTTAATCCGTTTGTGAACATCTTTTTTAACTAAAACATTTTTCTATGTATACATCAGAAATTCATTTGTAAATTTCAGATGGTTTGCACTTCTCAGCCACCAAAAATTTGATGACAGACCTCTGTTCAAGCCTGGAGCACTCCATTTGATTTTCCCCCATTTTGAATTGCCTCAAAGCAAGCATTTTTGCAGTATTAAAATAATTTTTCCTATAAATCAAATCCAAACAAAGCTTGTATTTATTAGCGAGATAGTCACATCAGTGTACGTATCTGTAAATATATGCACTTGTACAAAAGTAAGTAAAGTTGGTGACCTTAGTCGAGGGTAACCCAAAGGCTCCCTTGTCAATAGCTACTACACCAAGGTGTAGGGAAGGGCACTACTCCTTCTCTGGATTGCTCCACTTTACCCGAGATGCTTACCTTATAATGCTAAGTATTAAACAAGGCGGCATCAAGTACCATTTTTTGAGTCTTTAGTATGACTCGACCTAGGATTGAACTCCAGTCTCCTAGACCATTGGTGAACACTCTACTCTACAATGGCCCTGTCATATATATATATATATACATAGAAATATATTAATCTGTTGTTTATTCATACATACATATGTATAAACAAAAACATATAAGCCCAGTTGTTTAGGGCTGTGGAATGCACTAACTACATCTTGCAGTGGAGTAAAAACCCCACCACCACAACGAGTGTTCTAGATATGACACTAAACCATGAGACGATGAGGCTCCAGTCCTGGATCTTTGAGAAATAAAGAGTACCTCTTCATTGCCATTGCTTCCAGGTCCACTCTAATCCAGAGAGGTAGCACTTAATTGGGTCCTATGTATGGGTTAAGTCAAACTACTTGACCATTTAACTGTGTGCAAACAAATTGCTTATGCTAAATTGAATTGTTAGTGTAACATAGGAATACTTGAAACCGTTTAACTGTGTGCAAAGAAAGGATCTCTGGCACACATTTAAAATTTTTACCTACAAAATATTCACTTATGAATCATATATATTCAATACATATATTTGTATAAACAGGATTTGGCACTAAATAATCTACATGGTTTGATATGCCTTGAAACCCAATCAATCAATCAATCTTAGCAGAAATTCGAACTTCAGCAGATAACTCCTGAACCCTTACAGCTATTTCCAATTACTAACAGAAGCTAACCTAAAATGATAAAGAAATACCTGCACAAATAACAACCATATCCCACGAAGATGGAATAAAACAAAAGCATCTTTGGCATAAAATAACCCAAGGGTTGATATGCTGTAAAATCCAACCAATCAAGATAACAGGTACTACTATTCTTGGTCAGAGTTGACCTGAGAGTAATGTCAACAAATAGATGATGTGACCCTTCCCAGAGTTTCAGAACTGGAGCCTCACTCCCAGATTCAATTTAGAGAGTTTTATCCCTTTGCAAAGGATGTAGTTGATGTAACTAGGCTCTCTCCAACAAGGAAAAATTAACTTACAGTACCTTGTTTTCCTAAGCAGATCTAATCGACCCATAGATGGGTCAGACTGGACCCTGGGAATAAGGGCCCTGAAAAAGTGACTCCGCATACTCCAGTGCTCTAAAACTCAAACCTCACTACCAAATACAATTTTGTTTCATAACCAGAGCATGAAAAGTGGAACAAATGCTGGGATAAGTTTTTGAGCTTTCAATGAGTGAAGGGGACTACTAGCTCTGTTTAGTAAATAATAGCAGTATGGCCACTCACCTCCCATCTCACCAACCATCCAAGTAAGATGAGTAACATAGGCTGAGCATTGCTGTAGAATTAAGAACAAACTCATAAGCGACATTCTCTCATGGACTCCTACACATGGAGAAAAGAGTATTGATCAACCAGCAAGGACTTACGTACATCAATTCTGTGTGGACACCCGGTTCAGTCTAGAAGATTGATGCATGATGAGGGATGGATGGCAAGTGTCAGGGAACTCCATGCCATCAGTCTGACATGATGATGACGGTGCTATTGCTTTTGGTCAGCTGTTATTTTGTTGATATTAAATGGCTGAATACTTTCTGCACAATTCTTTTATATACAGTTGTAAATACACTTTTGTATATACATGCATTTTGACATCTATTCATAAATGAGAAAACAGTAACAATGCTTTCTACATAGTTTCCATGGGATTGGAGATTGGGTGAACCGGTATTTCTGGACATTAACATTATTATCAGTCCATGGGTTTGCTCTACAATACAACTAAGTGAAATAAATTTTGGCATTAAATAACCCATAATGGTTCATATGCCATTAAAGAAATAAACCAAACCAAATTTTATATCAAGGGAAGTGGGCAGCTTGTCTGTCTTTCATAGAGATATCTTCAGATCAATCAGATACAAAAAGTATCTAGTTCTGGCAAACAGGATTATTTACTAAACAGAGCCAATCTATACTGCTTTGATTGATTTTAATGGCATGTCAACCTGTGAAGGATTATTTTATGCCTTGAGGTTAGGGAATCAATTTTCATTATATGTTTATATTCATATTTTTTGTGAAACGGGTCTGTTTGACCCATAGATGGAACTCTAACAAGTACTATCTCTCTAAGTTAGAGTGGATCTGGGAGTAATGACAATGAAGGGGTACTCAAGACTCCTCTGAGCACAAGACCTGAAGCCTCCCTATTAGATATAGTTTAGTGTTATACTTAGAGAAATCCTTTTCGGAGGGGTCCTACCCCTCCACAGGAGATACAGTCGGCATATTCTAAGTCCTATCAATAAGGTGGCAGATTCTGCCTTTCCTTCTGTCTCATTAACTAAATTCAATTTATTCTTTCCTCAGGATCCTCACACAACGGCTATTAAAAATCCCAATAGATTTAACACTACAATATTTTCTCTCTCTCTCTCTCTCTCCCTGGATTAAAACTTTAAACGTCCACTGCTCAGTTGGCTGTGGCAGTAGAATACACTGACTACATCAATGCAGCGGGGTGAGATGAATGTCCTTTTTTGACACTAAACAATCTGATGGTAAAGTTCCAGTAATGCTGGAGCTTTGGAAAATGCAGAGTACCCTTTCATTGCTATCACTCTCAGGTCCACTCTGGCCTGGATAGGGTTCTAACTATGGGTCAAATGGAACAGGTTGACATTTAAACTGAGTGCAAACAAATGACTTGAATTGTTTGAAATAGAACTGTTTGATCATTTTACTGTGTGTAAAAAAGATTACTGATATTTAAATGAATTATTTGTGATACATAGCAATAAACCATTTAACTTATGCTAAGTTTAATTGTTAGAAATAGAACAGTTTGATCATTTAACGGTGTGTAAACAAATGACTGATGTTCAAATGAACTGTTAGTGATACATAACAATACTTGAAACCATTTAACTGTGTGCAAAAGAATGAGGTTAGGTTCATTTAAAAACGTTGTCAACAAAATGTGTTTAGAAATCATATATATTTATTATATATATAAAGAAAAGTTGGCGACCTTAGTCGAGGATGACCCAAAGGTTCCTTTTCAATAGCTAATATACCAAGGTGTAGGGGAGGTCACTACTCCATTCCCTGGATTGCTCCACCTTACCCTTGATCCTTACCTTATCATGCTGAGTGCTAAGCAAGGTGGCATCAAGTACCATTTTTTGAGTTTTTGGTATGATGCGACCTGGGATTGAACCCTGGTCTCCCGGACCATTGGTGAACACTCTACTCATTAGGCCAATGGCCGATTATTGTGTATATATATATATATATATATAAAGAGGATTTGGCCTTGAATAACCTACAGTGGATGATATGCCATGAAACCAAACCAAACCAAACTAAAATGTCCATACTATGGTCAGTTCCCATCTCCTTTGTTTGAACTAATCTTGGATGGTGTTTGTGTTTCTGCTGATCTATAATCAAAATATTTAATGGAGTTGCTTGTCATGTAACTGTTATCATTTTAGGAAGTAGACATAGTAATCTGAGTTCAAATTGTGGACTAGGCTATTTGCATTTCCCAGAGTGCTAATACTCTTGAGAAATGTATGCATCCAACTATTCTCCCTCCAGCTATTGGTAAATAGTAGGTCAGACTAAGCTCTTTAACTTTGATATGACAACTGGTTTTGAAGGAAAAGTCTGAATTCACAACTGTTAAACTCCATTTAAAAAACTGACCTTGTGTCACATCCTGCTCATGGAGGAGGGGTTGATAAATATAATCAGAATTTAAAAACTTCACAACTCTGTTTGATCTTGGAACCTATTAGTCTTAAGATTTTTGAACATTTGACAGGGTTGAAATATATTTATCAAGATGATTTATTTATTGGTCCATTAGTATCTCATTTCTCTGACTTTAAGGTTTGAGCTAGTAAACTTGTGGTCACTTGTTCCAATGTAATAATCATGAATTTTTATTTCGAGACTCACCCTAAAATCAAGTTCATTATCTACTAAGTGACGAATTTCTCACCTTGATTAGGTAATCACACAGAGGTTGTTTAGTGCAAAAGTCAGCAAAACTCACCAAATAGATAAAAACATTTTTGATCTTGGCAAAAACTGAAGAAAGAGAACAATATTTATAAAGTGTCATGGGAGAACTTTCTGGCAGAGATTATGACCCTAGGAACAAAAAAAATACTGCAGATAAGTAAAATGTAAGTCAAGATAGGAAGTGAAATTCTAGACCTTTCTTGAAGGAGTGGGGTGAGGCTGAAAATGCAACATTACGTAGACGCTTATTTATAAGAGAAGCCAATAAAAAGAAAATGAGCCAATTGAGGAGGAGGAGGAGGTGGTGATGGTGGCTGCGAATGACCATAGCAGTCTTTTAATATTGATTTATAACTTGTAGACAAAAATCAATAGTCTGAGTTCTCAGTGCTCCGCTCCAACTCTTAAATGGCTTATTTACTCTTTAGAAGAATTGGGAAAACTACTTTTCATACCAGAGTCAACTTCCAGGAGTTTAAATAGCGTAGAAAATATTCGATGCTCAAAACAGTTATATGTGAATTGAAATCTTTCCAGGTTGAATTTATTTATAAATTTTATCAGTTTCAAGGTAATTTAACTTTAAATTCAACTTGTAAGCTCTGTCCAGCATTTAGAATCTGCAGTTCACTTTATGTGAAGTATGTGAAGTCAGCCCTTCATTAGCATTGACAGTAATGACATGGAGTTAAAGTACTTGATAGAATCCCATCTATAGGTTAAATAAATTTGTTTAAAAATCATTAGTATAAGATAGGAATTCTTGGTTTGGTTTAATGGTATATTAACCTTTGTGGGTTATTTAATACCAAAGCCATCCTTGTATAAAAATATCAGTGATATAATTTAACCCATAGCAAGGGGTGATAAGGGAACTCATATCTTTCCCAAAGTCTGGACTCAAAATCAGAATCTTTATCAGAACTAAATTTATCTACTTTTCCAAATTTAAACTCCTGAGAATAAAGAGAATATCTTTTGAGTGTTTTGGAATTTTCTGGCAAGGATTATCAGATGAGAAACCAAAGAGAAATGCAAATAAGTAAAATATAAGTCAAGATTGGGACTGAAATTGGGGGACCTACTCAGCATTTATACATCTATGCCTGGTTGCCATGGTATTGAAATTCAATTGCCTAGTGATGAAAAGTCACAAAATAAGTTGCTAATTTTGAAGTAATATCATGTATCTTGTATCATATAGGAATACTTTTAAATATGCTATATCACCCATAAATAAGTGACCCTGTGCCATATTAAGCTTTGTAAATACATTATCAATTTTTTCATGAAAAGTTCATTTTATTTTAAAACCAAATATACCAGAATTTTAGTATTTCTCATAGAACATTATAAAGTAAAGTAAAAAAAGTAAAGTTGGCAACTGTAGTTGAGGGTGATCAGAAGGCTCCCTTTTCAATAGCTACTACACCGAGGTGTAGGGGAGAGTGCTACTCCTTTCCCTGGATTGCTCCACTTTACCCTTAATAAGTACCTTATATTGCTGAGTTTTAAGCAAGGAGGTATCAAGTACTATTTTTAAAGTCTTTGGTATGACGCGACATGGGATTGAACCCAGGTCTTCTGGACCATTCAGCAAACACTCTAACCACTAGACCAATGAGCCGGCACATGATTCAAACAAAATGGATATTATTAGGTATTATTTATCACCAACCTTTAAAGCATTGAAACTTTAGTCAAAAATAAAACTGCAATATCTCTAATAAAAATAAATTTGCATAAATATATAAAAGGTGTACTTATTTTGAGACTGTAGTACATTGATATTTTTATTGCAGAAAAATGAAAATATATCCAACAGTATGTGAATATAAAAATATGAGAAAAACATTATATTCAAAAGATGAATTTATTTATTTATATATGGATAATATGCTAACGTTTTGTTTTATCTTTTAAAACCATCTTTAGGGCAGTGTTATTGTGTGATGTTATCTCATCCAAAAAGTTTTCTAATGAAAAAATGAAATTTTTTATCTATCTATCTATCTATCTCTGACTCTTCAGCTCTCTCTCTCTATCTATCTATCTATCTATCTGCTGTCTGTCTATCTATTTCAGTCTCTTCATTATCTATTTATCTCTGTCTTTTCAGCTAGCTAGCTATCTGCTTGCTTGTCTGCTGTCTGTCTATTTATTTCTCTCTTCATTATCTATCTATCTATCTCTGACTCTTCAGCTATCTATCTATCTATCTATCTGTGAGTATACTACTTGATATTTTTTTAAAAATTGGTTTCTTTCTTTTTATTTCTTTGACCAGAGATGCTATCATGCTGCTTCCAAAGTTACCATCTCTTTGTTGAAATATTCAGTTTCAAAATGTTTGTGACATAATTAGTTTTTATTTATTTACTTGTGTATTCCTCAAATATTGGTTGACATGTATTCCTATTTTTGTAACAAACTTATAATAAATTCCTGTATGTATTTACCAACCCCTACCGCACAGGCAGTGTGTGACATAAGGTCAATTTTTAAATAGTTCAACAGGTTTCAATTCTGAGATTTCCTTCTCTTAAACTGGTTACCTAAACAAGGCTAAAGAACCCAGTCTGCCTTACTATTTATCCATAGCTGGAGGGAGAACAATTGGATTCATACCTTTCTAGGGTATCAGTGCTATGTGAAATGTAAATAGCCTCATCCAGGATTCGAACTCATGTCGCTGTGTTTATTTCGTACAGTAATAACCATCGCACCATGGGCACCTCCATATAATAAATTCATGTACATACATATAGTATCACCTGTAAATAAGTAAACTTCCAGATAATTTTTTGCTCTATACCAAAATACCAGGTGCCCGTGGCGTAATGGTTATCGTCGCAGGAAGTAGACACGGCAACACGAGTTCAAATCCTGGACGAGATTCATTACATTTCACATAGCACTAATGCCCTTGGGAAAGGTATGAATCCAATTATTCTCCCTCCAGCTATGGATAAATAGTAGGGCAGACTAGGTTCTTCAGCCTTGGTGAGGCAACTAGTCTAGGAGAAGGAAAACTCTGAATTCAAACCTGTCAAACTCCGCTTACAAAATTGACCTTGTGTCATATCCTGCCTGAGCGGAGGGGTTGGTAAATATGATACCAAAATACCAGGATTTTATTATTTCTTGTGGAACATTACACAATCAAAACGGATATCATTAGGTATTATTTATTACCATAATCTACAACATTGAATTTCTGTAACCAAAAGTATGAATAAATCATCCTCATCAAGTTGCACTGGCAGCACAGAGTTCCCTGACTCTCTCTCTTGCCATCCATCCCTATCATCCATCACTCTAAGCTGGTCTTCTAGGCTGCATTTTGTGTCCACACAGATCTGATATAAGTAAGTCTTTGCTAATTGACCAATAACTGGTATGTCCAAGTGTAGGATTCCATATGAGTTCATCCTTACTTTTCCAGCAGTGCTCTGTATGTCTTGTTTGTCTTACTAAGATGGTTGGTCAGAGTCTGTACAGCTGCTGCTTTGTGGGTCATTGCTTCCAGGATTTGTTGAAGACAGCATACAGCATTCTTGTGTAGTTGCCATCTACCTTTTTCTCTATGTGTTATGTTAGGATCCATGTAGTGCATCCATATAGTAGTATGGACACTGCTACAGCTTGGAAGAAATCCTATTTTATTTCATGGATATATAGTAAAAGTTGGCAACTGTAGTCGAGGGCATCCTGAAGGTTCCCTTTTCAATAGCTACTACACCAAGGTGTAGGGGAGTGTGCTACTCCTTTCCCTGGATTGCTCCACTTTACCCTTGATACTTACCTTATAATGCTGAGTGCTAAGCAAGGAGATATCAAGTACCATTTTTTGAGTCTTTGGTATGACTTGACCTTAGTTTGAACCCCGGTCTTCCTGGCTATTGGCAAACACTCTATCCATTAGAGCAATGAATATATAGTGGTCCAAAAATAAGTACATCCTTTATATATATGCAATACTATTATATTCTTGATAATCATGTTATGCAATCTAGTCCATATCAATATTTAACCTTTAAAATCAAGCTGCCAGTATTTGTGTCATTACATAAAATACATATATCTGGGCAGCCTGAATTTTGGTGTAGGATCCTCATTACTACATCACTATTGACTATAAATTGTTGGAAAATGTTATTTAAGTCTTAGAATATTTTATAATTTCAGCTATTTTTCAACCAGGGTAGAAAGCATGGGCATGAGGGAGGGAGCTCAGGGTTCTAAGGGTTAAAATTATCTAAAATTCTGAGTTGAGTTTTTATATGTAATTTCTATTTTTTTTTTTTCATTTTCAGGATACAGGTTTACCAAATGGCTGTCAACTGATGAGAGAATCAACAGAATCCATGAATGTACCATTAGCACAGAAACTTGGTAAGTTTGAAAAATATTCTAAAATATATAGCCGGTCAATAGTATTTCTTGAAGATGTATATGAAAATAAAGGGGTAAGGTGTGGGATCAATTTGAGTCATATGAGAAAAAAAGAAGACAATGTGGAAAATTAAATTGACATGTTTTCCAACGGGGATAGCTTCTTCAAAAATAAATTATATAGCTGGTCAATAGTATTTCTTGAAGATGTAAATTTTTTCATCATACAACGTGTGAAAGCATGTGCGATACTCTGTCCTCATCAGCCGCCAACCAGGGTGATAACACAGTTTCGGTAGCTCAAGGCGGAAAAAGATGTATATGAAAGTATAGGGGTAAGGTTTGGAATCAATTCCAGTTGTATGAAAAAAAAGAAGACAATGTGGAAAATTAAATAGACGTGTTTAGCTACAGAGATAGCTTCTTTGAGAATGAAATTTTATTGTGTATAAACAAAGTTTATAAAAGAGAGAAGCTTACAGTTGTTTTTTTGTGTATCCTATATCAGTTATTGTTCTGGGTATGACATTAAACTGCATCTGATGGTGAGGCTCCAGTCTTTGAGTTTGGGGAATATGGAATACAGCTTTATTACCATTACTCTCAGGTTGACTCTGACCAGAGTGGTAGTACCTGTTAGAGTTCCATCTATGGGTCAGATAGAACTATTCAATCTTTTATTGGGGATTATTATTGATATTCAAGAGAATTATTAGTGTTTAATACTTGAAACCATTTAACTGTATGCAAACAATAAATAGCAATACTTGAAACCATTTCATTATGTGTAAACAAATGAACTCTGGTTCATTTTAAAATAATATTACCAACAAACTATTCATTTAGAAATCCTATATATACGCATATATACAGGATTTAGCATTGAATAACCCACAAGGGTTGATATGTCATCAAACCAAACCAAACCTAACCTGTATCGGTTAAGTTTATCTATATATATATATTCTTTGGTTTCCTGTTTTGTTGTCTATATCTTTTAATATTTCATATAACGATTCATGTAAATGAGGTCCAAAATTTAAATGATACAATGTATAAAAAAAACCCAAAAAAAGGCATATTTCTTTCTCTACTGTCATATACTGACTTTGTTTATGTAAAATAAAATTTAATTTCTGAAGTTAGTCATATAGCAAAACATGCCAATTTAATTTTCTGTATCATCTACCCTTGTTCTTATATATATATATATATATATATATATATATCTCGATGAGTTGGATTGGCGTTTGAGTGAACCGGGTTTCGATCCAAGCTACGGGAAGCTAGTATGTCTCGCCACACTGATGAGTTCTGATAGAACAAAACAGATCTGTCTGTGGATGACTATATACATATATATATATTATAACAGTGTTGGTTGTCACTAAATCCCTTTGTGGGTTTGTGTCGAACTGAGTGCAATATAATATGGAGAGTGCTCAATATCTCGATAGAGCTATTATATGATAATAAATAAATATATATTAGATATATATATTTAATTCATGGAATTTAGACTGCGACCCCTGGGGTTTCATGGAGTTTTTTACAAAACAACAATCATCAAGCAGTTAAGAAAATGAAAAGAATCGAAAAAATACAGACAAAATTTTGACTGTATTTTTTTGATTTTCAATTCATTTCATTTTCTTAACTGTCTGATGATTGTTGTTTTGCAAAAAACTCCATGAAACCCAGGGGTCACAGTCTAAATTCCATGAATTAAATATATATATCTAATATATATTTATTTATTATATATATATATATATATATATATATATATAGTTTTGTTTTGTTTTATGACATCTCAACCATTGTAGTTTATTTAATGCCAAATCCATTGTTTAAACTTATAAACAGTTCTATTTAAAACAATTCAGTTTAGCATAAGTACACAGTTTAAAGGTCAAAACCAGTTCTATTTCAAACTATTCAGTTTAGTCAACAAAGTTAAATGGTTCCTAGTATTGCTATGTATATTAAACACTTCAATTAAACATTAGTCATTTATTTACACACGGTTGAATGAAAAACAGTTCAGTTCAGCATAAGTACGCAGTTTAAATGTTAAAACAGTTTTATTTCAAGCAATTCACTTTAGCATAAGCACACAGTTTTGTTTTGTTTGACCCATAGATAGGATCCTCTCCAATGCTACCACTCCAGACCCGAGAGGACCTGGGAGCGATGGCAATGAAGGGGTACTCTCCCCCTAAAGCTCCAGCATTCCTGGAGCCTCACTATCAGATTGTTTAGTGTCATATACAGGACACTCATTGGGGGAGTCTTACCCTTATCCAGAGATGCAGTTGGTGTATTCTAAAGGGTCAATATATATTTACCCAACACCACTGCACAAGATGGATGTCACACAAAGTCAGTTTTTTAAGTGGAGTTTAACAGGTTTTCCTTCTTCCAGACCCATTGCAAAATCAAGATTAAAGAACCCACTCTTCCCTACTCTGAGTGCAAATGAGTTCTATTAGATAAATTATGTGTTTTTTTTTATCAGAGAAACTGTGTGTATTTAGACCTCAGGATTTAAATGTAACCAGAGTCATTATGATATTGTTATGGGGACATATCCTACCATACCGCAAAGATGGACTCGTCCAACCTAAACATATTCTCCGAGCTTAGCTCTCTTGGGGGAGACAATTTCTCGTTCCGTACGAGACATTTGACAGACAGACTGCAAGCCGAGCACGGCTAGTACTTCCTGTGTATGACTTCCTTTTTCTGCTAATACAATAACGTTTACCTATCACCCATTGTTTGAGTCGTTCTTCCACCGGTCTTATCTGAAGACCACAACAGATATATTCATAAGTAATATGCGGAAAAGAGGTGCCCGTGATGTAATGGTTATCGTCATAGGAAATGGACACGGCAACACGAGCTCAAATCCTCGACAAGACTGATTGCATTTCACTTAGCACTAATACCCTTGGGAAAGGTATGAATCCAATTATTCTCTCTCCAGCTATGGGTAAATAGTAGGGCAGACTAGGTTCTTCAGCCTTGGTGAGGCAACTAGTCTAGGAGAAGGAAAACTCTGAATTCAAAACCTGTTAAACTCCACTTAAAAATTGACCTTGTGTCATATCCTGCCCGAGTGGAGGGGTTGGGTAAATATGATTAGTAATACGCGGAAATCGCTTGACTTTAGGTTTGCAGCTCTGTTCAGTCATTATCTCATAATGATGTCCCTTCGCAATTAAAAGATTATCTGTGTATACCAACTACATACAGACGTGTACCAGCGAGTGATACAGCAGGACATCATTCAAACAGGGCAGAGATTTCACAGAAGATAACTCTCAATCAGTTCGTCCAAAATCCCCAACCACTGACAACTAATTTAATGCCATTCATCCTATAGTTTGGGATTATAGATGTCTTTTTGTCCAGCAGCTAGCCAAGTCCATAGCTACTAGTTCTTGTTCAGTCAACACTGTTTTAACTGATCTTGGGGATGAGCAAGGAGTTTGGAAGATTAATCCTAAGAATTCTGATGCCAGAACACAAGCTGAAAAGGGTTGACATTTACAGAATACTTCTGACTCGGTTCCATGCCAACTCTAAAAATTTCCGCTGCAGATTAATGATTCATCTTTTTGGAAACAACAATGAGGTCATATGTGCTAACCCTAACCCTAACCCACAGCTGGAGGGAGAATAATTGAATGCATACCTTTCTCAAGAGTATTTGGGTTATATCAAATGCAAGCAGCTTAGTCCAGGATTTGAACTTGGATCTCTGTGTCCATTTCTGACAATGATAACCATTTTACCACAAGTGCCTTTATATATTTGTATGTGGTTGTTCTTAAATTTTTGAATTAGTCTTGTATAGATTCAACAGGTGACTCTAACTCAACGTTATTTGTCCTCCATCCCACCAACCGGACGAGTGTGGCACAAGGCCTTTTCTAAGGTGGGTCTAGGTGCAGGGTTGTAGCCCAGACGCACCCGGCATTCCCAAAAATGTCTCAGGTCCCATTGGCATTCTGCTAAAAAGGGGCATCTCAGGTGCCAGGCAATAAACCTAACTCCTCTGAGGAGGGTTAAAGACTGGGGGACGGCCCCCTAAGGCTCGAGGTATGTCCAGTGATGAGACACACCTGACCAGATCTATGCCATTGATACCACGGTCAGCTGAAGAGTGACCCATCAACTAGATTCAGTTGATTAAAATGAAGCTGGTGACTCTAATTCAACTTCCAGAGGATGAAGTACCAACAACTTATATTGAGCTGTATAGGTTGAACCCATTTCAACTAGCAGGGGAGACAGGTTAATCAAAGAAATCATTATTTTCCATTATGGTGGTGACAAGTTTAATCTTTGTGCTGGGTAACAAATATATCTAACAATAACAGTAATAGATGTTAACATATATATTTCTTCTTATATGAAATATAGATAAATAATATATATATATATATATATATATATATATATAGTAATCCACAGACTGTTGCATTGTATCAGAACTCTTCAATATGGCTAGACATGCGAGATGATTCAAGCTGGAATTGAAACACAGCTGACTTTACGTCAGTTGGATATCTTACCCTAAAGCTATCGTCCCTCTCAACATAAAGGAATTTTATGTATATATTAATTTACATATACGGTTATTGGCTATTGGAGTGCTCACTTCATGTGAAGAGCTTTGCATTTATGTGTATGTGGTAGCCAGTAATCCCCCACTTAAGTGCTCAACCCACGGCGGAGAGCATATATATATATATATATATATATACTCATTAAGAACACATAACACATATATATATGCTCATCAAGAACACATAACAGGATGAAAATAAATTTATAATCCTAATGTGACTGGTTTTGTTTTTTCTTAATGAATTTATTGCTCTGTAATATCAGTTACATTGAGCTCTTTACCAGGAAAATTTAAATGTTCATTTTTGAATAGTTTTCTTGTCCTAAAGGAATTACTCCCAACTCTGGTTTAACTGCACTAAATAATACTACTATATATATATATATATATATATATATAAAAGAAGAAATGCAAATATCAAGAGTTGGTAATAAAAAACAGAGTGCTTGATTCAGATTTCTATACGAACACCGACCTGTCAGCAGTGACCCATGTGTTTCCTATGTGTATGTTGACATCACTTTCAGTAGATGAGATATTGTTGCTGAGATACGTGAGCTAATTTTATACTAATTTTATTGGCTTGCCACCTAAAGTAGATATGGATCCATCTTGTTTAAAAAAACTGAACTCAGTTTGATTTGCATTTCTGTTGAGGCCAATGCCTCTTGCTGCTTGGTTGGTTGGTTGGTTTTTATGGCATATAAACCTTTGTAGGTTATTTAACACCAAATCCATTTTTATGTAAATAATCAGTTCTATTTCAAACAATTCAGTTTGGCATGAGCACACAGTTTAATTGTTAAAAACATTTCTATTTCAAGCTATTCAGTTTTATCAAGCAGTTCTTATTCAAACAACTCAGTTTAGGATAAGTACAGATTTTGTTTACACACAGTTAAATGTCAAAACAGTTCCATGTTAAACAATTCAATTTAATGTAAATACAGTTTCAATGTCAAAAAAACGTTCTATTAGAAATAATTCAGTTTAGCATAAGCATGCAGTTTAAATGTAAGTATGGTTTAATTGTTAAAAACATTTCTATTTCAAGCTATTCAGTTTAGCATAAGTATGCCGTTAGTTCTATTTAACCCATAGATAGGGCTCTAAAACATTTCTATTTCAAGCTATTCAGTTTAGCATAAGTATGCCGTTAGTTCTATTTAACCCATAGATAGGGCTCTATCAGGTGCTACCATGCCGGGCCAGAGTGGACCTGGGAGCAATGGCAATGAAGGGGTACTCCGCATTCCTGGAACCTCACCATCAGATTCTGCAAGTAGCAGCCATAAATTCTTTTGCCAGAGTGCTCAACCATCATGGGGAAGCATATATAGAAAAAGCATGATTTGCTATCAATCATATGAAAATCTGATCTCTCTGAAAATATAAAATGAGAATTCTTAAAACTGTGACCATGTCAGTACTGTTGTATGGTTGTACCACTTGAACTTTAATGAAACAAGCCCAGTTGACTGGGGATGTACAATTCACTGACTACATCTCTGCAGAGGTGTAAGAATCCTCACCAATAAGTATTCTGGATATGACGCTAAACCATTTGATAGTGATTGGTTTGGTTTTATGGCATATCAACCATTGTAGGTTATTTAATGCCAAATCCATTTTTATACATATAAACAGTTCTATTTCAAACAATTCAATTTAGCATAAGTACACAATATAGTTCTATTTAACCCATAGATAGGACTCTATCAGGTGTTACCACTCTCGGCTAGTATGGATCTGGGAGCGATGGCAATAAAGGACTACTCTGCATTCCTCAAAGCTCTAGCATTACTGGAGCCTATCAGATTGTTTAGTGTCATATGCAGGATACTCATTGGGGGGTCTTACCCCTCTGCAGAGGTACAGTCAGTGTATTCTACAGCCCCAGCCGACTGGGCAAATGCCTGCTTGAGGCTATGCAGCTGGGATTGAGATACATTGGCATCATATCTGTTTATATTCTAGATTATGTACTATGAACAGCAGTAGATATAATAAAAGAAAAATTTTTTTTTTCATAAAAAAGACAAGAAGTGAATGATATCCCGTAGAAACTATGATAGATGCTGAAAACGCAGATGATCTAGCACTTTGTGTAAATACATAGTAGTATAAAAACTAGAAAGAGTGAATACTTGCAGTACTATTGCTGTAACTAGAAGTTTCATGTGGCAAAAGGAAATATTGCTACAGTGATGAAACATGACTTGTATAATTTTGTAACACAAAAAAAATGCATAACACAATAACACAAACCACAAAAAATGGTTGATTTTGTCACCAAATTATTTCGGTCCTATCTGATGATTGTCATAATATTTCATTTTGCCTCAGAAAAATTTTAGTTACAGCAATGATACTGTGAGTTATTACTCTTTTTACTTTATTTATCTATATCTGTCTCTCTCTCTCTCTATATATATATATATATATAATCCTATGAGAATAAACTCAAAGAATAAATAAAGAAATAGCAAGGCTATTCTTTGAATTTGTTTTTGCTTCTTTTTTTTTATCTTTGTGGAGATGATCAGTGGCTTGTTGCAGTTTGGTCAAAACCTGCAACTGACTAATATTTACTTATCAACAAAACTGACTGAATTGTGTCATTTAGCTGGCAAAACTGAATCAGCTGCGAGGAATATTGTCACGACACTAGTTCTAAGATGATCATATTCTGGTCTCTAGTAATTGCTTTGTGGTCAGAGGCAAACAGTGACACCAAATCTTCTTAAATATAAATAAATTTATGACTTCCTTTACTCTGCACACGTCTAATTTCACTATTTCTAAATGACATGATTCTTTGTAAGCCTTCATTGGTGGTCTGTGAACAACTCTCTTTCTGTTATTACTTAGAATATTTGAACTATTGACCTCATCTTTATTATTATACTCAAAACGTTTCGGCTGATATGTCCTTCAGCTTTCTTCAGGTGTTTCATGTTGAACTTGGGAGTCCACACTGAATCTCAAATCAAACCCTTTATTTGAACCACATGGGTAGACTGTTCCAAATCTGTTAACCATGACCGGGTACAAATGTTAAGTTATAGCAAGTATTCCTTGTTATTCTGACCTGTTGTTGGGATTAAACCTGCAACTTTCAGATGATTTCACTCAGAAATACCTTCCAACCAAATGCCTTATCCACTGCACCATATGCCCTTGATGGACACATTTAGGCCAATAACTCTCTTTTTTTTTAACATGTGAGGCTTTTTATTTTTATTCACTCAAATTTTATAGAATATTTTGTTTACCCTCCAACTCCTCTGCAAATGTCTTCCATGATGCTAGCACTTGATTAACCTGCATGCCAAAAATATTGGAGAACAATACAATAATTTTAATATACCATTTAAATATAATGCAATTTTTCACTTCATAGACAACAGTATTCTATGGGTAGGATAAGACACAAGGTCAAATTTTAAGTGGAGTACAGCTGGTTTTGAATTCAGTGTTTTCCTTCTCATAGTGCAATGCTATGTCATGGTACCACTTTGATTTGTGTAGCTTCCTGGCACCCTTTAGGGTGTTGTAATGATTCCCTTAAAACAAACAGCCTGACCATGTTAACTTGACCGTGGAAAAGAAGTCAAACACAAAGCGCTCCATTTATTCTGCAGGTACAAAAACGTATTGGTTGCTGGACCACTTCTCAGAGTAATCAGTCGGAGATAGAGAAGAAGAAGCTTGTCTTAGCAAGGAGAGAGGCAAATAGTTGTACAGTGGGAGATGAAAGAGAGAGAGAGACAGACTTCTGCTTGGTGGCTGCTTTTATGCATGCATGATTCCTCTTCCATGTCTCCACAGTATGTCTTCTTTGTAGAGTCCCACTACCTGTGTGTCTGCCTTGGGTCCCCTAGAATCCATCATTATATATACATCCCTAAAATCATTAATTATATAATCCTAAAGTGATAATGTCTGCCAAATCACAAATATCAGCTGATTCAAACCAATTGTTTTTATTTGAATATTTTCCATAACATTCCAAATTTGCAAACAAACATTTATTATTAACAAATCCCTATTCTAGCTTTGACCTAGATGATAAATGAAATTCTGTACTTCAGTCTTAATTTCAAAGTTTGAATAAAAAATAATTAACTACTAAAATAATTAATTGAAATCCTTAATTATTTTACAATAGACTGGTTGCATTATCAAGGCTAAAGAACCCAAGCTGCCCTAATATTTGCTCATAGCTGAACAGAGATCAGATGGATTCATGCCTTACTCAGGAACTTTAATGCCGAGTGAACTGCCAACAAGTTCATCCTGGATTTGAACTCGGGTTGCACAGACAACAGTAATGCAAGGATCGTTCAATAAATAAGGTGTATTTTACCTAAGGAGTTGGCAATAAGAACCACTTTTTTCAGTTGCACCTTTTTAAAATAAAATCAATTGTAATGGATCCTTTCATGTTCCAGAGACTGTCAGCATGACCTTCTTTAGTGACTACTCTGCTCAGAACTTTTTCTTTTCTGGAGAGTTAGTGTGTTTCCACTTTTTGGACTGTCTTTTTGACTCAGGCTTGTAATGGCAAAGCCATGTGTATCCCATAAGTAAATAATTCTTTGACTAAAACATTTTTCTCTGTGCACCTGATACATTCTTCTGTAAATTTGACATGTTTTGTACTTCTCAGCCTCCAGATATTTAATAACAGACCTCTGTTTAAGCCTGGATCTCTCTGATTTACCACTATTTTGAATAGTTTCAAAAGAAATATTTTTGTGGGACTAAAATAACTTATGCTATAAATTAATTGCAAATAATGCATTTAACTTTTATTGAAGACAATTCTGAAAAAGAAATTCATTTTGCTTTTTTTCAAAAGATTTCTCCCTATTTATTGAATGACCCTCGTAATTTCAAATTCTTTAATTAATTCACAGGTTAAATAGTGGTTGTTAGTGCAATTTGAATGTTACTCATTTCAAATTTTTTAGGATTCCATTTTGGTATTTCTAATTCCACCATCATGACAACCACATAAGCAGTTTTATTTTTCTCCAATATTTGTTTGGAAAAATAAGAATTTTTATAAATTATTTGATGAAGCTCAGAGCGAGTCCCTGTGGTATATTAGTGAATATGCTGGACTACAACATCACAGTAAGCGAGTTTGAACTCCAGTCATGCTATTACGTTCACTTTCAGACTAATACCATTGGGAAAGGTATTCAATCCCCTTATCCTTCCAGCTATGGGTTAAACAGTACCACTACTGTTCTTCTACGAGGATGGCTTTGGCTGTAAATAACCCTTAAAGGTTGATATAACATTAAACAAAACCAAACATGATTGTAAATTTATAAACACTCCATATATTAGTTTTCACGTCTTATTTCTCTTCAGTTGTGTTGTATATTTTATTCGTATATTTATTCACTCTGAATAATTGTGGAATGAGATGATGAAATATCATACAAAGAGTGGCAGCAATAGGCAAGCCAGACGTGCAACTCTTTGCAGCTATTGATTGTGCAATTCTGTGTTAGTGCAGATAGATAATGATGACGACGACAACTGCAGATGCTGTAGTTGGCCACTGTGGCTGCACTGTGCATCAGAAAATCAATAGTGTTCGGTATTTTATGAACTTTGCCAAAATAATGTTAAACAATGATGTGTCTGCTAGAGAAGAAGTTATATGTTTAATTATCCTTTATATATTATCTACTTTTTAATTAATTAATTAATTAATTGCAACTATTTTAAACAGCATTATTGCAATAATTATAACAGTAGTTTTTTTTTGTTTTTTGGTGCACCGCAGAAAATCTACATTTCCTTTGTGGTATGAAAATTTATAATCTCAGTTTAAAAAAAAAAAAAAAGAAACAAAAAACCTATAAAAACAATGGCTTACCAGTATTCAAGGTATCTATATATTACTAAAATTCTCATCATGTTCGTTTCATATATTTATCAGGTTTGATATAAAAGTAGCAAGACTGATCTTTGAATTTAAAAAAAAAGTTTAAATCTTTGAATTTTAAAGAAAATTTTTAATTTGTCAGTGGGGCTTACATGACAACATAAAATAACCCTTGTGTTATTTCATGTTGAGGCTAGTCTTTTTTGTTGGAAGGTGGAGTTATATGGTTTCAAGTACTCTTTTCAATACAAATTTTCACCACTTTGTCAATCAAACTTAGAATATAGTGACTGCATTCACTGCAGAAGGGTAAGACCCCTGCTCTAAAGAGGAATGTCCTGATATGACACTAAACAACATCTGATAGTGCGGCTCCAATTCTGGAGACCTGGGGGTGTGAAGTTACCCCTTCATTGCCATTACTCCCAGGTCCACTCTGACCCAGAGTGGTAATACCTGTTAAGGTCTCATCTATAGGTTGAATAGAAATATTCAATCATTTGAGGATTATTATTATTATTATTAGTTATTATTGATTATTATGAGTTACTTGAAACCACACAACTGTGTGCAAATTATTTTTATAAAATAGGAACACTCGATATCACATAACTGTGTGCAAAACAATTACACAAAAAATGGGGGTGTCCTCGTGGCGTAATGGTTAAAGCAATAGACTGCGGAATCATAGTAAGCAAGTTCGTACTCCAGTCACGCTATTACTTTCAATTTCGGACAAATACCCTTGGGAAAGGTATGAACCCCTTTATCCTCCCAGCTATGGGTTAAATAGTACCACTACTGTTCTTCTAGGAGAATGGCTTTGGCATTAACCTACAAAGGTTGATATGCCATTAAACAAAGAAACCAACCAACCAACCAACCAACACAAAAAATATAAACATGAACATACAATGTGTGCGATTCCCTCACCACTAGGCATAAAATAATCCTAGAAAGGTTGACATGCCATTAAAATCCATCATGTAATGATTTTCAAACAAATCTATTTGAGACTCTAACAAATACTACCCTTCCAGGTCAGAGAATGGCCATTTTTTGGAAAGCAGGGGTCAGTCTTACCCCTTTGCAGGAGATGCAGACAGTATATTCTATATCCTGATGACAGGGTAGTCATCTGAGATTACCTCTAAAGTTGTACAATGGTTAGCATCATAAAAAATGAAATCAGCAACCCAAGTTCAAAGCCTGGATGAGGCTGTTTGCATTTTAATTTGTGCTAATGGGAAAGATTTTAATTTGTGCTATTGGGAAAGATTTTTATATGTAGAAATAATAGATTTTGGTAAATCTTATCATCATCATCATCATGTCGTGCCACTAGCATGGATATCCCTAACCCTCTCTCGCCACTTCTCCATATCGTTCCACACCTCTGGCAGGTCTTCAGGGCTACATCCCGTATCCTCACATAGCTGCTGAATGTATGTTCGAGCTGGTCGTCCTGCTTTTGCTCAGCCATATACAGGGGTCTATAGGAGTACATCACTTATGAGCTCATCCTTACTTCTCCAGCAGTGTCCTGCATGTCTGGTTTGTCCAACTTGGATAGTTTTCGTGATGGGAGGCAGGTCGCCGTATAGTTGGTGCCTTGGGGGGTGTTGCCGCCAGGACTTGTTCAATATTGCACGCAACATTCTTGTGTAATTGCCGTCTAGCTTCTTCTCCAGCCGTTTAGTTAGCATCCAAGTAGTGCATCCATATAGCAGTATCGATACAACCGCTGCCTGGAAGAATAAAAATAAGTAGAAAAGTGGATAAATCAAACCTCATAAGGGATTCAGTGGTAATATTTCATTCTTTATTCACAGAAGAACTTCTTCAGATTAAACATTTTTTTGGTTTTCCTACATTTTAGCAATTGAGGAAATAAATAAACTAATGGAGAATGTAAAAAGGTATAAAAGGAGAGAAAGGGTCTAAAGACAAGCGGTAAATAAGGGAAGAACAAAGAAGAAAATAGATATAGGTTTGAGTGATGGTGGTAGGGGTTATTTAGTTTTGACTGTGTAGATGGTCGTAGCTAGGTGGCATCAAGTGTATCAGGATTCATCAGAGATTTGACCAGATAGAGGTGGATTGTGTGTGTGTATATATATATATATACACATGTGTGTTTGTTTATAAAAATATGTGTGTGTGTGTGTGTGTATTATATATAAACAAAAAGCAGCCAAAAATTTTACAGTTTATAAAAGAAGAGTATAACCAGAATCCATGAAATGTACTTCCAATTCCACAGATTCATTCCAATTTCAAAACACAAGGATTGCAAAATTTATCTACCAGCAAAAGAGTTAAATGATATATTCATTTTTATTTATTTATTTTTCTTCTTTCTGTGACAGCCAAAAAGACTGGAAAGCAAGTGTTTGTTAGCAGTAACCTGACTACAGATCAAATGCTGACCCCATTAGTTGAACAACGGATTTTTGAAGAACTGAAATTAAATCCAGAAAAATTCTAAAGGTAAATTTTACATTCACTGAATTTGTTGTTTTAAGTTCTGAACTTAAACTCTTTTTGAATTTTATGAATCATTGAGACTAGTATCCCCATCTTTGTTGTTTTTATCAGTAAATTTTGGGTGCTGTGGTATCTTACCTTTCTGGTGTTAGAAATTCTGATGTGAAACATTGTCAAAATTCCCTAAATTATTCAAACTAGTTTCAATCTTTGTTGTTTTTGACATTTTTAGTTGATACATTGTTATATACCCTACCTATGAACATTAATGAATATGCCCCATTCCTCATACTGTTATATACCCTACCTATGAACATTAATGGGTATGTCCCATTCCTCATACTGTTATATACCCTACCTATGAATATTAATGAATATGCCCCATTCCTCATAAATATGTTGGACACTATTGTGAAGAGATGAAAATATACTAAGTAGTCGCCACTAGCAGTGGTTACCTTCTTCACACCACTGGTAAGTATTTTGTATTTTGTTATAAAGATTTCCATTTCATTTCCAACTTCCGTTTTAGTTATTTCTCATTCAGTAACCTTTTTGTTAGGTTACAACATACATTATTTAATTTTTTCTTGTTCATCTTTTAATCTTGATCAAAAATATCCAATATTGTCTGAAATGAATTTTTAGAAAACAAGAAAAAGTTATAATAAGCTGGGTCTGAGGACAATAGAGGATGCTGCAGCTTAATAATCCTGTTTTTGATCTGAATGTGGCTCAAAAAATATCAAGAATCAGCATTGACTTGTCTAAACATCATTACTTTATCACATAAGTTGCTCAACAGTGCACTCATCTAGACAGTAATCTAGACATCATTAGCTGTTTACACATCTAGACATCATCACGTTATTAGCTGTTCACATATTTAGACAGTAATCTAGACATCTAGACATTGTTAGTTGTTCACACATCTAGACAGTATCATATAAGTTGATCAGCTGTGCACATATCTAGACAGTAATCTAGACATCTAGACATCATCACATTATCAGCTGTTCACACATTTAGACATTATTACATGATCATATCAATTGGTCAGCCATTCACACATCTAGACAGTAATCTAGATGTCATCACATGATTATATAACTTGCTCACCTGTGCACATGGTTTTTATTATTGGACAGGTGTGGGTGGTGCTTTTTAGTTTTGTTTATTCAACTCTTCTTCTCTGGTTAGTATTCAAAGATTCCATATGGAATTTATTAAATCAAAACTAGAAGCCTTCTTCTATGATCGAATAGACAAATTAGCTCAAGGTGATGCACAGTTATAAAAGATTGAAGAAAATACTTTGGTGGCTTAACAATGATTCTATGAATTTACATGTCTTCACTTATTTGTATATGAAGTGATGTTCAAAAAGTATTAAGAATGAAAGGTATGTTTATTGTTTAATGACATATCAACCTTCTTGGGTTATTTAATGCCAAACCCCTCCTTCTAGGAAAGTATTTAACCCATAGCTGGGAGGATAAGGAGGTTAATACTTTTCCCTAGGGAATTAGTCCAAAAGTGAACGTAATAGTACGACTGGAGTTCAAACTTGCTTATTATGGTTCCGTACTCCAGTGCTTTTAACCATTAGACCATGAGGACACCTCCAATGAAAGGAATGATTAAAATAAAATAAAAGTTGGCGACCATAGTTGAAAGCGACCTAAAAGCTCTCTTTTCAATGGTTCCTACACCGAGGTGTAGGGGAGGGCGCTACTCCTTTCCCTGGATTGCTCTACTTTACCTTTGATCCATACCTTATAATGCTGAGTGTTAAGCAAAGAGGGATCAAAATACCATTTTTTGATCTTTGGTATGACTCAACCTGGGATTGAACCCAGGTCACCCAGGCCATTGGTGAACACTGGAAACTTTTGCATCAGCCTAATATCATGAAATACAATATTTACCAAAATGCAAAGTCACGTCACAGACAGACAAGAAAGAAATACTTTGATGATTGAATAATGATTCTGTGAATTTACGGGAATAGATGATTTTCTCCTTCAAAATACTAGAAACGTTTCCATCTTCATAATCATTAATTCTGTGCCCGTGGTGTAATGGTTATCGTCGTAGGAATTGAACACGACGATATGAGTTCAAATACTGGACGAGACTGATTGCATTTCACATAGCACTAATACCCTTGGGAAAGGTATGAATCCAATTATTCTCCCTCCAGCTATGGGTAAATAGTAGGACAGACTGGGTTCTTCAGCCTTGGGGAGGCAACTAGTCTAGGAGAAGGAAAACTCTGAATTCAAACCTGTTAAACTCCGCTTAAAAATTGACCTTGTGTCATATCCTGCCCGAGAGGAGGGGTTGGTAAATATGATAATCATTAATTCTTGACCCATAGGAATCAGCTGTAACTTCAAGAACTTTGTTTTTTTTTTTCCGAATATTGGGTGAATCTAGTACATGAATTTTGATTATGCATTCTCACTGATGCAATTCAACTTTCTCTGAACAAAACTGATGGCTAAAAATATCTTTCAGTTTCATATTAGGTGCATTCCCTACATTGAGAATTTTTCAATATTTTGATGGAGTTGGGGGATAAAATAATGGACTGTTGCTTAGCAACGGCCTAGTCAATAAATGGTCTGATGAGACATGATGTGGGAGATGTGGTCGAACGATGACTAAACAGCTGAGGTAATACACTGACCTTGTGAGTGAAAACTGGAGGTCAAATCTTGCAGTCAGTGTGTGTAAGATTAATAGATTTAAAATGAAAATAGCAAAGAATTCTTGATGTCTCTAAAATAAAGAGATAGAAAAAGAAGTCATGGTTAATGCTGCATGACTCATATATAGGAATCAATGTGTCATTAAACCATGTTTATAATTAGAATTAGAACCTAATTTCTGTTGGTTAGGATATGATAGGATTATAGATTTGATATATTTTTTTTTTACAGAAACAGATTCAGGCATGGTACCTTCCATCCACAACAAAATTTAGTAAGACATTGATTTAATTGTGTTATATATTTATATATGTGTGCATGCATATGAGAATGAGTGTATGTATATATGTGTGTATGTGTATGTTTGCATATATATATGGGGGTGTCCTTGTGGTGTAATAGTTAAAGCGCTGGACTGCGGGATTGTAGTAAGCAAGTTCAAACTCCAGCCGCGCTATTACATCCACTTTCGGACAAATACCCTTGGGAAAAGTAGGAACCGCTTATCCTCCCTCCTACTGGTTAAATAGCATCACTGCTGTTCTTTTAGAAGGATGGCTTTGGCATAAGATAACCCACAAAGGTTGATATCCCATTAAACAAAGAAACTTAAACCTCCATATATATATATATATATGTGTGTGTGTGTGTACATGTATGTATGTATGTATATATATATGTGTGTGTGTGTGCATATGTGTATGTAAGCATGGATATGTGGGTGTATATTTGCATATATATATATGTATGTATGTATATATATGTATGTTTGCATGCATATATATATATATGTGTATGTACATGCATGTAGGAGTTTGAATACATGTGTTTGTGTATATATGTGCATAAGCTTGGTTTGGTTTGGTTTCTTTGTTCAATGGCATATCAAACTTCATGGGTTATTTAATGCCAAAGCTATCCTTGGAGATACTGTTTAACCCATAGCTGTGGGAGGGATAGGGCAGTTCATCTCTTTCCGTCAGGTATTAGTAAACATATTAGTACAACTAAAGTTCAAACTCACTCACCACAGTGTCATGGTCCATCACATTAGCTCTTACACTATGAGGTATGAAAAAAATAAGCCTTTTGAGTAGAGTGTTCACCAATGGTCTGAGAGAGCAGGGTTGAATCCCAGGTCAAGTCATACCAAAGACTCAAAAAATGGTAATTGATACCGCCTTGCTTAGCACTAAGCACTATAAGATGAGGATCAAAGGTAAAGTTGAGCAATCCTGGGAAAGGAGTAGCGCCCTCCCTTACACCTCGATGTAGTAGCAATTGAAAAGGGAGCCTTCGAGTCACCCTCGACTAAGGTCGCCAACTTTACTTTATTACTTTCAGAGAGGAGTGTAGGGTCTGCATTTTCAAGCCAGTCATGTGGACGAGAAGAAATCTTAGTTAATCACTAATTCAAACCCCAAGTAGGATATATTCTTATTCTATATCTTTGATACTATTCTTTCCCAGAGTGGTATACATGAATCTCGTAAAGCTCTGCATAAGTCACTCTTCTATGTATGATGCTCAACTTCTGTGTACAGGACACTTTCTTTACTCCTACATCTCTGCAGGTGTTTTTTTTTTTTTTAATGACATCTTGATTTCCTTACTCTACACTTGATAACTTCATTGGTCATCACACCACCCACCTGCTCTTTGTAATGACACCTGTGTTAAGCCTCATCTGTCATAAGGTATTGCCTATCGGATAAGCAAATATATCTTTATCATTATATCTTTTGACTACAAAACAGAAATCCAGCTTGTTGGTGGGATTTAGAATATTGCAACTGTATCCTCCCAAAAAAGGGATGACACTAAACTGCATCTGATGGTGAGGCTCCAGTCCTGGAGCTCTTGGGAATGTGAAATTCTCCTTCATTGCCATTACTCCCATTTAGTATCTGTTATTATTTGTATTAGATAGGAATACTTGATGCCATATAACTGAGCATTTATTTGTGTTAAGAATAGTTACTTGGAGCTATAATTGTTTATAAAGGATGTTTTTTAATGACACCTGCATTTTCTTATCCTGCATTTGATAACATAAGGTTATTCCAGTTCATCACACCACCTACCTGCTTTAGTGATAACCTCTGTGTTAGGTAACTCTATACTGTTATACCACATTACCAATTATATCTATCATTATATCTTTGGCCACAAAACAGAAAGTGTGTACTTACTCAACCACTCAGCTACACACAAGGTCAATTTTTAAGCAGATTATAGCTATTTTGAATTCAGAGTTTTCTTTTTCCTAACCTGGTTGCCTTACTTTTGTGGCGGAATCACCTACTAATGGACTCAACCACTGTCCATAATACCAGAAGACGCAGCAACATGAAGTTAGTTTAGATCCAGAGGCTAACCTCGCCCCAGCGCGGTTATGCGAACTAGCTTACCATCCTATGTTCATGTAACCCCCCTCTGTTCTTGTAAATATATACCTATACTATAACCGTGGTGTTCTGTTCTCTTTGTGACCCCTTCCAAGGCCATAACACTTATTAAGGCTAAAAAACTACAGCCTGCCCTACTATCTATTCATAGGTGGGGAATGAGAACTGATGGATTTATACCTTTCCCAATGGCATTAGTGTGAAGTGAAATGCAAACAGCCTTATCTTGGATTTGAAATCAAGTTACCAATTCTATTTCGTTCAACAATGATCCTTTTACTAAGCTTGACTCCTCATCAAAGTTATGAAAACCAACTTTTTCAATTTGCTTCAGTGAAAAATCAATCAACTTAGAACTCCTCTGCAGATGTTTTTTAATGGCACCTGCACTTCCTTACTCTGCACTTGGTAACAATGGGGTCATTTCCAGGTCATCACACCACCTACCTGCTGTATATAATGACACCTGTGTTAGGCAACATTAAATTGTCATACCACTTTACCACTTATTTCTTTATATTCATATCTTTTGACCTCAAGACTTAAATGCAGATATGAAAATCAATCTTTTCAGTTTGCTTCAGTGAAAAATTTATTTTCAGCTGGATTTTAAAAATATGTATTTGTTTGCATTGATGGGGCTTTACATTCTGTAATGAAACTTTGCACTTGCATGTACTAAAACCAAAATAGAAGAGATTGAGTCTTGGGTTTCTTCTTGTTTGAAATGAAATCACTCTTTTCTTTTTTTTTTTAATTAAACCTTGGCACAACTGCCACTCTCTATCATCTGCCAAAGGCCACAAATCATTTCTGTTCTTTGAGATTTTGAAAACTGTCAGATGCTAATTGGGTGGCTAATTAGAAGCTGCTTGTTCTCAACTCCCAGCAAAAACCAATCATCAATTCTTTAGTGGGGTTAAAGAAAAAAAAATAAACAGAGTTCTCTTCTTTTTTTTTTTTGTATCATAAGTAATTCCACTTCCTGATTTTCTTTTAAATTTTTTTTCTCTTCATTTAGCAGCCTGATCACTTCTCTCATGATTTATTCTTTAGTTTTTGTCATTTTTACCAAGGGTAAAGTGGAGCAATCCAGTGAAAGGAGTAACACCTTCCCCTACACCTCGGTGTAGTAGCTATTGAAAAGGGAGCCTTCTGGTCACCCTCGACTACTGTTACCAACTTTACTACTTTTTGTTATTTTATTTATTTCTTCCTTCCTTCTTTCCTTCCTTTTGTTTTTTTATAGTCTCCTTTCATTTTCTTTTTTCCTCCCTTTTCTTTCTCTTTATTTATTCCTTCCTTCCTTCCTTTTTTTATAGTCTCCTTTCATTTTCTTTTTTCCTCCTTTTTCTCCCTTTTTCTTTCTCTTTATTTTATTTATTCCTTCCTTCCTTCTTTCCTTCCTTCCTTCCTTTTATAGTCTCCTTTCATTTTCTTTTTTCCTCCTTTTTCTTTCTCTTTATTTTATTTTTACTTTTCATTGTCTTCTATTATTAATCCTTCCTCTTTTTTCAATTTCTTTTCTCTTCTCTCACAATTTTCTTCACTTCTTAAACATTCCTTCTATTCTTCTTCTACCTTCTTTCTCCCCTTCCTCTTCCTTTCTCTCTGCTATTTTTGATTCTTCCTCTTTCATTTGTTTCTCTTCTTTCCATCCTTCCCCTCTTCTATATTTGATTCTTCCTATCTCTTTTTCACTTCTTCTTTCCTCTCCTTTACCTTCCTTACCCTCTTCTTCTACTTTTCCCCCCTTCTTCTTTCTTTTCCTTCCTCTTCTCTTTACTACTTCTTCCCTATCATTTTATCCCTTTTTCTTTTCTTTTCCTCTCCTTTCTCTTTTCCTCTTACTTTCTCTAATCTCTTTTCCTTCTTTCCTCACTTTCCTCTTCACTCTTTTTCTTTGCCCTTTTTCTTTTATTTTCTTACTTCTTTATTTTCCATTTTCTTTTTCTATTTGTTTCTTTTTTTCCTTTTGTATCTTTTACAGTTATTTTCCTCTTTATTTCTTTTTACAGTTTACTTTTTGTTTTTCCCTACTTTTCTCAGATTTTCTTCCCCTCCTCCTCTCTTCTTGGAGTGTGGTCTTTTCATTCCCCTCATATTGCTACTCTCTCCCTCTGTTATTTTTGTTCATCGCTGTAATTTACTGAAAATCAAACTAATACAATTTTATATCCTATCCATATTAAAGTTCTTTCTATATTTGAGTCCTTTCTATATTTAACTTCTTTTCATATTAAAGTTCTTTTCATAATGACGTTCTTTCCATATTAAAGTCGTTTCTATATTTGAGTCCTTTCTATATTTAACTTCTTTTCATATCAAAGTTCTTTTCATAATGATGTTCTTTCCATATTAAAGTCATTTCTATATCTGAGTCCTTTCTATATTTAACTTTGTTTCATATTAATGTTCTTTTCATAATGACACTCTTTCCATATTAAAGTCCTTTCTATATCTAACTTCTTTACATATCAAAGTTCTTTTCATAATGATGTTCTTTCCATATTAAAGTTTTTTTTTATATTTGAGTCCTTTCAATATTTAACTTCTTTTCATATTAAAATTCTTTCCATATTCAAGTTCTTTTCATATTTCCATTTACACTACACAATTTTTTTTCCTTTTTCTACTTTGAACTTGAAATATTTAATAACAAATGAGTTTTACTTGACTGATCGAACTATCAGATCTTTGAAAAACATTAAAAGAAACATCAGTCACAAATTTATTAATCATTGATAATAATTAATAAGAAATAAAATCAAGAAATAAGAAGTTGTTTTTTCTTCCAAAGATGATGGAAGAAAAAAAAGGATTTCATCATTTTGTAGGACAATATAGATTTTATTAAATTTTTTTTCCAAAACTAAATTTTTCATTTATTGATTCATTGTTTTTTTTTACAGCATATCAACCCATCTGGGGTTATTTTATGCTTATAGTTTAGGGAATGTAGATTTATATTTACGTTTTTTGTATAGTCTTTTAACCATATTTACCAACCCCTCCGCTCGGGCAGGATATGACACAAGGTCAATTTTTAAGCGGAGTTTAACAGGTTTGAATTCAGAGTTTTCCTTCTCCTAGACTAGTTGCCTTACCAAGGCTGAAGAACCTAGTCTGTCCTACTATTTACCCATAGCTGGAGGGAGAATAATTGGATTCATACATTTCCCAAGGGTATTAGTGCTATGTGAAATGCAATCATTCTTTTCCAGGATTTGAACTCATGTCGCCATGTCCATTTCCTACGACAATAACCATTACACCACAGGCACCTCCAATATAGTATAGTATAGTTTCTTAACAGGTATTACACTTGGCTATATGATCTCAAGTATTCTTACTAAATTCTAATAATTTGCAAATAGATCTATTTGACTCCTAGATAGGACTCTAACAGTTATAGCCCAATTGGCTGGGGCTGTAGAATACACCAACTACATCTCTGCAGAGAGGTAAGACCCCCACCCAATGAGTCTCCTAAATATGACATTAAACAATCAGATGGTGAGGCTCTGCTTCATTTGTATTGCTCCCAGGTCCACTCCTATCTCTGGGTCAACATTTAAATTGAATGCTAACAAATGACTTATCATAAATTGAATTGTTGGAAATAGAACTGTTTGATCCTTTAACTGTGTGTGTAAACAAATGACTGATGTTTCATTGAATTTTTAGGGATACATAACAATACTAGGAACCATTTGACTGTGTGCTAAAGAATAAGCTTACCCTTGTTTAAAAATGTTATCAACAAAATGTGTTTACAAATCATATATATCTAATATATATATATATATATATATGTATAAAGAGGATTTTGCATTAAATAAGCTACAAGGGTTGATATGCAATAAGAACAAACCAAACTAACAGTTACTATCCTTCTAGGATTGATGGCACTGTAGAGGTACTTTACATTCTCTAGAGCTCCAGAACTGGAGTCTCACGATCAGCTGGTTTGAATTCAAAGTTTTCCTTCTCCTAGAATGTGTTGCCTAACCAAAGCTAAAGAACCCTGTCTGTCTTAATATTTTCCGATAGCTGGAGGAAGAAGAGATAGATTCATTCCTTTTCCTGGGGGATTAGCATGAAATGAAATGTGAACATATTAATTCAGAATTTGAAGGTTACTCATTTCATTTCTTACAATGATAACTATAATGTGTGGTATGATATAAAATATTCCTATCTAATACAAATAATTTGTATACAGTTCTACGGTTTCAAGTATTCCTATCAAATACAAATAATTTGTATACAGTTCTATGATTTCGAGTATTTCTATTTAATATAAATAATTTGTATACAGTTCTACGGTTTCAAGTATTCCTATCTAATACAAATAATTTGTATACAGTTCTACAGTTTCAAGTTTTCCAATCAAATACAAATAATTTGTATACAGTTCTACGGTTTCAAGTATTCTTATGTAATACAAATAATTTGTATACAGTTCTATGGTTTCAAGTATTCCTATCTAATACAAATAATTTGTATACAGTTCTATGGCTTAGCGACACTATCACATGTAGTGCCTCCCTTTTGAAGGGGTTTTACCCACTCTGCAGGGGATACAGTTAGTGTATTCTAAGCCCAACTTACAAGGCTTACAATTTTGTTCTAAAATACTCAAAAACTGAAATATTTAGCATCTTCAGGGAATATGCCAAAGCCATTCTTCTGGGAATATGCCAAAGCCATTCTTGTAGAAAGACAGAAATGCTTCTATTTATTCCATACCTGGAGAGATAAGAACATTTATATCTTTCCTGGGGGTATTAGTCCAAAATTGATCGTAATAGCATAACTGGGGTTTGAACTTAGTAACTACAATTTCATTGTCTAGCATGTTAACCACTACACCATAGAGCCCCCACCCCACCCCCTCATAAGTACAAGAATAGATTGTCAGTTCCATGTATTTTACATGGCCAAGAAAAAGTTGCACAAAACTATGGTGTCTCATGAGTATGGAGTGTGTTGCACCAAAAGCTACTTGTCAGAGAGTATTGAGAAATGGCACTCATTTAGACATCATCACTTTGATTATAGAATCAATCGTAATAGCATGACTGGAATTTGAACTCACTCACTACGATATTGCAGTCCAGTACATTAACCACTATACCACTGGGACTTTCACTTCATCTTTTTTTAATCACTCTGTATATATATATATATATATATATATATGTACAGGGTGAGTCATAAAGATTTATCTATCAATGTATAGTTCAAAGCACATATATTCTATGCATTTTACTGATTCCACCCAGACAGCTGATCTTCACTATGACTAATCTTTGTAGTAAGTGAGTTCAAATTTCAGTTGTGCTATAATGTTCACTTTAAGATAAAGGCATGAACGCCTTTATCATCTTCAGACAATAGCCAACCGACTTGTATTAATTGTATGAATGTTGCACCATTTCTTTGTTGAAATTGGATCAGGATTTGACAAAAGCTTGCTGTTACTTAGTTTGGTGAACATTTATTCTTGACTAGAACCCCAAAGTTGTGGATCAATGTGGTAACACTTGGTTGGTGATGGAAAGAAGATTTGGTTTCTGGTTTAATGGCAGATCAACCTTCATGGGTTATTTAATGCCAAAGTAATCCTTGTAGAAGAACAGCAGTCCAACTATTTAACTCATAGCTAGAAGGATAAGCACTTTTGAACTAATACTCTTGAGAAAGGTATGATAAGTGAATGTAATAGTGTGACTGGAGTTTGAACTCACTTCCCTTGAGGCTGCAGTTTAGTACTTTAGCCCTTATGCCATGAGGACTTTTCCTTAGAAAGAGGAGACAAAATGGCTTTATACACATTTTTATTTAGTCTTCAGACTGGTTTTGAGGATGTGGTTTTTTATGTTGTGTGCAACAAAAAATAAAGTTACTTCCCAAATCTTTTATCAGTTCTCACCATGCCTATCATAGTCAAAAGAAAATTGTCTGTGACTTCTCTCTCGTGTCCCTAAATATGATACTCCAACTATTACACTCAGCTTCCAAACACAGGCCACACCCACCTACTTTACAATTTTTAAGGTAACTTTCAATTACTTCTGGACTTGCGTTATTTTGCACCGAAGAACATCAAGGTCATCTCCAGGACACCATATCACACAGTTGTTTGCAAGCAATGACATGACCTGGATGTCATTGACTGCGTAACAGTACTTCAGTGCTGCAGGAAGATCTCTGAAATATCACTAAATGGATAAGACGGAAAAAATCCATATAACTGATGTCCAAGCTTAATGGAGGCTGCATGTTCTTGCCCAAGAATTTGCTAAAATAGCTCTTGTACCTTGCTTGATTGATGACTGATATGTAAGTTAGTTGGTTGGTTTTATGATATATTTTGGGTTATTCAATGCCAAAGTTTGTTTTTGCAAGCAATTATATGGTACTATTGTGACAATACCCCCTCGGCCCCCACGCTACATCAACTTCTTAACCATTTCACTTCTTGTGGTTCCGATAGGGGTATCGCACATTTTTCCGATAGGGGTATCGCACATTTCTTCATAGCTACAAGAAATACAATCAAGGGAGTGGGAGAAAAAGAACAAACGAACAATATGCTTGGGTTAACTCAAAGTGCAAGAAGAGGAGTTATGTAACATTGCATTCCCTTGTGCATATGTAGACTAACGCTAGTGTGGATTTCTAGCGAAATTTCTACCAAGCTACTAGGAATGCCAACACGTCTTGACCAGTCTTCCCTCACTGCTGCTGGACTCTATCTCATCCGACTGGTCTCTCTGCTGTCCGGTGTCGACTGGCCACTCACGTCACCCTTCGCCAACTGCCTTCTCTGAGTTCCCTTGTCCAACTGCTCTTGCGTTCCCTTACCCACTTCCGGTCATGTCAAGATCACGGGCTCAGGCCTTTGTTTGGTTTCGCGCCAAAACAGGCAAAGGGACTGTCTGCTTGGTAGACCACCTAGATAGTGTTACACTATGGTAATCATTTTTGTAAACAATTATTTCAAGTATTCACATCTAATACTAATAATTTTCAAACAGACCTATTAGATCCGTGAGATGAGACCCTGGAGATTCCCCATGGTATAGTAACTGAACTGCAACATTGTAGTAAGTGAGTTCAAATTCCAGTTGTGCTATAATGTTCACTATAAGATAAAGGCATGAACTCCTTTATTCTCCTAGCTATGGGTTGAATAGTATCAGTACTGTGCTTCTACAAGGTTGATTTCGGCATTAAATAACCTGTTAAGGTTGAAATGCCATTGAACAAAGAACCAAAAAACCCTTTGACTTCTAAAGAGTAGAAGAAAAGGTTAGATTATTTTAATCTTTTCTTCTTCTTTACTACTACTACTACTACTACTTCCCTTCTGCTGTCATTACTCTTTTATTCTTCTTGTGCTACCATTATTACTGCTACTCTTCCTCTTTACTACTACTACTACTACTACTTCTCTTCTACTGTCATTACTCTTTTATTCTTCTGGTGCTACCATTATTACTGCTATTCTTCCTCTTTACTACTACTACTACTACTTCTCTTCTGCTGTCATTACTCTTTTATTCTTCTGGTGCTACCATTATTACTGCTACTCTTCCTCTTTACTACTACTACTACTTCTGCTGTCATTACTCTTTTATTCTTCTTGTGCTACCACCACTACTACTACTACTCTTCTTCTTCTTCTTCTTCACTACTACTACTACTACTACCTTTCTTTCTGCTGTTCTTACTCTTTTATTCTGCTATCATTACTCTTGTATTCTTCCTATGCTATTACTAATATTCTCTTCTCCTTCAAATTTTTCCTTTTACATCTCCCAGCTATGGATTATATAGTACCACTACTGTTCTTCTACAAGGATGGTTTTGGCATTTAATAACTCATGAAGTTTGATATGTCAGTAAACAATCAAACAAAATATCCTTCTACTTCAAAATAGAGAGAAGATTAGATAATTCTAATCTTTTCTTCTTCTAGTACAACTCTTTTCTTCTACTCCTACCACAACTATTTTCTCTGTCCATTCGGCAGGGGCTGTAGAATACACCGACTGCACCTCTGCAAAAGGGTAAGTCCCCCTCCAACGAGTGGCCTAGATATGACACTAAACAATCTGATTGTGGGTTTCCAGTGATGCTGGGGCTTTGGGGAATGCAGAGCATGCCTTCATTGCCATTGCTCCCAGATCCACTCTGGCCCGGAATGGTAGCACCTGATAGGGCCCTATCTATGGGTTGAATAGAACTAAGCTTAATTGTTTGAATTAGAACTGTTTGACTAAACTGAATAGCTTAAAATAGAAATGTTTTTGACAATTAAACTGTGGCCTTACATTTAAACTGTGTACTTATACTAAACTGAATTGTTTGAAATAAAACTGTTTTTGACATTGAAACTGTACTTACGCTAAACTGAATTGTTTAATAAAGAACTGTTTGACATTTAACTGTGTGTAAACAAAATCTATACTAATACTAAACAGAATTGGCTAAATTAGAACTGTTTGAATAAAGTGAATAGCTTGAAATAGAAATGTTTTTGACAAACTGTGATGCGGGACATTGCTGGAGAAGTAGGGACGGACTCGTAAGTGATGTACTCCAGTGAACTCCCTCATTTAAAAATGTTACCTACAAACTACTTGTTTACAAATCATATATTCAATATGTATATGTTTTTGACATTAAATAAGCTACATGGGTTGATATGCCATAAAACCCAACCAGTGAATATTGGAGGTTCTCATGACATATTATTGTTTGCTTTTATCATAACACTTTAGGTTAGTACATTATTCATTATTGTTATCATGTTATTGATACATTATTCATTATTGCATTGCTAGTTTTTATTTCATCTTATTATTGTTGCTTTTTACAACTCACTAGATTGATGCATTATTCATTATTGCTTTTTTTTTTTTTTTTTGGTGGGTGGGTATCATACCCTTCTGCAGTAAATACAGTTTGCATATTCTGGGCCCCACTTTCAGGTCGGTGATATGTAGGGACTAGAAGTAACATTATCCAAAGACTTCAGTGATATAAGGTAACACTTTTTCTCTTAAATATTTGAAGCTGAATATGGCTGTTCACGTTCATGCCTTCTTCAATGAAAAACAAAGAACCCTTTGTTCTACCTGATGCAACCATGACCCATGCCATCAACCAAGCAAGTTCTTGTAACAAAAATGTACTCTGCTGTCTTCAGAAAGGTCTCCAGCATCAGCTGACCACCACTTATAATTTTGGGCTTTTATCACAGCCTGCACAACAACAATGTTTTACAATAATGTTTTACAATATGTTTTACAATAATGTATTAAATTGACATGTACTAACGGGAACTTCTGAGGTCAAATCATGCTGTAAAACATCAATGAATTGATATTTCATTATCAGGCTCTTGTACACTGACTTTTCATACCGGAATCTAATTTCTAAATTAATATTATTAGGCATTATTTATGATCATACTCTTCAACATTGAAACTCAGTAACCCAAAATAAAATTGCATAAATGTAGATTGTGCTTATTTGTGGACTGCTACATATTCATATTTTTGGTCAAAATGTTTCAGTGCTGTAGAGTTTGCTAATAAATAATACCTAATGATGTCCGCTTTGATTGTAATATGTTCCATTATAAATAAGATCCCTGTATCTTTGGCTGAGAAGAAAATTATTTTTTGATAAAAAAAATTGGTAGGGATGTTCTTATTTAAAAGCTATAATGTGTGTGTATGTGTATATATATATATATATATATATTTAAACAAGTTGTTGATAGTTAAGAACTTGTTGATGGCCAAGAAGACATAGAGGTTTAGGGAATTTGTAGGCGTGTTTATTATTAAAAAAGGGGGAAACGAGCGGTTTTGACTGGCATTTTTCAGGTTGTTACTACCACTAAATTAAAAGGGGGAATGTAATGGAGAAAAAGAAAAGGAGACAGGAGGGGGTAGGAGAAATGAGCAGAAAATTAAAGACTGATTACATATATATGTTCACACTATATTTCTTTATATAAGGATCAACTGAAAAGTTCATAGGCTAACCAATAGACTCTCATGGAATATGACCAAATGTGATTTATTTTTTAACATCATTCCCTTTTTGCTTCACACACTTCTTTTATCTGTGTTGCAGTGCTTGGATACCACTGATCAAAGACATCATGAACAGCAGATATTACACTATTATATTAACTTTTCCACACACCCTTTTATATATATATATATATATATATATATATATATATATATATATATAAATAACTGCATTTGTGTAAACTAATATTTCAGAGAGAATCTGATGAAGGCTATATCTTGCCTAATAGTGACCTAGAACTGTTTAAGAAATATATTCAGTTTTCAGTGACATACTTCCTATATCAAGTTGTATTTATTGTATCTTTGTTTCTTTCAATTCAGCAGAAGGCAGATACCTAAGGATGACACCTGTCTCTCTTCCCACGTATTCCACAGGGAAATTCCTTGCATAACAAATTCTAATAGATTATATAAAGCAGGAAAAGAGAAACACCCACGTGATTTATTTGGATAAAAATAAACGAGAACTTTTGCCTTTTGCTTTTTTTTCTTTTCCAAGATATATATATATATATATATATATATACTTTTTGTTACCACAAATTTTTCATCTTGGAACATCTCTATCATCTTTGCTTTCTACCTCATCTCTGTTCTCTTGTTTGTTGAATGATAACACATATGGTTCTGCTTTTATAGGTTCTCACATCTGTTTTTTTTGTATAACTTTCATCAGTAGCAAACAAAAAATCATTGTGTAGGTGGGCCTATATATATATATATATTACAATTGCGTATAGTTGTCAGTACCTCACTTGGTGGATTTGTGGCAGACCAAATGCAATATAATTTGGAGAGTGCTCAATATCTGTGATAGAGCTATTATATAATAATAAATAAATATATATCAGTTTTTATACATATCTGGGCCATTGGTCTAATGAGTAGAGTGTTCACCAATGGTCCAGGAGACCAAGGTTCGATCCTAGGTTGAGTCATACCAAAGACTTGAAAAATGGTACTTGATGCCACCTAACTTAGCACTCAACATTATAAGGTAAGCATTAAAGTTAAAGTTGAGCAATCCAGGGAAGGAGTAGTACCCTTCCCTACACCTTGGTGTAGTAGCTATTGAAAAGGGAGCCTTCAGGTCACCCTCAACTAAGGTCGCCAACTTTACTAACTTATACATATTTAATAGCATGGATGCTTATCTATGACCACTGGTTCCATGCTATTTTTATACAACAATCATCAGGCAGAAAAAGCTATTAAATATATATATCATCATCATCATCATGTCGTGCTGGTAGCACAGATATCCCTGACCCTCTCTCACCACTTTTCCTTATCGTTCATCGCCTCAGGCAGGTCTTCAGGACAACATCCTGTATCCTCACATAGTTGCTGAATGTATGTTCGTGCTGGTCGTCCTGCTTTTGCACGGCCATGTGTGGGGGTCCATAAGAGTACATCACTTATGAGCTCGTCCCTGCTTCTCCAGCAGTGTCCTGCATGTCTGGTTCGTCTAACTTGAATAGTTTTTGTGATGGGAGGCAGGTGGCCGTACAGTTGGTGTCTTGTGGGGTGTTGCCGCCAGGATTTGTTCAAGATTGCTCGCAGCATTCTTGTGTAATTGCCATCTAGCTTCTACTCCAGCCGCTTTGTTAGAGTCCATATAGTGCATCCATATAGCAGTATCGATGTGACCGCTGCCTGGAAAAAAAAAATATATATATATATAAAAACTAATATATATTCATTTATTATATATATATATATATATATGTAAGCTATCGATAAACTATCGATCATATGGAAATCAGACCTGACCGATAAAATGAAATGCAGTTTCTTCAAGGCAGCGGTCGTGTTGATATTGCTGTATGGATGAACTACTTAGACGGTAACAAAATGGCTGGAGAAGAAGCTAGACGGCAATTATACAAGAATGTTGTGAGCAATACTGAACAAGTCCTGGTGGCAATACCCAACAAAGCACCAACTGTACGGCCACCTGCCTCCCATCACAAAAACTATCCAAGTTAGACGAACCAGACATGCAGGACACTGCTGGAGAAGCAGGGACGAGCTCATAAGTGATGTACTCCTATGGACCCCCACATATGGCCGAGCAAAAGCAGGACGACCAGCTCAAACATACATTCAGCAGCTATGTGAGTATATGGGATGTAGCTCTGAAAACCTGCCAGAGGCGATTAATGATAGGGAGAAGTGGCGAGAGAGGGTCAGGGATATCCGTGCTAGTGGCACGACATGATGATGACGATGATGATATATGTAAGGGGTGCCCCTGTGGCATAGTGTCTCATATGCTTGGCTGTAACATAATAGAAAGTGAGTTCAAACTCCAGTTGCGCTATTACATTCACTTTCAGACTTATACCCTTGGGAAAGGTACCCTTTTATTCATACAGCTATGGGTTAAATAATATCACTACTGTTCTTCTTCAAGTAAAGGCATGAACCTTCTTATCCCTCCACCTTTGGGTTAAATAGTTTCACTACTTTTCTTCTACAAGGAAAGGCATGAACCTTCTTATCCCTCCACCTCTAGGTTAAATAGTATCACTACTTTTCTTCTACAAGGAAAGGCATATCCCTCCAGCTATGGGTTAAATAATATCACTGCTGTTCTTCTACAAGGATGGCTTCACAAAGTTCGATATGCTATGAAGACAAAGAAACCAAACCATACATACATATATATATATATATTGTCATCCACAAACAGACTTTCGTTGTATCACAACTCTTCAGTGTGGCTAGACATGTAGGACACTTGAAGCTGGGATCGAAACCTGCCCAACTTTACATTAGACTTAGTATCATACCACTCAGCCAATATATATATATATATATATAAAATGCTAACTTTTATATCAGTATAAAGAATGCTCACATATATATCATTATAATCATCAAGTTACACTGACAGCACAGATTTCCCTGATTCTCTCTTTCTATCCATCCCTATCATCCTTTGCTTCTGGTAGTTCTTCCAAACAACATCCAATGTCTGCACAGAGCTGATCTAAGTTCTGGCTGGTCAGCCAGCACTGCCACGTCCATGCATAGCTGTCCATAGAAAAACTTTGCTTATGAGTTTGTTCTTGCTTCTCCAGGAGTGTCCCTCATGTCTTGTTTGTCTTACTTGGATCGTTTTTGAGATGGGAGGTAAGTGGCCATTCTGCTGCTGCTTTCTGGGGTGATGCTTCCAGGATTTGTTTGAAACAGCATGTAGCATTCTTGTGTAGTTCCCATCTAGCTTTTTTTTTATCTGTCCATGTGGTGCATCCACATTCAAATAAAAAAACAAACAAGGAGTAAAACAGACTAAGGTAAACACACTCTAAGAAAAGGAGAGGAAGACCTCTATATAAACCTATAACCAACTGAAAACCATTCAAACTGCAAACATAAATAAGTTCAAATCTCATCGAGTACTCCATTAACAAGGCTTTGTACCATATATATTCTCTGATGAAAGCAACAAGCTGGAAACATACACATATGTAAAAACAAATAAATAAATAAATCTTAAAAATATACAAATCTCTTCATCGTCCTATTCATTTTGAAATATATATATAATGTTGATATAAAGAATGCTAGGATATGTATAATGTTAATATAAAATATGCTAGAATATATATAATTTTATTATAAAGAATGCTAATATAAATTCTTAATATAAAGAATGCTAACTTATATATATTGATAATATAAAGAATGCTAACATATATTTTTGATGTTAATTTTAAAAATGCTAACTTATATATAGCATTGATATAAAGAATGCTAAATTAAATACGATGTTAATAAAAAGAATGCTAACATATATAAAATGTTAATATAAAGAATGCTAACTTGTATGTAATACTTATATAATGAATGCTAACATATATATAACTTTGTATAATGTTAATATAAAGAATGCTAACTTCTATATATTGCTAATATCAGTAATGCTATCTCATATTTAATGTTTATCAAAAGAATGCTAAGTTATATATAATGTTTATATAAAGAATATTACCATACATATAATTATGATATAAAAAATGTTGATATATATAATGCTAATATAAAGAATGTTTACTTATATAAGTACTTCCTAAGGCTTATAGATAAACATTTCAATGGAAAAAAAACCATTGAAGAAAATTTTTAACAGGAAAACAATTGAAATCAGTTATTCTTGTACTAATGATTTATACAAAATCATTAACAACCATAATAAAAATTTGCTTGAAAAGTCAAGTGTTGATAGACAAGGTTTGAGTAAACCTATATGTAACTGCAAGGTTAGAGAAGAATGTCCTTTTGGTGGTAAATGTAATTCCAAGAATGTAGTGTACGAGGCAACCATTTTCCTAATGGAAAACAAAAAGGACATAAAAATATACTTTGGAATTTCTGCGGGAAATTGGAAGCAGAGGCTTTATAGTCATTGACATTCTTTTTCTAACCATTTCTTAAGAAACTAAACAGCTCTTTCTAAATGGTTCTGAAGATTGAAGGATAGTGGCCTTACACCATTAGTTAGATGGAATTTTATTAAAAAATCAACCACCCCAAGTAATTTCAGAAGTAGATGTAATCTCTGTCTCGAAGAAAAAAATTAGTATTATAATATATAGAAATACCAGTAAATTACTAAATCAACTAAATGAATTGATATTTAAATGTTGTCATAAAATAGATATAAGCTTATGTGAATTGTCTTTAGGCTTTATATATATATATATATAAAAGTGACAGCAATAATGACAACTTTCTTTCTTTATATATATATATAGATATATGGATTTCTATTTGTGTGTATATGTATATATATATTCATATGTTTTTAAATTTAATTAAAGTAAATGTATTTTGGATTTTAGTATACATGTTTTAAGAGTTGATCTAAATTAAATCTTTTATTTTCTTAATAACTGTTTTTTTATTTATTTGAATTATGGAATAATCGACATAAGGTATTAATTTATTTTGATTACAGAGTGCATATTATGAATGATTTTTTTGTAGTACATAGTAATAATCATTAATATTAATTAGAATGATTTGCTATTGGTATTAATTATTAAATGTTAATTATTATATTAAGTAATAATATTGTGGTATTTGTTGATATCTGTTGTTGTTTTTATTGATATTGAGGTTATTAATATTTGTTATAATAATAAGTTGATAATTAGTTTATAACGTTAATAGGCTAAATGATTAGTTGTAATAATTGTAATAGTAATATTAATTGTGATGATAATTCTTAATATTATATTATCTATAATACTTGGTATGATTTTTATTTATAAATTTAAGGATTTGAGGTTTAGTAATAATATGAATATTAGGATGATGTGTATATTATATTATAATATGATGATATAAATGTAATCTTGAGGATATATAAATTTATGTTGTATTTGTTTATAATTTTAGATAATGTCTTAACAGTAAGCAGTATAATTTTTTTTTATGTGATCAATTATATTGAATAGTATTAAAAGGACATTTTTCTTAGTTTTTAGTATTAATATACAATATAATATTTTAAAATATAATTTTATATTTGTTAAGAGATTATTAATTTCCATGTAAGTTGTTTAAAGTAGATAATTTTCTCTCCCTAAATTAATTAATTCCTTTATTCTGTATTCTTACTTATCTCCTTCATTTGGGTTTGAAAGTTTGTTTGCCATTACATAAAAAAAAATAAGTGGAAAGGAAAGAGAAGTCAAAAATTGATACATTTTGATACAGGAACTGAATGTCATTTGTCAACCAGACAAGAAAAACAAAGGGTCTGGTCTTTACTTAATAAAAAGTAAAAAACAAAAAAAGCAAATGAAATATGGGTTAGGGAGATGGGGTGACCTGAATTTTGTGGGTTTTTCTAAATCTTTATTAGAAATTTCTCATTATTTCTTTGTCTTAAGATGCAGATTGTTTGAAATATAAAGTCTGCCAAAATAAATATTATTACAAAAAATATAAGTAATTTTTAAAGGTTTTTCTTTTATATGGAATTATTTGCTCTGTAACTTATTTTATAATTATTTTACATTGAACTTTCTTTTGGATTTGAAATTACATGGATATTGTAGATAGAAAATCCGAAAATAGAATCGTTTCCATCATCAGCTGACTCGGCGTCAGATAACATAAGGATATATATATATATATATATATATATATATATAGTCATCCACAGACAGATCTGTTTCGTTCTATCAGAACTCATCAGTGTGGCTAGACATACTAGCTTCCCGTAGCTGGGAGCGAAACCCAGTTGATTCAAACGCCAATCCGAGACTCTACACTTCAGCCACAAGGAACCAGTAACAGCGAAGTAAATTTTAAACAGTTATGAATCACAATTACTATTGTTTACATACATCCACTTAGCGGCTACCGAGACCTCAATTCATATATGAAGAGCCTTGCAATATACGTTAATGGCAACACGATTACTTCATTCATTTGAGAACTCAACCCTATGGAGGTAGGGGAGTATATATATATATATATATATATATATATATATCATCTGATAAAAATGCAATTTCTTCCAAGCAGCAGTTGTGTCAATTCTACTATATGGATGCACCACATGGATGCTAAGCATATAGAGAGAAAGCTAGACAGGAATTGCACAAGAATGCTACAAGCTATTTTGAACAAATCCTGAAAGCAACATCCTAAAAAACAGCAGCTGCATGGCCACCTACCTCCCATCTCTAAAATATTCCAAATAAAATGAACAAAACATGCAGGACACTGCTGATGAAAGTTATACAAAACAAACAGATGTGAGAACCTATAAAAGCAGAACCATATGTGTTATCATTCAACAAACAAGAGAACAGAGATGAGGTAGAAAGCAAGGATGCTGGAGATGTTCCAATGGATCCCTTCACACAGACATACAAATGTTGGCTGGCTAACAAGAACTTATCTACAACAGCTCTGTACAGACACAAGATATAGTCTAGAAGACCTGCCAGAAATGATGGATGATGGAGACGAATGGTGAGAGACAATCAGAGAAATCCATACTGGCAATGCAGTATGATGATATATAGATATCATCATACTAGTATGTTTTTCTTGTCTGGTTGACAAATGACATTCAGTTCCTGTATCAACATGTATCAATTTTTGATTTCTCTTTCCTTTCCACTTATTTTTTTTTATGTAATGGCAAACAAACTTTCAAACCAAAATGAAGGAGATAAGTAAGAATACAGAATAAAGGAATTAATCGATCTAGTGGTGGAAATAAGTATAAGACACCCCATTAAATTGTTAATTTTCTTATTACTGCACAAATTCCTCTGAGATTTATTAGTATTAGACAGCAATATTTGAAATCATTTAACTGTACACAAACAAATGATTAGTATTAGATTTATTAGTGTTGGATATATATATAAATATATATATCATCTGATAAAAATGCACTTTCTTCCAAGCAGCAGTTGTGTCAATTCTACTATATGGATGCACCACATGGATGCTAAGCATATAGAGAGAAAGCTAGACAGGAATTGCACAAGAATGCTACAAGCTATTTTGAACAAATCCTGAGAGCAACATCCTAAAAAACAGCAGCTGCATGGCCACCTACCTCCCATCTTTAAAATATTCAAAAAAAAAAATGGACAAGACATGCAGGACACAGCTGGAGAAGTAAGGAGAAACTCATAAGTGATATTTTCCAATGGATCCCTTCACGCAGGCATACAAATGTTGGCTGACCAACAAGAACTTATCTACAACAGCTCTGTACAGACACAAGATATTGTCTAGAAGACCTGCCAGAAGTGATGGATGATGGAGACGAATGGTGAAAGACAGTCAGGGCCATGCTGGCAATGCAGCATGATGATGGCCCAGCGGTTAGAGTGTTCGCCAATGGCCCGGGAGACCTGGGTTCAATCCCAGGTCGAGTCATACCAAAGACTTTAAAAATGGTACTTGATACCACCTTGCTTAACACTCAGCATTATAAGGTACGGTTCAAGGGTAAAGTGGAGCAATCCTGGGAATGGAGTAGCGCCCTCCCCTACACCTTGGTGTAGTAGCTATCGAAAAGGGAGCCTTCGGGTCACCCTCGACTATGGTCGCTAACTTTACTTTACTTATATATATACTAGTGGTGGAAATAAGTATAAGACACTCCATTAAATTGTAAATTTTCTTATTACTGCACAAATTCCTCTGAGATTTATTAGTATTAGACAGCAATATTTGAAATCATTTAACTGTACGCAAACAAATGATTAGTATAAGACTTATTAGTGTTGGATAACAATACTTGAAACCATTTAACTGTGTGCAAATGAGCTTTGGTTTGTGTCAAAATAATGTTGCCTACAAACTATTTACTTACAAATCATGTGTGTGTGTGTTTGTGTGTGTGTAAATAGGATTTGGTATTAAATAACCTTCAAGGGTTGATATGCCATAAAACACAACCAAACAGATAAATTTTATTTAGCAATTTTTATGCATCTACTTTTTCATTCCAGAACAATATATATATATATATATTGTCATCCACACACACACACATATATATATATATAACATTAATATAAAAAATGCTAACTCCATGAGAAAGTACATTTGTGTATTATTATGTTGGTTTGTTTTGCTGACAAAAGTATTTGAAATCAATAGACAACTGGACAACAAAGCCTTTTGTTATCTATGTATATTAAAATTCTTCTTATATATGTATATATATATATAAATAATCTGTAACCCAGCAAAACATTGCTGTAAAATTTTCATTAAAGCCAGACACTTAAAGAGCTGTTAAAGAATAAAGTAATTTCAAGGCCAATTTGCAACTGTGGGGTCAGCATCCATACTGAAAGTAATTTTTTTTAATCATCTAAATTCTCAAAATAAGGGAGATAACTATAAAATGTAAATTAGAGTCCTTCACTTCTGTGAAAATGATATATCATCGATGGACTACTGTTACCAGAAGGACTTGATGGATTTACAATCATCTTGTCTATTTTTTTATTATTATTATTATTATACTTGCTTCTTTATATGATTTCAATCTAAATGTAGTATCCGCTTGATCTCTGCCTCTTCTGTACTGGATCTATTATACTTTCTGATCGAGAATCTATATTGTATTCTACTTGTTTGTATATATGAATATTATGTATTTCTGCTTGAGATCAAAATGTTGTATGTGGTTCTTTGAAGGCTGGAATCAATTGTAAGGTTTTCTGACAAAGAAATGTATACAATAATATTAAGTAGGAAGGAATTTGGAAAACAAGGAGAGTAGGATTCAGGGAAGAACTGTTTGATCCAACTCTATGCTTATATATATATATATATATATATATATATATATATATATTTGTAATGTGTAGCCTAACATGTATTTATTTGCTGCATTTTGCTCTGAAATCTTTGGTGTATAATGTTTGCTCTATTTTATTCACCACTAAAGGAAGACATTGTCAAAGAAAATTATATCAAAAGGTTAATATTTGATATTGTTCAATATTGCTGCGACCTGTATTGAACAAGTCCTGGAAGCAGCACCCCACAAAGCAGCAGCTGTATGGCCACCTACCACCCATCACAAAAACTATCCAAGTTAGATGAACCAGACATGCGGTGCACTGCTAGAGAAGTAGGGACGAACTCATAAGCGACATACTCCTGTGGACCCCTTCACATGGACGAGCAAAGGCTGGATGACCAGCTCTGTGCCGATACAGGATATAGCCTTGAAGACCTACCGGGAGCAATTGACGATAGAGATGGGTGGTGAGAGAGGGTCAGGGATATCCGTGCTGGTGGCACAACATGATGATGATGATGAATATTTGATAAATGCTTTTATCATCTTTTGGCTATGTACACCAGTATGTACTTATCCAACCCCTTGCCCAGTTGGCTGGGGCTGTAGAATACACCGACTGCTTCTCTGCAGAGGGGTAAGACCCCCCAACGAGTGTCCTGAATGTGACACTAAACAATCTGATGGTGAGGTTCTAGCAATGCTGGAGCTTTGGGGAATGCGGAGTACCCCTTCATTGCCATCGCTCTCAGGTCCACTCTGGCCCGGAGTGGTAGTACCTGATAAGGGTCCTATCTATGGGTTAAATAGAACAAAATCGTGCTTCTTTCACTATACTGATTTTTGTATTTAAACTGCGTATTCATGCTAAACTGAATTGTTTAAAATAGAACTGTTTTGACATTGGAACTGCGTACTTATGCTGAACTGAATTGCTCGAAAATAGAATTGTTTTTGACGTCTAAACTGTACTTATGCTGAACTGAATTATCTGAAATAAAACTGTCTGACATTTAAATCTGTGTATTGCCCAGTCAGCTGGGGCTGTAGAATACACTGACTGCACCTCTGCAGAGGGGTAAGACCCCCCCTAACGAGTGTCTTGGATATGACACTAAACAATCTGATGGCAAGGTTCCAGCAGTGCTGGAGCTTTGGGGAATGCGGAGTACCCCTTCATTGCCATCGCTCCCAGGTCCACTCTGGCCTGGTGTGGTAGCACCTGATAGGGCCCTATCTATGGGTTAAATAGAACTAACGGCATACTTATGCTAAAATGAATTGAGTAAACTGAATAGCTTGAAATAGCAACGTTTTTGAGAATTAAACCGTATTACACTTAAACTGCGTGCTTATGCTTAATTGAATTATTTCAAATAGGACTGTTTTTCAACATTAAAACTGTATTTGCACTTAACTGAATTGTTACATATAACTGCTTAAATAGTTTGAAATGGAAATGTTTTTGACAATTAAACTGTGTACTTATGCTAAACTGAATTGTTTTAAATAGAACAGATTATTTACATAAAAATGGATTTGGTGTTAAATAACCTACAAAGGTTGATATGCCATAAAACCAAACAAACCAACCCTTATCCAACCTCTCCACTATAGGCAGGATGTGACATGTATCAATCTTTAAGCAGAGTAAAACTCGTCTAAATTTAGAGTTTTTTTCTCCTAGACTGGTTGCCAAAACTAGGCTAAAGAGAAGAGCCTGTCCAACTATTTTCTCCATATCTGTTGAGAGAACATATGGATTTATGCCTTTACCAACGGCATCATGAACCCAAACAGCTTCATCCAGTATTTGGTATCTTTGGTTTAAAAGAAAATGAACATTTAAATAAAAATTGTAAGGCGAGTACTTATTTATGGATGATACTGTAAACATTACTAATAATATCTGTTTTAGCATAATGGTTAGAGTATAACACCCCCAGCATCCAATCCTCGGTCATGGCACCAAATATACCCCTCAGGGTCTTATCCTGGTTTAAACGACACCAATTATGGTACCCTTTTGCCACAACCTCGTCCACCTCCCTCCAATCTCTCTGCTACAACATGGGAAAAAAACAGATCGAAGTTCCTTCCAGGAAAGTGACCATACACTGCCCTGCCCCACGCTGTGATTCTTTAATGGAAAGGCCGATGGCCATGTCTGAAAGAAAGAGGGGTTATCGGCGGCTGAAGACTGAAAACCGAAGGGTATATATTGTAGAACAAAAAAAAAATACAACTCCGATTTCTGCAGTAGTTAATAATAAAAAGTTTTTATAATCTTCAGTTTTATAGATGGTGACAAAATCTGCGGGTGTGACTTATAATGGTCTAAGGCGGCGGTCTGGTGAGGGTTAAGTCTTCTTAACAACAATTTGTCCCAGCGGCGGACTGGTGATAAATATGAGTTGGCAGCGCAAAGCACAATTCCAATCTGTTGGTCCCTGCCTGGTCTTCATCTGCTTCGTCTGGTCCCAACTGCTTCGCTACCTGCCACCAACTGCTGAGTTAAAAAATAAGCTTGTTTATATAATAATTGCCAATATTCTGGGATAGGTTCTGACTGAGGCAGGGGTGATCTCCATAACGTCATTTTCAACTCATCAGACATTCGTCATGTCTTTGTTTCAGTTTTCGTCATCAGAAAGGGTCCAACCCCCTTTTCACTACTTTCACAAAGTCGTTCCTCTCACTACCCTTGTAATAGGGACTACAGGAGGATAGCTTTCCTCCTACCAGCATAGTTCCTCTCATTTTACTGCTTATGACGTCAGGCCAGAGACCCTCCCCTTATGTCCAAATATGCTGGACTGTCACTTTTGATGGAACTGGTTTCAAACCTACGTAGGCGAAAGTGCTGGCCTTCTCTCCCGGCTAATTAATAATTCCCTTTCAGCATCGATAAGTAATTCCGGATAATTTTCTCACCCCTTAGCTGAAGTATTTCCCTAAATGCCAGATGGCCTCCCTATCATCAACAAAGACTTCTTTGTTCGCTTCCGAGTCTCATCTTTTAACTGGAGTGCACATCACACCGTATCTGATTCTTTTTTGCTGTCAAATTCTTAATTTTAACTTTTTCCTGATTCGGGAATCCTTTTAGTATTATCAGTCTTTTCTTTTCTTTTTATAATAATAATATCTTTTTTCCTCAATTTCCGCCTGTGCTCTGTAAACAACTTAATCTTCCCAACCTGTCAACATCTTTCCAGTTCCCATTTCGGGCCCTTGTCAAAAGTTCTTTTTCCCAGAAATTTCAATTTTACACTTCTTGGCAATTATATTTGGCTGCTCAACTTTTTGGTTAACCCTTCACGTACCGCCATCGACCAATATTGTCATATTACTCCCCATCATTTTTATCAATTAGCCATAATTGACACTAAAATCAATCTGACAATATTGTCAATACACCAGAGTCCTTTGTCCATTTTTCCTGAATAATCAAGGCTCACAACACCTTTTACCAATTAATGGTTCCATCACAATATCATATCTCATGTATCAATTAGAATTATCAAATGATTTCTCATGCAACCAGAGGTTCGCAACACCTCTTACCAATTGATAAATTCGTTATTAGTTCAATCCATGCACCATTTATAGGCTCACAACACCTCTTACCAATTAATAAGTTCGTTATTAGTTCAATCCATGCACACTTTAGAGGCTCGCAACACCTCTTACCAATTAATAAGTTCGTTATTTATTTTCTCTCTTTTTTCGTCATGGCCTTTCTCTCAGCCGGAATTGGTGGTTTGGTGGTAGTTACACTTCCCACCAAAGGTTCAATTTCAACTGTCTCTTCAGCATTCTTTTCAAATAGAACACCCATTGGCTCCCCAATCTCACCTAGGAGAGCGCTCGCCATTGCCTTATTTCTTAACTTCAATTTTCTGCGTCTCATTAGTGCCCGTACGTCTAATGTTACCATGGCTAGAATAATTAACGTTCCGATAACTGCTGACCAATTCATCAGCAGCTGGGTACCAGTCATCCACTCAGTACTAGTTTCCCTCACAGTGTCTAATTTAGCTTTCAGCTGTTCGAACCCTATCTTTTCTATAGGTTTTAATAACTCAGGAATTTTCTTCAATGTTACAGTAGGAAATCATTTAATTATCGGTTCCCACAATTCTGCCCAATTGCTCAAATTATTCTCCATTAATTTTCGAAAATGACTTTTCCTTTTCAAATTTTTCCTCAGCCTGATAGTAAGGTGGAAGAGATATCGATATTCCAAATGCGGAGTAACCTAGTGGTAATTCTGTCATTGTTAACGGGGGTATTACCTTTATTGTTTGAGTAGTTTTTTTCCTCACAGACTATTGATAGGTCTATTTCTCTCTGGGTAGCCACTACTCAGACTCCATCAGATATGCTTACTCTATTTTTAGATGACTCTATCCTCGTAATGTTTAATATCGACTAACTCTCCCTAGCCACCTGAGGTATTGTTTTCTGATTTCTTTCCACATTCGACAGCTTCCTCCGGATAACTTTTACATCCTCTTCAGACACTGTACCAAATAATACACTCAAGGCTTTTCCTACTATGGGAATTACCGCCCTTCTTGGTGTGGACTGCAACAATCCTATCCCCCTGAGATATAGGTTCATCTCCTTCCATTGGACTCCATCACCCTGTATTCTTGCTCTAAGGAATAGAGTAACTTTATGTACCCTTTTTGGTGTACATAATTTTCTGCCACTTGATTTCTGGCTCTCCTCAAGGCAATTATTTCATCCTTCAATCTATTCAACAATACCCTATAAGGGGCAAGGTCAACCACCATTGTTATCAACCATTTCGACCTGGTTATAATCACCTCACTGGTCTTTTTGAATATGGTATTTTTCTCATTTTTCCACGCCTCCACTGGGCACATCATGATCATCAACATCACTATTATTCTCCATTCCATTCCTGCAATGAGATGCAAGAATATTTTCTCTTAGCTATGCATAGCAATAACACATTTCTTCACTAACCTCAATTCCTCAATGCATTTATGCATTTACCAACTCCAGATATCAACTAAGGATTAAGCAGGGGTCGCAATATTCTACACCCAATGTACGGAGGGCCCTTCCCCAAACCAGATGCACGAACACCACTATTCCTCGACCTTCCCAAGTATCTATCTTTATTCTCGGGTTAATCAATTTACTTCTGGGGTTCAGCCTGCCTGGCTCCCCTTAATCTCAACTTGATAGGTAACTCCATCCTTTCTGAAGTATCTTCTTGCCTCTGCCAAAGTTCACGAAGCTGGGAGAGGGGTATCTCATCCTCCGGCTCCCACTCACCCCCACTGGTTTCTTCTCCAGTGCTTGGTGGTGGCCTGTCATCAGATCTCACCTTTACCTTCGGGTTTTCAGGTAACCTTACCTTGTCATCACTATCCTCCAGAATCACTGGCGCCCTGATTCTGTCACTCACATCACTCTCTGCAACTGATTCTTCCTTTTCAGAATCTGCCATAGTGACTTTTCGCATTCTTCTTCTCTTAGGCTTGGGTTCAGGACCTTCCCAAGTATCCACCTCAGCCAATTTCAACTCATTCGCATGGGCTCATTTCACCTTCCCTGAAACCTGTGGTTTCCGAACCCACTGACCCTTCTCTGCTCATGATGTTTTTGTTTTTTTTGTTTTTTTTTAACAATCTACAATCACCTAACATGGCGAGTACTCTCCTAGTAACAACAATACAAATGGGGAAAACCGAAAAGTGTCCTACCTGAACTGCTGACTGTTCCGTCCTTGCTTCCCGCTCTGGGTCATCTCTCCCCGGTCAAGTTCCTTCGCAGCTTGTGGCTTGGGTCCTGGTTCGAATCTGTCTGTTGTTGGTTCTTGTCTTATTTTTTCCTTCCTTGATATGCCTCTTCAGGGTCGAATCGTCTGTTGTTGGTTCTTGTCTATTCTTTTCCTTCCTTGATATGGCTCTTCAGGGTCGAATCGTCAGTCACGGCACCAAATATAACACCCCCAGCGTCCAATCCTCGGTCACGGCACCAAACATAACCCCTCAGGGTTGTATCCTGGTTTAAACGACACCAATTATGGTACCCTTTTGCCACAACCTCGTCCACCTCCCTCCAGTCTCTCTGCTACAATGTGGGGAAAAAAATTCTTAATTTTAACTTTTTCCTGATTCGAGAATCCTTTTAGTATTATCAGTCTTTTCTTTTCCTTTTATAATAATAATATCTTTCTTCCTCAATTTCCGCCTGTGCTCTGTAAACAACTTAATCTTCCCAACCTATCAACATCTTTCCAGTTCCCATTTCGGGCCCTTGTCAAAAGTTCTTTTTCCCAGAAATTTCAATTTTACACTTCTTGGCAATTATATTTGGCTGCCCAACTTTTTGGTTAACCCTTCACGTACCGCCATCGACCAATATTGTCATAAGAGTGTTCACCAATGGTCTGGAAGACTGGGGTTCAATCCCAAATCAATCATACCAAACACTTAAAAATGGTACTTTATGCCGCCTTGCTTAACACTCAGCACTATAAGGTACAGATCCAGGGTAAAGTGGAGGAATCCAAGGAATGGAGGAGCGCCCTCCCCTACACTTCAGTGAAGTAGCTATTGAAAGAGGAGCTTTCAAATCATCTTTGACGATGGTCGCCAACTTTACTTACTTGCTTTACAAGAAATAATAAAATCCTGGTGTCTTTGGTTTTGATGAAAAGGAACTTTTGATTATAAAATCTTAGTGGTGTGTACATATTTATGGGTGTATCATTGTAAACCAAATTTTTCCTTAATTTTACCTTTAGTTTAATATTAAAAAACTTCAGAAAATACTGAACAATATAAAAGTGTTTTATATTTTATAAGTTTAGTGTTATTACAAAATGATTTAAATATTGTTGTTATTTTGGAAATAATTAAGAACTTATTATAAAAGTGGGAAAAGCACTCCAGTAGAAACTAAGAAGATTTCTTTTTAGATATTTTTTTCTGCTTAACTCATACAACTAGTCAAATTATCATTGAGACGCATTTCATAATCCAGGAAAACTGAAGAAAATAATAGAAAAAAATTGGCAATTAAACACCTTTGTCTTCAGTTGACAACTTTTTAAAGAATTATTCCAATATTGGTGATTTACCTTTTTTTTCTTGTTTTTAGAAATAAAGAAACCATTTTGTTCACTGATTTTTAAAAAACTGCCAAAATATTACATTCAAGAAGGAATGCTCTTACAATTTGGATGTTTCATGTCAGGATACATCTTCCTTTGACTGACCAACTCTTATTTTGATGTCAAGATGCATCTTCCTTTCACTGACCAACTCTAATTTTCATGAACAGACAAGTTTATTGATCTATTAACTGCCATTTGGGAATGTTGGAACCCTTTTGACAAAGAATATTGCTTAAAATTAGTGAAATCAATGCATAAAGAATTAAGGCAATCATAAAAACTCTAGGAGGGATCATTATCATCAAAGCACGCTGCTAGCATGGATTTCCCTGTCTCTCTCTCTCCATCTGCTCCCGACAGGTCTTCTAAGCTGCATCCAGTATCCTTGCAGAGCTGTTGTCACTAAGTTTTTGCTGGGCAACCAACACTGGAATGTCCATGTGTTGGGGTCCATTGTAGAACATCACTTATGAGTTCATCCTTGCTTCTCCAGTAGTGTCCCACATGACTTGTTTGTCTTATTTGGATGGTTTTTAAGATGGGAGGTGAGTAGCCATACAGTAATATTGACATGGCAAGAGCTTGGAAGAAATCCCATGTTATTTTATCTGATAGATTAGACTTCTACATGATTTATAAGCTATCCCTAGCAGGCCATGCCTTTGCTAGGCATATATTAACATCACTTTCAGTTGATGAGATATTGCAGCCAAGATATGTGAACTTGTCCACTAATTTTAGAGGCCTGTCATTTAGAGTACAGATAGCTTCTTCTCATTTAAAACACATGCACTCTATTTTATTTGTGCTCACATGGAGACCAGTGCCTACTGCTGTTTGCTCCAGGTTCTGCAGTAGGAATTCAACTTGTGCAGGTGTATTTGCAAGAAGTGCTATATCATTTGCATAAAAGCTATATTAAAGCTAGAGCAAACCCTACTGCTATCTTTCAGCAGATACAAGTTTGTATGAGGGTAAACATGACAATTTTGAAGGGTATCCATTATTTCAAAAACTAGAGCCAATTTGGCAAAACTAATGTCATTTTTAGACTTCGCACCCCAAAATACCCTAAATTCATTCAACCACCCTTGGCAACTAAGCAAAAGTTATTTTTTAATGAGCAATGTTATACATGAATAAATGTGATGTATGTGAACATACATATATATATATACATATATGGAGAAGGAGAGAGAGAGAGTCACACACACAGAGACAGAAAAATCTTTGATATAAAAATATTTATCTGTATGTGTGAATATGTATAGCAAAAATAGAGGTATCTATCTATCTATACATGCATGTACTACTCTTAGCAAAAAATTATGGATTTAGCACATTTAGAAGATGTTTACTCAGAGTTTTTTTTATTTAGCAGTAAATAAACTAATAACAAATAAGATACAAAACATTTTTTTTCTTTAAAAGCTGAAGTTTCTGCCTTCATAAAATATTCTTTAAAGAAACTAGACTGAGTTATTTGAATTAATGGTATAATTTTTCCTTAGCCATACAGAGGAAAGTATTATGGAATAGTTCAATGTTGTGGAAAAAAATGATTGAATAAATGTTTTGTATCTTATCTGTTATTAGTTTATTTACTGCTAAATATTTATGAGTATTAATTTGATAATTTTTGTCAGCAGTAGTAAACCAAGTGATAAGAAATAGAAATTAGGGAGAATACCGACTTACTGGAGAATTTTTAGAGACCAACAAAAAGAATTACATTAAATGAGCTGGGTATTGTTGTGCAGAGAATACTTCAACAAAATATCACTTAAGACAATTATTTTAATGAACTATATAAAAGGCAGATTATTTACATTTTTCAGATTATTGTCCTCATCTTTGTCGCCATGTTTATCACAATGTTTCAGCCGTTGTACGCTCCGGCCTTCTTCAGGTGGTTGGAATGTCAAACTTAGCCCTTTATTTCACTCACCAGAGTAGACTATTCTAGTTCCACGAGCCATGTTTAATGGATGTCAGTTATCAGTTATCTCCTGTTAATTTCCCCTCTGAAAGTTTTCCACTGCCTTCACCGGGTATTGAACTCACACTCTTTGGATATGTCACTGAATCTAACCAACGCCTTTATCTACTGTGCCATGTGTCCTTGAGTTCGATATTCCAACCACCTGAAGAAGGCCAGAGCGTACAACGGCCGAAATGTTGTGATAAACATGGCGACAAAGATAAGGAGAATAGTCTGAAAAATGTAAATAATGTACATGATACCTCATCTCAGAAATATAAGTAAGTAAAGTTGGCAACCATAGTCGAGGGCAACCGGAAGGCTCCCTTTTCAATAGCTACTACCCTGCGGTGTAGGGGAGGGCACTATTCCTTTCCCTGGATTGCTCCACTTTACCCTTGATATGTACCTTGTATTGCTGAGTGTTAAGTGTGAAGGTAACGTACCTGGGCATTCGAAGCACGCACAAACGTGTCTGGCTTGTAGAGCGGAAACCGATATGGCTGCCTCGAGCATATTTGACGAGGGGAGATCTCGAACCAGCGAGAGGTAATTTGCACGTATGCAAATTCTTATGAGATCTCACGAACATACAAATACGCACGGTAACGGCTGAACGAGCGGATTTGTTCTGAGTGCATTTGCCCGTCGAACGTGTTACAACTCAAAGAAGGAAGGAAGGAAGGAAGGAAGGAAGGAAGGCGAGAACCGGAAAGCGAGAGAGAAGGAACAGCTAACGAGAGAGAGGGAGAAAGTACTCGACTCAATATGCCCTGAAACTAACAACAATGTCCTCTCTTGAATTAATACAAGAATCAGTTTCCTGTTGCCTTTTACGCCCGCTCTTGACAACATTAAGCAAGGAGGAATCAAGTACCATTTTTAAAGTCTTTGGTATGACATGACCTGAGACTGAAGCCAGGTCTCCCAGACCATTGGTGACCACTCTACCCACTAGGCCAATGAACCGGTTTTCATATATACAGATATAAAAGGCAGAATAGCAAATACTGTTAGTTCAGAGACAGAAATTAAACTGCAAATTGGTTTAGATAAAGTACAAAACCAGATATGACTGAGTAGGAATAACACTTCAATGTGAACAACGCAAACTAATTTCGATCATACCTTTTCTTTGGATTTACATAAGGACTGTTCCCTGGCCATTGTAGTATTTAACTGTTACAATCACCCCCTCTCTACTAATTCTTGTGTAGTTCTTTGAGAATAATTAACATGAGTAATCACATGATATTCAACACTGATTAAACCCTTTCCTTCTAGACACACATAAGGCCTGCTTGTTTAAGGTAGGTGCCTAGTTCTTATACAGGTGCCTTGTTCTTACATAGGTGCTTATTTTTTATATAGGTGCCTATTTCTTTTATTGATGCTTATTTCTTACATAGGTGCCTTGTTGTTACGTGGGTGCCTAATTCTTATATAGGCTTTTTTTTTCTTACATAGGTGCCTAGTTCTTACATAGGTGCTTATTTCTTTAAATAGGTGCCTAGTTCTTACATAGGTGCTTATTTCTTAAATAGGTGCCTAGTTCTTACATAGGTGCTTATTTCTTTAAATAGGTGCCTAGTTCTTACATATGTATTTAGTTCTTACATATGTGCCTAGTCCTTACATAGGTGCCTATTTCTTACCCAGGTGTCTAGTTCCTATATAGGTGCCGAGTTCTTTCAGTGGTGTTTATTTCTTTAAATAGGTGCCGAGTTCTTATGTGGGTGCCTAGTTCTTACATAGGTACCTATTTCTTCCATAAATGCTGAGTTCTTACATTGATGCTTATTTCTTTAAATAGGTGCCTCTTCTTACCCAACTGCTTAGTTTTTACATTGGTGCTTATTTCTTACAGAAAGCACTGGTTGAAGTTTGGGACCTAGTAAAGATGTAATTTTCTAGTAGGTAGATTTCTACAACTTCAAAGATGGGCAGCCTAGTTGGCTGTGGCTGTTAAAAAAACCAACTGTGTCTGCAAAAGGATAAGATGATCCACCCATTGAATGTCCTGGATATGACACTAAACCATTTGATGATGAGGATCCAGTCCTGGATCTTTGAGGAATGTAGAGTACCATTTCACCCTTCACTGACATTACTCCCAGGTCCACTCTAGCCAGGAGTGAAAGTACTTTTTAGGGATACATCTATGGGTCAAACAGAATTATCTAAACTTGAAACCATCTTTGTGTAAATAAGATTATTAGTGTTAGATTGCAATAGTTGAAACCATTTAACTGTGTCCAAACAAAGGATCTTTGGCTCATTTAAAAAATAATTCATTCACAAATCAAATATATATATATATATATATATATATATATATATATATATGATTTTGCATTAAATAACTGACATGGGTTGATATGCCATAAAACCCTACCAACCAATCAAATATTGTCATTATATATTCCTTTTCTTTGTAACACACACAAAGAAATATAGAGGATGATTAAAAGTATGTAAACCCTCTTATGGGAGTACCTTTATGAAATAATTTCATGTACATGTTCACCATTTGTAAACACATTCTTGAAACCTCCCACAAGTGATGAAAAAAATGTTAATATTTCTATATCAGTGTCTTTACTAGAAAAGCAGAACTGATATAACAGAGACCACCTGAGGAAGATTCCAATAATGTGTTGATAGGGGTAGTAAACATGTGGAGACTTTAAAACCATAATAAATAAAGGAAGTTTTATAAAAATGTTAATATTTCTATGTGAGTGTCTTTACTAGAAAAGCAGAACTGATATAATAGAGAACACTTGAGGAAGATTCCAATAATGTGTTGACAGGGATGGTGAACAGGTGGAGACATCTAAATCATATGAAGGAACTCCCATTAAATGTTAACATTTTTTAACTCTCTCTCTCTTTATATATATATATATATATATATAAATATCATTGAGAAACAAGAAAATCAATAAGTATATTCCATGGAATAATGATATTTTGCTCTGCATAAACTTATTTATATATGTTTACATATATTATAAACTTTACATTGAGCACTTAATTTAGATAATTCCATTTAAGTATATCTGTAGAATATATATATATATATATATATATATATATATATATATATATATATATATAACTTTGGTATAAGGATAAACTAGAAGAAACCATTAAGCTAGGCAATTTTGACATTGAGACATGGAAAAGACTGGCAGAAAATTGGCACAAATGCTGTTATATAGTCATCTACAGCATCACAACGACACAATAATTAAACAGACGCAAGGACAAAGACGCATGATAAAGACGCATGAAGAAAGGAAGCAGGAAGGAAGACACAGGAAGACTTCTTTAACAATATTTTACCTCACACTTTATTTGTAAGGTTTGCGTGTGAGAGGGTGCTGGAGACTGAACATAAACTTCATATTTTGACCCCACTGTTATGACCGTCACGTTGTGTCTTTCTTGTTCTCTTAGATGCTCAACCAGAGGTCTTGGGGTCCACTCCATTGGGGGTTTTCCAAGGGCCCCCTCGGTCGGGTGTGGCCTTCCCTACCACATCTGGTCTCTAGCTGTCTGGAATTCTGCTGGAAACTGCTTTGGCACCCCAAACTCAACTGAGTTAAATAATAACTCAACGCCCACACGATCGCCTACTGGATCTTTGAAATCGAATGTTTAATCGTCATCAAGCAGAAATAACTGTCATGCAGTTCAGAGGTTACTCTCTTCCGGTGCATGACTGTAGTGGCACAATGAAACCTTCACCTTGTCCCACCTCATAAGCCTTAATCCGCCCACGCGATCTCTTCCGATTACTGGCCATTGGAATGAGTCACTTCCTTCCGGTGTATTACCTTGGAATAGTATTTTTGGGCCGGGTCGAAGGTCAAAATATAACAATGCTACAGAGATTGTTCCATAAAAATGAAAACATTTAAGGAAAAAAAAGTTGGAGCACTTTAATCAATTTCATGCAAGCCTTTATCAAAAAAGGATTCTGTGTGCTATTTTAAACAAATCCTGGAAGTTTATTCATACTTCACCAGCAGTGCTCAATATGTCTTCTTCATTTTAGTTGGATGGCTTGTGAGATGGGAGGTAAGTGTCTGTACAGCTGTCATTTTATAGGGTGCCTATGAAATGACAGCTGTACAGCCACTTACCTCCCATCTCACAAGCCATCCAACTAAAATGAAGAAGACATATTGAGCACTGCTGGTGAAGTATGAATAAACTCATAAGCAACATTCTTCAATGGACTCCTACACATGGACACACCAGTGTTGGCCCACCAGCAAAAACCTACATTTATTAGCTCTGTGCAGACACTGGATGCTGCTAAGAAGACATACCAAGAGTGATGACTGATTGGGATGGATGGTAAGAAAGAGTCAAGGAAATCTGTGCTATTGGCTAGCACAGATGATATTACTCTGTTTTGAGGAACATATTGTGACGTGGTATGCTATAGAGAGAGAGTGAAGGGGAGGTCAATACCCTTACCCCTCTTTATTTGAATCAACAGGCATTAAGAAAGATCGGATAACAGGGACCAACTGTTGTAGTGGTAGGGGAGAGAAAGGGTAAGCTATCTGTACCCTTTGCACTTTAGTCTGTTGAAACGAAAGAAGTCAAGGTTAATCGGGTGGCATGATTCGGCGAGGTGGTGGAAGAGGAAAAATCGAATGATTAGTTGACAGAATCTTCGCGCCAAAAAGGCCAGCACGCGTTAGAGAAATTTGAAAGAGAATCTTCAGTTTGGACGAATCCAGTGTTGGAACAAGATGCTGAATTCAGCCAGTTCCAGGAAAAGATAGCTCACCCATAAAAAGAGTAAAATCTGAAGTTTGGATAAATCCAGCGTTGGAACAAGATGCTAAATTTAGCCAGCTCCGGGAAAAGATAGCTCACCCGTAAGAAGAGAGAAAATCTAGAAATTGAAAACCTGTCAAAGATAAGTACAGCTCAAACCGTTTTCCTTTTCCAAATCTTAAATATTAGAAAGTTGTATATATTCAAAAAACTGTAAATGTTCTATTTTACCAATAGTTAAGATTATTGAATGAACAGAACTACACACCTCAGTCTGGCGGCTTAGACACTTTTACTCAAGTAAGAGAAAAAGAAAGAGAAAACAAAAGAGAAAGAAGAAAAAGGACTGTTGAGAGACATTTTTGTTTGACGTTTTCCTGTTGGCTTAATATTACTGGTATTTTAAAAAGAAAAGAGAAGAGAAAACGAACTGTTTCTTAAATCTCATTATTATTTGTTTGATTGTCGCATATTAAAATTTTGTTATATTTTAAATGCACCCTTGCGTTGAAATGTTTTGATTGTGTTCTTTCCTCTGTTGATTTAACTTCTTTTGACATGTATCTTGTCTCGGCCTCCTACCGCTTTCATTAATTCTCCCTAAACATCTTATTGCCTCCTTAAACATTACAAAAGGATTTGGAAATCTGTCTACAGTGAATATTATCTAACCTAGAAGTTTGTTCCTCCGTGATATGAAGGGGTAGGGGACAAAGGACTTGGTGGTGTATGTGAAAGTGAATCGGCAATCCCTTACCGACGTCTGAGACCACTCTAACCTCGAATCAGCATCCACATTATGTTTGTTTCCCATACACCTGAAATAGGAGTCTTGACCGAGATTTATTTTGTGGAGTGGCAAGTGCCAGGCTGCTCTTGATGATACACTTTCTACATAACAACCTTCTACTGAAGACAATGACCGAGAAGTCGATCTCTTGAGGCCAGAGTTGAATTCAACATTACAATATCTAAAATGCTGAGGTTTTACTGTAATCACTAATGTTTTATATTACATTAGTTTTCTTAGTATTATTTTATTATTATTATTATTATTAGCTAACAACGATTGGTTAACAAATTGTTCTTTCTTTATCTATTTTTTTTTTCTTTTCTTCAGAAATCATCTCATTCATTGGCAATAATCATTTTTTGGATAGACAACTTCTACATCATTTTTTGTTGTTATTCTACCATGGAAACTTCAAAGCAACAAATGACGAATCACAAGAAAGATATTCATGTCAATCTGGACTTTAAAAAAAACAATTGCAAAATCTAAGGAATAAATTTTCTTTTCTAATATTTACACTGCTTTTTATTTTCATTTTATCTATTTATTTATTTATTTTTATTTTTTTATTTTTTATAAAGATGCACAGTTTTTTGTTTCTTTTCATTTTAGCAATTTGCAGTAAAAGACAATGAAGAATTGTATGAAGAAAATTCTGAATTTGAGAGAGAAAAGTTTAATCATTTACAACAAAAGTTAGATCTTCATCTCCTTATTTTCAATGCCTCATTAGTCTTTTATATATATATATATATATATATATATATATGATAAAAATAAGTGGAAAAGTGGATAAATCAAACACTTACAACAGGTTTACTGGTAATATTATGATTTATCCACTTTTCCACTTAGTTTTATCATCTTGTCAGATTCACCAAAATCTACCATTTACCATATATATATGTATATATATAATGATAAATGAATATATATAAGATATATATATATTTAATTCATGGAATTTAGACTGTGACCCCCGGGTTTCATGGAGTTTTTTACAAAACAACAATCATCAGACAGTTAACAAAATGAAATTAGATATATATATATATATATATATATATATTATTATTATTATATAATAGTTCTATCCTAGATATTGAGCATTCTCCATATTATATTGCACTTGGTTCAACACAAACCCACAAAAGGATTTAGTGACAACCAACACTGTTATAATATATATATATATATATATATATATATATATAACATGAGAATATTCCAAACCAAGTTAAGAATATTCTCATGCTGTATATTAGAAATTTTCATTACGTATTTAATAAAAGACTGTAATTATTCCCAAATATATATATATATATATATATATATATTAAAATGAATAGGTCTACTAAGAGATTCATTTTTTTTCATAATTTATTTTACTCCTACACATGTTTCTAGCTTTTTATCGCTGTCATCAAGGAGCATTTAGAAAGCAATGGTGGACCTATTCCTTTTAAGATATTTACTTTTTTCTCTGTTTGGACAAACAAAAAAAGTAAAAAATTTTTATATATGTCTATTAGAATAGTGTAGACACAGAATCAATGATGTTTACAGACTGTTTATGCTATCCTAAACTAGATATATATGCTCTATCACTGAGATTCAGCACACTTTATTTATGAATATGCCAAACTTCATTATTACTATATATATATATATATATTTTTTTTTTTTAATATATAAATATATGTATATATAAATGGGTATTTTGTTTAGAAACCCTAACCTTGAAAGAACTAAACAAATTAAATATACATAGATAGATAGATAGATAGATAGATAGATAGATGAAATTTCTGTTTATGGTTGGTTGTCAGTTACCAGTCTGGGCAGACTCCTGTCATAACCTAAAAGTTGTAGTTATAATGGATTGGTCCATTTTAACATAATTAAGAAAAAAAGGGTGGATAGCAATAGTGAATAAGCTCACGACTGAGTCACTGAAATGCTGCTACTTTTAAAAGTGAGTTGGTGAAACAAAAAGTGAGTGCATAACTGACTGAAAGAAAGGGTCAATGACTAAAAGAATGAAACAAAGAGTGATTTAGTGAGCAGTTTAAAGTTATATGAGGTAAAATAAGTAGAAAGATACTGTAAAGGTATTCATGGATGATGATAGAGAGAGAATGAGTATTACATATTGACCTTTGACACACTGATTTGTTAGGGATTTCAAAACAGGATATTACACCTGTGTAAATGAGGGGACAGTGGAAATAAATCATGTGAACTGAGAACCGGAAAGAAAATGTGTGGGCGTTGAGAATATTAAATAATGACAAGAGATTTGCTGTCGATACGTAGAGATTTGGTCAGATTCAGAAAGCAGCCAGCAATTAGATAGGTTAGCCAGTTGCGCGGGGGGAGCCCCCTAGCTGAAAACCTCTTGTCAAAAAAGCAAGAAGTAAGGCTCTGAATATGCCTGTCCACAATGCGGTGTAAATGATAGCAGTCCTCCGTCTGTTTGTTAGTCTCTCAGTCTCTCTCTCACATGCAGTGATTTCACCCCTTTCGTGGTAATAAAGAAGAGAGATATATTCTTATAAAAGTAAAGTTGTCAACTGTAGTTGAGGGTAACCTGAAGGCTCCCTTTTCGATAGCTACTACACCAAGGGATAGGGCGCTACTCCTTTCCCTATATTGCCCTACTTTACCCTTGATCTGCTCCTTATAATGCTGAGTGTTAAGCAAGGAGGCATCAAGTACCATTTTTTGAGTTTTTTGTATGGCTCAACCTGGGATTGAGCCCCAGTCTCCTGGGCCAATTGGCGAATACTCTAACCATTATGCCAATGGGCCGGTAATTTTTATAAACAAGTGTTATTATCATTCCTTCATTGTTTCTCACTCACTCTCTCACTATCATTCTTGACAGGTCCTCTACATGGCATCCAGTGTCCACACAGAGCTGATAAATATAAGTTATTGCTGGTTAGCCAACCCCGGTGTGTCCATGTGTATGAGTCCAGAGGAGAACATTATTTATGAGTTCATCCTTGCTTCTCCGACAATGCCCTGCATGTTCATCTTACTTGGTTTGTTAGATGGGAGACAAGTGGCAGTATAGCTGCTGTTTTGTTGGGTGCTGCTTTCAGGATTTATTCAGAACAGCACATAGTATCCTTGTGTAGTTCCCAACTAGCTTTTTCTCCAAGTATTTCATTAAAGATTGGTTGGTTGAGTTTTTTGTCATATCAACCTTTGTGGGTTATTTAATGCCTAATCCTGTTTATGCATGTATATTTGAACTATATGTAATTTGTAAAGCAAATAGTATGCAGGTAATATTTTAACAAACCAGAGTTCATTTGTTTGAACACAGTTAAATGGCTTTAAGTATTACAATGAAACACTAGCAATTCAATTTAAAATCAGTCATTTGTTTGCACATAATTAAACAGTTCTATTTGACCCCTAGATGGGACCCTAACAAGCACTACCATTTGGGTCAGAGTGGACCTAAGAGTAATGGCAATGAAGTGGTACTCCATATATCCCAAAGCACCTGGACTGAAGCCTCACTAACAGATGGCCTAGTCGGCTGGGGCTGCAGAATATACTGACTGCATCCATGCAGAGGGGTGAGACTCCCCCAACGAGTATCCTGGATATGACACTAAACAATCTGATAGGCTCCAGTAATGCTAGAGCTTTGAGGAATGCAGAGTACTCCTTTATTGCCATTGCTCCCAGATCCATACTGGGCGAGAGTGGTAACACCTGATAGAGTCCTATCTATAGGTTAAATAGAACTAAACTGTGTACTTATGCTAAACTGAATTGTTTGAAATAGAACTGTTTATATGTATAAAAATGGATTTGGCATTAAATAACCTACAATGGTTGATATGCCATAAAACCAAACCAATCACTATCAAATGGTTTAGCGTCATATCCAGAATACTTATTGGTGAGGGTTCTTACACCTCTGCAGAGATGTAGTCAGTGAATTGTACATCCCCAGTCAACTGGGCTTGTTTCATTAAAGTTCAAGTGGTACAACCATACAACAGTACTGACATGGTCACAGTTTTAAGAATTCTCATTTTATATTTTCAGAGAGATCAGATTTTCATATGATTGATAGCAAATCATGCTTTTTCTATATATGCTTCTCCATGGTGGTTGAGCACTCTGGTAAAAGAATTTATGGCTGCCACTCACATAATACAAAGCTCTTTGTACAAATTGAGCACTTTGGTATCCGGTAAGGCAAAAATGTAAACAAACGAAAGCTACTACATAATGCTTTATAATTCCCGAGCTGATGTGGTTCGCTTGTTGGCTGAGCAGTATGATACCAAGTCTAATGTAAAGTTGGGTGGGTTTTGATCCCAGCTTCAAGTGTCCTACGTGTCTAACCACAGTGAAGAGTTGTGATTCAACAAAACAGTCTGTCTGTGGATGACAATATATATATATATATATATATATATATATATATGGGAAAAGCAAGAGAATATGGAAAATTAAATTGACATGTTTTGGTATAACGATAACTTATTCATAAATGGATTTTGTATCAATTAATTCAGAATTGTGGTCATCTATGTTCCTGTGGTATATTTTAGCGATCATAAAAAAAGGAAAGAAATCTGTCATGGTGCATTGTAACTTATACCATCAATCCCCAGCCAGCTTCCTGCAATATACCCCATCTTCCACCAGGAGGACAAAGGAAGTATGTTGCAGGAATATATTTTAACTGAAAAAATATGACCGGATTTTATTAATTGTGAATTGAATTACTATGACCAGAAAATCTACTGAACACCTATGCACGACATACAGGAACACTGGACAGCTGTTTCAACCTTATTAGGTCTCGTCAGCAGTGTATACTGTAATCTCTACCACTGGAGATCGAACCAGCGATCACCGATTGCAGTGCCGAAACTCTACAACTGAGCCACCAGTTCGTATCGCACGCAAGTGACGCCAAATCAACTAGTCGTGGTAATTGCACGGCCAAATAACGTAAATGTGTCTTGCAAGTTACATCCTTACTCTTTCCAGAGGACACGGGTCACCCCCCCCAGGCCACGTCTTCTCGAGAAGCTTAGAAATACGCATCCACATAATTATTATGACCTCAAGGGCAAGGGAATAGATGTACATATTTTCATTTTTTAAGTAGAGGAATTAATATTGTGAATTGAATTACCACGACCAGAAAATTCACCGACCACCTATGCACGACATACGGGAACACTAGACGATATGAACTGGTGGCTCAGTTGTAGAGTTTTGGCACTGCAATCTGTGGTTGCTGGTTCGATCTCCAGTAGTGGAGATTACGGTATACACTGCTGATGAGAGCTAATAAGGTCAAAACAGCTGTCCAGTGTTTCCGTATGTCATGTGTAGGTGTTCAGCGGATTTTCTGGTCATGGTAATTCAATTCACAATATTAATTCCTCTATTTAAAAAATAAAAATATGTACATGGATTTTATTAATATTTGATTAACATTTTTTTCCTAATTTTGATTTGATTTTTTATTAGCTAAAGCATTGTCCATTAACTCTTAATTTGTATTTCTTTCAACTTAATTTCATTTGCTTTTTATAACAAGTATTCAGTCTGTCAGTAATAAGAGATAATCAGAAATAAAGAATAAGTTCTCAGTGAGACTGAAACTCACATCCCTTTGCCTCAGAAAACCTGTTTAACTGTCTCAGCTGGTTTATCAATTGACCTACAGTAGCTGTAGTAATTTAGTAAGCTTTTTGCTTAAATATGTAGCACCCAATGAGACCTACAATAGCTGTAGGAATTTACTAAGTTTTTTGCTTAGATGTGACACAAGGCCATATAGATAGAGCACCCAATGAAACCTTTGAGAACTGTAGTAATTTACTAAGTTTTTTGTTTAGATGTGACACAAGGCAATGTAAATGGAGCACCCAATGAGACCTACAAGAGTTGTAGTAATTTAGTAAGCCTTTTGCTTAGATGTGGCACAAGGACATATAAATGGAGCACCTAATGAGACCTACAAGAGCTGTAGTAATTTACTAAGTTTTTTAAAAAAGGGGCACCTCAGGTGCCAGGCAATAAATAACCCTCCAAGAAGGGTTAGAGCCTGAGAGGACAGCCCCCTGAGGCTTGAGGAATGTCAGCCATGGGACACGAATGCTGGGCTTCTCTGTCACCCACATCAGGCAGCCTCTATGAAGTGAAACACCACCAATAAAGGCAGTTAGTATATTTTCACCCCCTCACAATAGTGTTCAACATATTTATGGTAGTTGGTTGGTTGAGTTTTATGGCATATCAACCTTTGGAGGTTATTTAATGCCAAATCCATTTTTATGTAAATAATCTGTTCTATTTAAAACAATTCAGTTAAGCATGAGTACACAGTTTAATTGTCAAAAACATTTCTATTTCAAACTATTCAGTTTATTCAAGCAGTTATATATAACAATTCAGTTTAGTGTAAGTACAGTTTCAATATGAAAACCAGTTCAATTTCAAACAATTCAGTTTAGCGTAAGCACACAGTTCAAATGTAAGTACAGTTTAATTGTGTAAAACAATTCTATTTCTAGCTATTCAGTTTAGTCAAGCAGTTTGAATTCAGTTAATTCAGTTTAGTATAAGTAGAGATTTTGTTTACACACAGTTAAATGTCAAAACAGTTGTATGTTAAACAATTCAGTTTAGTGTAAATACAGTTTCAATGTGAAAAACAGTTCTATTTCAAATAATTCAGTTTAGCATAAGCACACAGTTTAAATGTAAGTACAGTTTCAGTTTAGCATAAGCACACAGTTTAAATGTAAGTACAGTTTCAGTTTAGTATAAGCACGCTGTATAAATGTAAGTACAGTTTAATTGTCAAAAACATTCCTATTTCAAGCCATTCAGTTTAATCAAACAATTCAGTTTGGCATAAGTATGCAGTTAGTTCTATTTAATCCATAGATAAGACCCTATCAGGTGCTACCACTCCGGGCCAGAGAGGACCTGGGAGCGATGGCAATAAAGAGGTACTCTGCATTCCCCAAAGTTCCAGCATCACTGGAACCTCACACATATTTATGAGGAATGGGACATACCCATTAACGTTCATAGGTAGGGTATACAACATATGCCCTAAATCTTCTAGCACTTCTTGCAAATACACCGACTCAAGCTGAATCTGCTGCATAGTCTGGAGCAGGCACCTAAGAGCATCGGTCTCTATGTGAAGACAGATAAAACAGAGTTCATACGTTTTAAACAATATGCTGCCATCTCCTCACCCTTCTGGAACTCATAGACCAGTTCATATACCTTGGTAGTAATATCTCATCTACCAAGAACAATGTCAACACATGCATAGGTAAAGCATGGACTATTATGGACTGTTTGATGACCATATGGAAATGTATTTATGCATTAGTTTCCTTTTCTTAATCCATCAGATTCTATTCCAAATTTATATATATATATATATATATATATATATATATATATATATATACTGATCTGATAAGATCTCATCCATTCTAAAAAGACATAAAAATAGATGGATATTATGTTTAGGAACTGGTACCCCCGCAAAAAATACCCCATTAGTGGGGTTTAGAATACATTGACACCATTCCTTGTGGAGGAGCAAAACCCTTCTCCACCAAAAAGGGGCGTCTTGAATATGACACTAAACTGCATCTGATGCTGAGGCTTCAGTTCTGAAAATCTGTGGAGTGTGGCATTCACCTTCATTGTCATTACTCCCAGGTTCACTCTGACCCAGAGTGGTAGATCTAATAGGGTCTAATCTGTGTGTCAATAAGATCTGTTTGTAAATTATCTTATTTAGCAACTACACAAAAATATAAAAGGGAATGTATGATGAACACAATTCCCTAATCTCTTGGCATAATATAACACTAGACAGGTTGACATGCCATTAAAATCAATCAGTCAGTCTTAACCCAAAAAGAAGTAAAGAAATTAAACCACCTAAAACAAAAACACATTTTAATCCTAAACAGACACTAACACCAACAATTAATTATAAGAATTTGAAATATTAACCTTAATTTATTTCCATTGATTTTTCTACTTAACACATCTTTAAAAAAATATTATTTTCTAATTTGAAAATATTGTTAAAGAATAACCAAGCTTCTTGTCAGAAAGGTTTTCTATTCATAAATGTAAATCTCCCTTTAATATTTGTAAGCCTCTAGCTTAATCAGTCTTGAAATGTGTTCTCTCTTACGATAAACATTTCCTGAAGAGCTTATTGGCCAACATTTTTTGGTCTATTCATTTTTAGTTCACACATAAGATAAGTACTGTCCTACTTAAAATGCACTTATGTTCTACAAGGCTCATTGTAAAGAATTAAAAGAAAAGGTAAATCAAAAAATAGCCTTAACCCTTTTGCAGGCTGATAAAACAACAATAATGCCTCACAACCTGCACAAGGGTTAACATAATCTAAACAGTCTCTGATTTACTAGTGGGTAATAAATCTCCTCCCTTATCTGTGCAGTTGGTATTTTGCTTTCATATATATATATATATATATATATATATAAAATTTTGTATTTTATATATATATATAGTACAATTAAATGGAGACTCAAACTCGGTTAAGCTGTCATAATAAATTTATTTTGGCGGAGAATATTGTTGGTATATTCTCCGTCTCGTCAGATGACTCTTTTACATGCTCTGTATTGTCCCAGAGATATATATATATATATATATATATATATATATATATATATATATACTTTCTTTAAGAAAAAACAAAAACTGTTCACATTAGGATTATAAATTTATTTCTCAGTAATGTCAGTTACATTGAGCTCTTTACCAGGAAAATCTAAATGTTCACTGTTGAATGTTTTTTTTTGTCCTGATGGAATTACTCCTGACTCCAGTTTAACTGGACTGAATAATACATATATATATATATATATATATATATATATATATAAGTAATATTGAGTCAGCGTCTGAAGACAGTGGGTGTAGATTATTCTCGTAAAGAATATATGAGGAATATCATATAAATCTATGTGAGTGCTTGATGAATGGCTATTGTTATATCTCTTTTTCCTTCCAGGTTTATATAACAAAATTCATATTCAGAGCGTATATAGTGCAATTAGAAGGAAATT